>CM033743.1:41365528-41965528 GCA_019671005.1 Hibiscus mutabilis | reverse complement strand
TTTAAAACGCCTTATAATCTCCGTTAGTCCATTTTAAATTCGATAAAATTATGAAACAAATGCTGTGTAAATTTAATTTTACACAAGCCTGCATATTTACATTATAAAATTTAAATCCTGAATTTCTAATCTTAACCCTAAAAAATAAACCCTAAATTTTAAACATTAAACTTAAATTCTAAACCCTACAACCTAAATCCCTGAACTTTAAACCTTAAACTAAAACTCTAACCCCTAAACTAAAAGGCACGTGTAAACTAAAGTTTACACAACTTGTTTATCAAATTTTTTCCTTTTAAATTATTGTTCAATATTTATACTTTTTATTCAAATTTAATTAGACAAGTCAATTAAGTTTAGTTTGGTTGACATTATATCGATATATTAAATAGGAGAACATGAAATCAAAATTTGGCTAAGTGCTCGATACCCTCTTATTTATGTACAGATAGATTTAAATTATATAAACATTGTCTTAAATTGTATGTTAAAAATAATCTTAAAAAGGTTGAAATGCATAATTTTTAATATATGTAACTGTTTAAGGATTGAATAGATCCCAAAAATAAAATACTAACTAATTTTAAGTGTCCATATTTGAATACCAACACATCTTTTTAAGGTGTGCTTGGTTTGTAGAAAAAATAGTTGTCAGAAGGTAATAATCTTTTTCTGCATTGGATGTTTATATTTTGTTTGGTAGAATTTTTTCTAAGAGGTAATAATTTGAGAAATTATATATAGGTCTTTCTCATTATGTCATCTAATCCGTGATATAATTTTTTTAAGAGTGACATCTTTTCTCATAAAATGGTGAAAATGTCATTTCTCCATTTTTTAAGTATTAAACAATTTTTCTCTTTTTGAAAATATTACCCGTAAGATAATGAATTTTGTTCATGTGGATTCTTTGTTGCATTTTTAGTTAGATGACTGATATTTGTGATGTAAATTTATTAATGATTTTCATTTTAACTTACTATTTTAAATGGTGTTACATATATTTAAATAATATTGTCATATTTAATATATTTTATTAATATTATATTTATGATGTTTCTAAAATTATAGGATGAGATTGTATGTTGTTTGAGGGTGAATGAGTTAACAATCAATGTTATTACCTTTATTCTTTGATTTATAAGATGTTTCACATCTTAAAAAAACATTTTAATAGATTAATTTATTTTTATCATTATTTTACAAATTTTACATTTGTATTGTTGTTTATTTTAATTTATTTGATAAATTGAAATAAGAAATAGAAAAATAAAAATTTTAAGCATAAACGTTTAGTGACAATTCACAAAAAAATATTTTAAAAGGAAATAAGGGTATGTAAATATAAGTGTAAAGTACTCAAATGATCCCTAAATTATCCCCGAAAAAATAAAATGATAACTAAATTTTTAAAAGTTAAAGAATGACAATTAAACTTTATGTTTTGTTACAAAATGATGGCTGTGTTGTTAACTTCCGTTAACGAGGTGCCATGATCGTTAAAATTTTTGTATAATAGCACAATTAGTCCTTTATACTTACACATTCAACCAATTTAGTCATAATTCTAAGAAATTCAATAAATTTAACCCTTAATTTTTACACAATGTTATAATTTAGTCATAATTTTAAAAATTAACCGTTGTTATTCCAAAATTACTTCAGACATGTTCAATTTAGTCTCTCTCATTTTCTCACGACCCAAACACGTTTAGAAACACTGAAGAGCGAAACCATTGTCCACTAAAACGTCTAGTCCTCACCAAAACCATCACAAAATGGCGAGAACTCAATAAGACTTTTCGACTCTTTCCCTAAACCCCCCATCTCTTTCTGCATTCACTGAATGAGAAATATTGTAAAGTTTCAACCTTCACTGAATGAGGAAGCAAAAGCAATGTTGCACCAGATACTAAAGATGAACACATTATCTAGACTGGAACCTTCAATAAATAACCCTGATGCTTTTATGGTTGATGGTGTTCCTTCTTCCAATGCATTAGACAACAGGAGCTGCACCGGTCGTACTTCAGGAGTAACACTTTCAGAAGTCCCTCTAGTTTCTGGGCAATCTTATCTGCAAGCAGAATAAGGTTTTGCTGACACTTGTCAGTCTATTTCCACTCATTTAACAAATGAGCATACTTAAGTGGGTAATATATCGGATACAAATCTGCAGAAATCACAGAATGATGAAGTCTTTCCAAACATCCCTAAAATGCAGCAGGTTGTTCCTGATAGTGATAATAATGTTGGCTTTACTATTGCAAGTTTAGAAGGAGCATCTGAGAGAGGGAAATGCATAGAAAGAGATGAGGGTTTTAGGGAAAGAGCCGAAAAGGCTTAATGGGTTCCCGCCATTTTGTGATTATTTTGGGGGACTAGGCGTTTTAGCGGACAACGTTTTCGCTCTTCAGTGTTTCTAAACTTGTTGGGGCGGTGAGAAAATGAGAAAGACTAGATTGAAGAGGGATTAAATTGAAGTAATTTTGAAATAGCAAAGATTAATTTTTTAGAATTAGGACTAAATTATAACCATGTGTAAAAAATGAGGATTAAATTTATTAAATTTCTTTGAACTATAACTAAATTGACTGAATGTGTAATTATGGGGGGCTAAATGTGCTATTATACAAAAAATTAATAGTCATGTCACCTTTTAACTGAGGTTAACGGTACAATTACCATTTTGTAACAAAACATAAAGTTTAATTGTCATTCTGTAGCTTTTGAAAGTTTGGTTACTATTTTATTTTTTCGAGAATAGTTAAGTAACCATTTGGGTACTTTACCCTAAATATAAAATATATTTTTAAAAAATATTTAAAATATTAATTATATTATAAATATAAAGTTTTGCAAAGTTTAGACAATGTAATAAATTTTATGCAAATAATTTTAATTAATATTAAAAAATTAACACGTTAAAAGGAAATATATCATAAGAATAAGTCGATAAATTTTACTTTCAATTAATCTTATATTCCTCAAACCAAACATTGTAATCTTACCGTTCTAGTTTAAATAAGGTAATGTAACATTCCACTAATATGTTAGGTAGTGTTATATTTCATGAACTCTACTCTTAAAAATAATCTTATAACTAAACACTCCTTATCATTAATGACTTATTATAGCATAGTTTACCAAACTAACTATACATTAAATACAAATTAATTTTTTATAACCACATATGTTTTAGTACAGGAGCTTATGGTCTAAAAATAATAAGGATAAGTGTCCAAATGGTTATTTATAACCATAAATTACCATTTGGACACTTGTTGTTAAAATAAAATCGGGTTTAAGATTTTTATATTCTTAAACTAAATTTATTCTTTTTTTACATTCTAATTTAATGATTACATTCATATAATCATTAAATTAAATTTTTAACATTTTAAAAAAACTTAAACCCACGACATATGCGTGATTATAAAATTTATATAAAAACTTAAACACAAAATATGTGTAATTATAAAAATTTATGAAAAAATCAATTCTTGCATTTAGTTTAAGAATATAAAAATTAAAAATTTTAATTAATGATTATACGAGTTTAATTTCATATATTTTAATTTAATGATTATATGAATGTAATTATAAAAGTATATGGTAAAAATGAATTTTGTTTAATAATATAAAAATCTTGAACCCATTTTTATTTTAATCGTAGCGACCCAATTTCAGGTTTAGGATATGAGTCTTGAATCCGTATTTGAGTGTTTTAAGATTTAAATTTTAAATCAAGGAAATCAAGTTGGAAACTAAATTAAATGGATTCTTGGATTGATTCGAATAAAGATTTTAAGTTCTAGTCTAAAAGTGAGAACAAGGGAAGACATATATCTAAATATCTTTGGGCCCATTGTATATTTTAAAAAGGGAAGGATAGGCGAAAAAGTAAAAAGTTGTGGGAGAGAGAGAGGGAGAAGAGAAAAGTGAAAGAAAGTGTAAGAGAGAGTTTTAAACTTCGATCTACTGAGATTTCGTCGTCCGTTGTCGACACTTCACTGTCATTGTGTTCATCTTGTCGAGAAGAGTTCGCCAGTACCAGCAGCGTTGCCATCGAAGCCGCTGTCAAAAGGGGCGAGAGAAAAAATTTGGGTTGCTGTGTTGGGGTAGTTCGAGTGCTCGAATCGAGAAATGGAGGCCACCATCATGTTCACCAGCTCGAGAAAAGTCGATCGGTGAAGTTTGGTCGTAGGAGGCCGCTGTACGTGTCGCCGGCCGCGAGTGGGTTTCGTCCTAGTCAGTTAGAGCCATCTAAGCTGAGCCGAGTTAGAGTTGAGCTGCTTGAACCAAAGCTGAGCCGTGTTAACTTTGAGCCGAGCCGTGTTGACTGAGCTGCTGACTGAGCCATTGACCGCATTGACTTTTTCTGAGGGACCCTACTTAGGGGTTTCTCGACATTCTGAGTTCGTTGGCGCAGTTCATTTTGCCAAAATTGAACCCGGTAAGCTATTTTTTGCGTTTGACCTTGTAGATTAGTTAGTGAATAATGTTAATTAATATTTGTGGTATTCATATGTTTATGAGGATTGTTCGGGCTCGAATACTGGATCAAAATGAGGGGTTAAGGAGCTCGAGTAAGGATTTATCGATAATCGCTTAAGGTTAGTACACCTCGAACTCCTATTGCTTCATGAGCATCGTAAATGTGATTGCCTTGCTTATTAGTGTTTGCAAAAATAGGTAGATGATGAATAAGCATGTTGTGAGACTGGTATCATGAGACTTGATATATCTATAAGATGCATAATGATGTTATGAATATGATGAGACTCGTGGAGGCTTTAGAGACCGTGTAGGGTCGATTGAGATGTTCGTATAATTACTTGATGATTGTCTGATTGATCGATAATTGTGATGTCTTGTATGTTTGCTCAAATATATTGACATGATTTGATGGGAATTTTGCTTAAGGGATAAATACTTGATTAAATGATTATAAAGCAATAATTAATATTAATTGATTGAATGTGTTAGTAAACAAACCCTAATGACTTTTATAAGCTTAGGATCAAATAAAGTGTTGTAAAATTGTAATTCAAGGAAATGGTGCAAACCTGTGTATAGGGTATCGGTACGAGCTTTGGCTATACTGGTACGCAATTGGGGGCCATATCAGTCGGTACTTATGGAAATTAATGATTTCCATAAAGCTATATCAGTATCGGTACGTGTGTGAGTACCAGTACCTAGGGGTATCGTATTGATACTTGTATTCGAGTATTGGTACCCACTGAACGAGATAATCTATAATGCTAATAAAAAATGGAAATTGTCGTGGGATATTAATAAGATAATATGGATTAATATAGATAATTAATGAGGATGATTAATGTGCACTTCCATAATATATTAACAAGTTGGTAAACTTAATTGGGTGACTTGTGGTAATAACAACCATAAAAGATCCTTGGTGGATCGAGTAATGTTGTGTGTCGTATGGTAATTGTGTCAATGTTGTGTGCGATTTGGACACTTAGTTGGTTGAGTCACCTTTGATTGTTGGGATCCGAATACCTAGAGAGCATGTTGCAATACCATGGTTAGAGATGCCAAATTTATGCTCCCGACATTGTGTGACACCGGGCCTCATTCAATGATACTCGAGGGGAGATTGCAAGTATGGGTGTACAATCCTGAGGTTGTGTAACATCGGGCCTCACCTAGAGAGTAGGGGTGGTAATCGGGGGGAATAATTGAAAACTATGGGGATCTAAATCGACGGGTATGGGGAATAATCAAAATCTTCAACCACGGGGATAGGGACGGGGAGAGTTTCAACATCGAAGCTTAAACGAGGATAGCGACGGGGATTGCTATATTCGAATCGTGGGGTTAACCGAACCGTACTAGTATAAATCACCGTAGGGATCCCAAAAAATATCCATAGAGATCCCTAATATTTTACAAAGTTGGATGGGTATAAGTACCCATTTTTCATTAAAAATCAAATCTCTCACAACCTGAGTATGACTTGCTGGAGTAAGTTTGGAAATTCTCCGTGAAATCTATAAAAATAATTTGAAAGTGGTGAATGCATCGTTGTAAATTGAGATTCAGTTTAGTTTTGTTTAAAATATACGATGATTGATTTTGATATATATTTTAAAAAATATAAATATTTGAATGTTGAAATGTCATAAAAGTTTGACAACAAATTTCTTAGAAAACAGTTTTAGCAGTGACTTTGAAAAATACAAAAAATTCTACAAGATAAATCAGAAAGTGAGTCTTATATTCTATAACCATAAGAAAGTCTAGATTTTATTAAAATGAACGGTTTTTGATTTCGAGTTATATATTAGGAGTTATTAATTTTTGAATGAGAAAAGGTTAGAAGAAAAAATTGCAGACTGTTTCCAAAGACAACAATGGTAGTGGATTCAAAAATTCGCCATAAATTGTATGAGTAAAATTATAAGAGGTAATTTATATGGTTGGAAAGATTATCGAATCTATTTTCATTTAGAACAAACTGATCATGATTTGGAACTGTAGATTATTAGTTACATATTTTCTTTTAAAGGTAGTGAGAACTTTCATTTTTCAATAGTTAATAATTTACTCATGTTTTATAGTTTTGAAATGGTTTGATTGTTGTTGGTAAAAATAAGTTTATCAGTTATGTTTGTAATTTTGGAGATTTAGTGTTGAGTATTTGTTTTAATGTATTAAATTTTGTTTTTTTGGATACGAGGATTAACCGAAAACTGCAAAGATTCATAAAAGATGGGTATATGGACAAAAAATAACTAAATTTTTTAATGTGGATTCCCTAAAATTGTACCCGTAAGTGTTAGGGATGGAGTGGGGAATGCAAAACCATCCCCGACCCACCCTATTACCACCCCTACTCAAGATAGTGTATGTTCTCGAGGTTCTATGACACCAGGCCTCACTTAGAGTGTATGTTCCCGAGGTTGTGTGACACTAGGCATTACTCAAGGTTTGTGGTATCATTTTGTGTGCTTTCACTTGGATGATCTGGTGAGATCTCGAGAATGGTTAGGTTGTTTTTTCCATGTATGATGATTGCTATGATTAGATCACGTGTTTAGGCCACTAGTGGTAGTGTCACATGTTGATTTATCTCTCGTTATTGCTCATACTAGCTTGCATGCTTATGTTTATGATTAGCATGAAGTATAGTAGCGTAGATGTGTACCACTGAGCTTTGTAAGCTCAACGCTCAAAATTGTTGTTTTCGTGCGTACGTTGATTGTGGGGTCATGGGATCGAGTGTTCTCTAGAGTATGGTACTTGTGTTTAGTGGGTTGTGTATTCATAGGATCTTACGTGGTCGAGTTTGTAATTTTTATTTTTTGAAATTATATTAATCAAATCAGAAATTCAAATATTTTTAATTAAATTATGAGCTCATTTGTAACATTTTGACTATTTATCCATGTTTTAAATTGTTTTCTTTAAATGTTTTTAGAAAATACATATTGGGCTAAACCGAATTAAGAAATTTTATGGTAACAAGTTGGGCTTAAGGCCCAAATGTGATATCTAAGTTTAGGGCATTATATTTAGTGGTATCAGTGCTTAGGTTTAGCCGGTTCAAGAAAACCTCATGGTGGTATAGGTGTTTTAGTAAGGTGTCTAGTGAATACAATCCTTTAAATTAAGTTTATACTCCTTAAAACTAGAATCTTGATGGTGCATCCAATGTTGTGATGCTAAGATGGTTACAGTTGTGGCCGAGATGGCCGAGTTGAGTGATGAGTCGATCATGGGAGCGATTCCATGGGGTAAGGTTTCCCCAAACTATTGAGATGCAAGTTAGCTGAATGATGCCGGAGTTGAGGATGTGTCCTCCTCCCGCCACTTGAATGGTGTCTTCGTTGCGTGTTGTAGTCATTTCGAAGCCTTCAGATACATTTGTGGTATGGGTATAGATAACCCACTTTCAAAATTGATCATATGATGCAGTTGGTTGGAGGACCCTTTGTTTGCTTAAAACGAGTCTCGTTGATACTTGGAAAGTATCATCACCCATTTCAAAGATATTTCTTGGAGATAGTGGTTTCGAGATCTACTAGTTCGTTAGAGTGTGACAGAAGTTAGATATTCTACAAGTTTGATAGAGCTATCTTATTGAGAGTTGTTGCACCTTGGGAATTGATTGGGTTAATCGAGCACGATGCTAGCTTGTAATATTAAGAGTTGTGCTCGAGGCTTTGAGTCCTCGAGAGAATCCAACCTTTGGTAATGAGAATGTTGGACCATTTCCCTTCTACCGTGATTTTTGTAATGGTTATTTTAAGAATGACACAACAAGGTTGTGAGTCATGTTTGACCGTTTGATAGATGCCAATGTGTATAGTTTAACTCTCGAGAGCTTTCAGATTGTTAGAGTGTTTATTTAAGCTTCTTGGAGGAGTCATTAGGACTCCCTCCCTACCAAGGATGTGAGTAGATGTTGAGGTAAGGCTGAGTTGGACGTTGGTGCCTATCGCCCTTATCAGAGGACACCGACCCAGTTGAGAAAGTCAGAGGTTCAATTTCGAAGGTGCAACTTGAATAAGGTTTCTTTTGTCTGAGTGTTTTGCCCAAGGGAGGGCTGGTCTTGTTCACTAGTAAGAAGTTGGTTCTTTGAGGTGATTCTTAAATCATTGATAGCTTATTAAGTGACAGTGAGAGAACGTTACATGTCTCCTAAGGTAGATGACTCGTTTAATCGATTGTGAAGTACCCGTGTGTTTTTCTAGGATTAGTTTAAGTATAAGATGTTTGTGGTTAAAGTGTTAGAGGCTAGTAGTTTTAAAATTAATTCCGGAATGAGGCGTTCTCCGTTTAGGGCATGTCGTTGTAATGTTTGATATCTACAGTGATGTTTGAGATGTTTTAGCAATGATAGAGTGGGGTCCACCACGTTGTCTATCGAATGTAAGTTAATACTTTACATATGAAACGTGTGAATGCATAAGCAATATAGAAATATTGAAGTCGACAAGATAATTACCTTATCAACCTTGTGAGTAGGGGGTTAGTTATCGTGTAATCAGTTAAAGAAGCAAGGGTTTGAGACTTCATAAATGCTTTTGATTTGTATCACAGTTTCCTTAGAATGAGCCAAAGAACATCGATGGAGATCCGAGCTATACGAGACCATTTTATTGTGACAGTTGTGCCGACTCAATTAAAGTTGAGTAAGATTCTAAGATCTTTGAGGATGTTTTGTTGTATTGTCAGGGCTTTTTTTGTGCTAAAAGAGGGAAGGTTATGTTTACCCCAACAGTGTGAAGTTGTGAATGCTTGTTCGCCAAAGAAGTTGAGAGTGAGGGAACGACATGACTCAAAGTATTAGAGAACTATTGATCGTGTGATCGATCATCCCTTAAGTAAGATGAAATTAATAAGTGATGAATTGTACAGAGTTAGTTCGTGTTAGAGTATCATGCTGACCTTGTGGGGGATCAATGATTACCGGTGATGGTTGTGTGAGGGAGTACTGATACTAGCTCTATACGATACTAGTAGTTGTTTCTTTTGGTATCGGTACTGATCAGTCGGTATCGATACTCGTGTGTTTCATTAGTTAAGCTTCGAGTTAAGGATTGATTTTCCTTGGGAACTGCGAGGTGTAACATCTGATGATAATTAAGAGGTTACAATGTTATGATTATATAAGTTCGATAGCTTTGATGACCTTGGGGTGCTTTAGAAAAAGAGATATCAATGTAAGAGATTCTTCATATATAGTACAGCGGTCAGTATATGGTGAATTTTGAGAGCGACAGTTTGTATCAAACTTTTGCTACATGTTTTGAGAGATAGTGTGGAGTCGTGTGTTTGAGATAGTGATAAGTGTTTGACTTGCCATCAGTTAAGAGTCTAACTTTGAGTTCTTCTGAGTTGTTGTGATGTCTCGATGTTCCTTAGTGGAAATTGAGTAGATGATCGTGAGTCTTGTAAAGGATTTGTGAGTGCACAATTTTGACGGGATTTCATTGAGTAATAAGATATTTCTTGGTAGGTATCGTTTGTTATTTTCAGCAAAGGCGAGATCTAGATAAAAAGTCTACTTAGATTGGTTTTGGGTTGTATGACACTGCGGTGTGTAAATGCTACCTTTTGACACGAAATTTAAGGTTTGTGATGGAACCTTATCCCTTGGTGGGATCCAATGCGATGACAGATCCTAGTGAGGGAACAAATGACGTGTTTTTCAAACACGTTATAGTTTGGAGTGTAAGACTCTTGCGTGAACTGAGCTTTTGGGAGCTTCTTTTGTTGCTGATATAAGTTATCATGCCTAGTTTAAGGTAAGTGCTTGAGGCAAGTTGAGACGCCTTTCATTTTCAAAAGTCTTGCACTGGGCAAGCAATGATATAGATATGGGATGCCATCAGAGTTAGATTTTCTTTTAGAAAGTCACCAGGAGAAGAATCTTTTCGTTTGGATGCAAAAACTGTTTAACCTCTCGTTCTTTTAGATCATACGGAGTTGTGGAAAGATTTTGTTGTGCAACAACCTTTGGGTTCTACAACATAAGTTAAGTTTCTTTGATGATATTTTTGTGTGACGTTTTTGTCAGGATACCGTTGGATTTATTCTAGAAGAAGAATCAATTGAGATTATGTTTGTGCAGTTAGAAAATAAGAGTTATAATCGATAAGTGATGAGATTAGAGTACCGTTGTAGGATATGTTTGAGGGCCCCGAAGAGTTATAAAGGTTTTAGCATCTTCACAGTTTTATGGGTACAAATTTTGAGGATGAAATTTCTTTGAAGAAGGGGAAAGCTGTACAACCCAATTTCGAGTTTGGGATATGGGTCTTGGATTCGTATTTGAATATTTTAAGATTTAAGTTTTAAATCAAGGAAATCAAGTTGAAACTAAATTAAATGGATTCTTGGATTGATTCGAATAAAGATTTTAAGTTTGAGTCTAAAAATGAGAGCAGGGGAATACATGTATCTAAATATTTTTGGGCCAATTATATTGGACGATAAGGTGTTTGAATTTTAAAAGGGAAGGATAGAAAAAAAAGTAAAAAGTGGTTGGAGAGAGAGGGGAAAGAGAAAGTGTAGGGGGAGTTTTAAACTCTGATCTACCGAGATTTGGTCGGCCGTTGTTGACCCCTCCACCACTATTGTGTTCATATCATCAAGACAAGTTCGTTGGTACCAACAATGTTGCCATCGGAGCCGTTATCAGATGGGTGAAAGAAAAGAAAATTTGAGTTGTTTACTTGGGTTAGTTTGAGTGCTCAAATTGAGAAACGGAGGCCACCATCGTGTTCACCTTTCAAGAATAGTTGGTGTAACACCCTCTTCCCGTATTTGTTACAAACACGAGTCGATAATGTTACAAAACAGGTTTAAACAATTTTCATCACTTCAAACAAATCTGGCAGCTCGTATTGTCTCTAAACAAAATTTTTTATAAAATTTTATAGACACCCAAAGTTCATTTTGTAAATTTTTAATTAAACCAGATTCATCAAGCTTTCAAACCATGTAAATTATTAACTCAAATTCATTAAACAAAAATTAAAAGAAAATGTTAAATTCACGTCACAGTACAGTCTTGCGAAAAAATTTGCTGAATCGAATAAAATTCACAACTTTTTACACATAACTCAAAATCAGTCACCGTTTGTTTTAAAAGAAATTAGACTCAATTTGTAGTTCATATATATAAGTTTCATTTTCTAATTCAATCTATGGAATTTATAGCTATTTTTCAAACTTACTGCCTAAAACATAGTTTCTGGACAGTTTTCATTTAGCTCCATCATAAGCTTACTAACTACTCAAAAACATCTCAAATCATATACTAGTAATTCTAAACCATATTTAAGTTATAAATATACAAACTAATATGTAGTTTAAAACATCATTTACACAAAATATGCAAATTCATTATTATACATGCCACTACTCAAAATATGATATCGGATGTCAAAGCATTACTAAGATAACCTGTAATTTCCCTTCGATCTCGTGGTGATGCCAAAACGTTCCTACTTACGAACCCTACGTGTACACAGACATAATACACATGCTAAGTATAACTTAGTGAGGCATTATAAGTAATCATAAAATCAAGTAATAAAATAAATGAAAACATGGTTAAGCAAGATCATAATAAATCTTCTTTTGGTTCAAAACCATCATATATAAGAAATAGTGATTTTCATATACTTTAACTTTGTAATTGGCCCAAGAATTGTATAAAGAGAAACTAAAGTATGCAAGGTCTGTACTCCTTGAGCACTGGTCACCAAAGTGACGATAAACATATAGACACATAAGTGTCGACATCATATAGGCACATAAGTGCTAATAAACATATAGGATCCGAAGACCAGTGTGTAGCTACACGTAGTCCTTGACTACTGGACCGCTAATGGCATGCCACTATACTGTAACTCTCTATCATTACTTGGGCAATAAATCCATATCATGTACTTGTAAATCATCATGTATAAACAATTCATATATCACCATTATTCAATAACAATTTGCCATAAAAAACATAATAGAGCAGTTCATACCCCATTATGTACTAACCTTTTTCTTGGCCTGTAAAATATCATATAACTTATACAAAAACCATGTTATCATTTTAATAAAATCAAGTAAGTAGAATTCTTGAAATTAATCAAAACATATTCTAAAACATATGAATGCACCCACCTTATATGCCTCACTAGCTACTTATACCAAAACGTATCTACTCTGAAACTTCTTCTTTGTCTTTCAACTTGTTTCGATCACGAGCTTGCTTGTTATCTGTATGTATATTGAATACATAAAACAATCAACTTTTGAGTACATACTTATACTATACAAATAATGGAAAGTAACTAAAATAACTATCCATTATACACAATATTACTCCTATAGAACTTTCTATATTTGAATCATTTTTCTTCACACTTTTCCATAATTCCTCAAATTTTTTCCAAAATACTCATTTTAGTCCCTAAAGACTCTTTTAAGTTTCCAGCCATCATTTTCAAGTTTAACCTTCACATTTATCATCCTTTACACTTTAGGACCCAAACTTTAAAAATTTACATATTGGTCCTCAAGATTGCCGAAAATTCTAAAATGGTCCCAAAGTCAAAATAAACTTCAAAATCAACATTCCAATCACTTAACTTAGTTTTCCAACATAATATACTTCAAAAACAAGCTTGACAATCAAGTCCTTAAACTTTCCAAAATTTACATTTTGGTCCCTAATGCAAAATAATTAGGGATTTTCATTCCAAACACATTATATCATCATAATAAATCATTCTTCCTTCAATCACACTCCAAAAATTTCTAACTTAACATAAACCCTAATTTTCCATCTTTCAAAAACATAGAAATTTCTTCATCCAAACAACATAATCAAGCTTGTATAACATCATTTTCATCATTTCCATCATCAAAATAATTTTTCCATAATTTCCCCTAAATTTTGCAAGATAGCTGAATGATCACTAGCTCAATTTTCATGGAATTTTCATCATTTGAACCATGAAAACAACATCACATGCATGTTTCCAACAAGAAAAACCATTAAAATTCAATATTCCATCACGCTCTTCATCAACCTTAAACCCCAAACTCAACTTAGAGACATGAAAACTATACAAAACTTATACCAAAAGATAGAGAATTTAATGGAGAATATTTTTTTGTTTCACGTCTCAAGCTCAAATCTAACCATGGAAGCTTAAAAATTGAATAAAAAATTCTTACCTATATTCTTGAGTGAAATAGACAGCTTGGGGAGAAGAAGAGATAAATTTTCCAAGTTTTCCTATCTTATTTTAATGCCAAATGACATTATATTTGCCTTATTTAATTAATAAAAGCCTTTAATAGTCAAAAGACTATTATACCCTTGAATTATAACCAATCACAAGCCAACACTTGTTTATTCTTATCCATAATAATCATAAATAATCAAAAAGTAAGAGTGAAATGACCATTTTACCCTTAATGAACCAACTTATCTTCAAAAATGCCATTTTCACCTATTTCACAAAATACTACATAGAATTGAATTTAAATCGAATAAAAATGATTCAAAAACCATAATATCATGCTCTTCTAGTCTTTCTAAGACTTCCATAAAATTTTCATAATTTTCCGAATTCGAATAATCATTCGAATTAATTTCTGAAACTTATCATTTTTATAGCTTTTCTCACAAATCCCGTACCAAAAATCTAATTCCCACCAAAATTATTATATCGGGATAAACTATACATTTTTTGTCATAAAAATAATTATTGGGAAAATTACCATGTTGGTCCTTAAACTTTTCCCAACTTTCCACTTTGACCACCAAACTTTGAAATTTTACGTTTTAGTCACTGAACTAGAACCACCAAACTTTAATTCTTTTTATTTCAGTCACTATGCAAATATTGGGGTATTACAGTCGGCCTGTGAAGATTGGTTGTCGCCCGATGGCGGAAGCCACCATACCTGCCACACACACTACCATCCGCGGGTGGGCTTCGTCCTGGGCAGTTGGAGCCATCTAAGCTGAGTTGGAGCCAAGACAAGCCGTGTTGACCCAGAGCCGAGCTGCGTTGACTGAGCCGTTGTTCGAGCTATTAACCTATTGGTCGAGCCATTGACTTTTTATGGGGGACCTACCTAGGGATTTCTCGATGTTCTAAGTCTATTGGCGCAGTCCGTTTGGCCAAATTTGAACTCGGTAAGCTGTTTTTACGCATTTTACCTTGTACATTAGTTAGTGAATAAGGTTAATTAATATTTGTGATATTCATATGTTTATGAGGATTGTTCGTGCTTGAATAGTAGATCAAGAGAAGCGATTGAGGAGCTCGAGTAACGATTTATCGATAACCGCTTGAGGTTAGTACACCTTGAACTCCTATTGCTTCATAAGCATCATAAATGTGATTGCCTTGCTTGTTAGTGTACACAAAAATAGGTAGACGATGAATAAGCATGTTGTGAGACCAGTATCGTGAGACTTGATATATCTATGAGATGTATGATGATGTTACAAATATGATGAGATTCGTGGAGGCTTTAGAGACCATTTAGGGTCGATTGAGATTCTCGTATAATTACTTGATGATTGTTTGATTTATTGATAATTGTGATGTCTTGTATGTTTGCTCGAATAGATTGACGCGATCTGATGTGAATTATGCTTAAGGGATAAATACTTGATTAAATGATTGAATGTGTTAGTAAACAAACCCTAATGACTTTCATAAGCTTTAGGGATCGAATATAGTATTGTAAAATTGTAATTCAAGAAAATGGTACAAACCCGTGTGTAGGGTATCGGTACGAGCTTTGGCTGTACCGGTATGCGATTGGTTACGATTGTGGCCAAGAGGGCCGAGCTGAGTGTTTAGCCGCTCATGGGAGCGATTCCAGTGGGCGAGATCAACCTGGAGTGTTGAGATGAGAGTTAGCTGAATGATGCTAGAGTTGAGGATGTGTCCTCCTTCCCCCACCTGAATGGTGTCTTTGTTGCGTGTTGTATTCATTCTGAAGCCTTCAGATATATTATGAGATTTTGTGGTAAGAAATCTTCATCGTTATACGTGAATAATATTTGTGGTACGGGTATGGATAAGCCACTTTCAAAATTAATCATATGATGCATGTTAGTTTGAGGACCCTTTGTTCGCTTAAAAGAAGCCTCGTTGATACTTGGGAAGTATCATCGCCCATTTCAAAGGTATTTCTTAGAGATAGTGGATTCGAGATCCACTAGTTTGTTTGAGTATGACCAAAGGTAGACGTTCTACATGCTTGATAGAGCTATCTTCTTGAGAGTTGTTGTGCCTTGGGAATTGATTGGGTTAATCAAGTGTGATGCTAGCTTGTAATGTTGTGAGTTGTGTTCAAGGCTTTGAGACCTCGAGGAAACCCAACCTTTGGTAATAAGAATGTTGGACCATTTCCCTTCTATTGTGATTTTTGTAGTGGCCATTTTGAGAATAACACAACAAGGTTGTGAGACATGTTTAACCATTCGATACATGCCAATGTGTGCAGTTCGACGTTTGGGAGCTTTCAAATTGTTAGAGTGTTTGTTTATGCTTCTTGGGGGAGTCGTTAGGACTCCCTCCCTACCAAGAACGTGAATAGATGTTGAGGTAAGGCCGAGTTGGATGTCGGTGCTTATCGCCTTTGTCAGAAGACACCGACCTAGTTGAGAAAGTCAGAGGTTCAATACAAAGGTACAACTTGAACGAGATTTCTTTTGTCTAAGTGTTTTGCACAAGGGAGAATCAGGCTTGTTCCTAGTAAGAAGTTGGTTCATTGAGGTGACGCTTAAACCATTGATAGCTTGTTAAGTGACAATGAGAGACCGTTACTTGTCTCCTAAGGTGGATGACTCGTAGGTATAGTGTTAGAGGCTAGTAGTTTCAAAATGAATTTTGGAATGAGGCTTTCTCCCTTTAGGGCATGTCGCGGTAACATTTGATGTCAATAGTGATGTTTGAGATGTTTTAGCAATGATGGAGTGAGGGCCACCATGTTGTCTCTCGAATGTAAGTTAATGCTTTGCATGACACATGTGAATGTATAAGGAATATAGAAATATGAGAGTAGACAATATAATTACCTTACCGACCTTGTGAGTGGGGGGTTAGTTATCATGTAGTCAGTTAAGGAAGCTAGGGTCTGAGACTTCATAAGTGCTTTTTATTTGTATCACAGTTTCCTTAGAACGAGCCGAAGAACATCGGTGGAGATCCAAGCTACGTGAGATCATTTTATTGTGACAGTGGTACTGACTTAATTAAAGTTGAGTAAGATTATGAGATCTTTGAGGATATTTTGTTGTATTGTCAAGGCTGTATTTTTGTGCTTAAAGAGGGAAGGTTGTGTTCACCCAAATAGTGTGAAGTTGTAAGTGATTATTCGCCAAAGAAGTTGAGAGTAGGGTAACAATGTGAGTCGAAGTATTTGAGAACTGTTAATCGTGTGATCGATCACCCCTAAGTAAGGTGAACTTGATAAGTGATGGATTGTACGAAGTTAGTTCGGGTTAGAGTATCTTGCTGACCTTGTGGGGTGATCGGGGATTGCCGGTGATGGCTGTGTGAGAGAGTATCGATACTAGCTCTATGTAGTACTGGTACTTGTTTCTTTTGGTGTTAGTATTTACCGATCATTATCGATACCTGAGTGTTTCATTAGTTAAGCTTCGAGTTAAAGATTGATTTACCTTGGGAACTGTAAGGAGTAGCATCTGATGGTAATTAAGAGGATACAATGTTATGATTATATAAGTTTGATGGCTTTGATGACCTTGTGGGTGCATTAGAAAAAGAGATATCAAGGCAAAAGTTTCTTCCTATATAGTATAGTGGTCAGTATATGGTGAATTTTGAGAGCGACAGTTTGTATCAAACTTTTGCCGCATGTTTTGGGAGACAATGTGGAGTCGTGTGTTTGAGATAGTGATAAGTGTTTGACTTGCAATCAGTTGGGAGTCTATTATTGAGTTCTTCAGTGTTGTTGGGATGTCTCAATGTTCTTTAGTGGAAATTGAGTAGATGACCGTGAGTCCTATAAAGGATTTGTAAGTACACAGTTTTGATGGGATTTCATTGAGTAATGAGATATTTCTTGGTTGGTATCGTTTGTTATTTTTGGCAAAGGATAGATCCAAATACAAAGTCTACTTGGATTTGTTGTGGGTTGGGTTGTACGACACTGCGGTGTGTACTTGTGTTAGAAGGCTCGTACGATCAACCGAATAGCCAAGAAGGGGTGAATTGGATTTTTGCTTTGGCGGATGAATGGCTAAGTAACAAAAATATTGACACAATGATTTATAGTGGGTCGACTGCCCAACCGAGTCTACTTTTACTACCTTAGCTATCCACACTAAGAATTTTCTACAAATCCCCTAATTTTTCTTTCCTTTTTCCAGGATCAAAGAGATAACCCTTACAACCAAGACTTATACCCCAAAATCTTGATCACACTATCTTACAAAGAGAACACAAATTAGAAAACAATGAAAAACCTCTCTAGGCAAATGTGTTTGCAATTTAAGCACTCACCCAAACCCTAAGACTTGAACAAATATAACAATTAAGCTCACAAGTGTGTTCTACAAAGAAAATTGACAAAAAATAAGCACTAGAACAATTTCTCTATCATTGAATATTGGTAGTTAGTTTCTTGTTGTTGCATGGCTTCTTGAAGCAGTCTTTTAAACCCTCTAAGGAGTTTGTAGTCGTTACTAGCCGTTGGGATTGATTTGGAGCCGTTGGGGACTTTATTTCTAGTATTAAATGTATTTTTGGGCTCATCAGTATTAGTACACGGGGACAGGTATCAGTACGCATCATGAAATAGAAAGAGCCATTGGGGCAAAAATTGCACTGGGTATCGGTACACTATGCAGGTGTATCGATACACCCTATAGTGTATCAGTACGACTTCAGCCGTACCAATACCTTATTTGGCTACCAGAATTTGGAGTTTTAGGGAAACAAAAGGGCGTATCGGTACGTGTAAAATGGGTACCGGTATAGCTGACTAGGTATCAATACACTAACAAGTGTATCGATACGCCTGGCCTATTTTTGACACTTTGGATATTTAAAATGATTTTTAAACATGTAAAAAACCCTTTGAAAACATTTCAAACATATTTTTCAAGTTAATGGACTTTTGAAATATTTTTGCAAATTTGTTTAAGTCCAAAAAAAATTTCCATTTGAGTTACATCAAAATCAATATCTCAACTGCACATGCTACCTTTTGACATGAGATTCGAGGTTTGTGATGGAACCTTATCCCTTGGTGGGATCCCATGCAATGACAGATCCTAGTGAAGGAACATATGACATGTTTTCCAGAAATGTTATAGTTTAGAGTGTAAGACTCTTGCATGAACTGAGCTTTTGGGAGCTATTTTAGTTGCTGATATGAGTTATCATGTCGAGTTTAAGGTAAGTGCTTGAGCCTAGTTGAGACACCGTTCGTTTTTAGAAATCTTGCACTGGGCAAGCAATGATATAGACATGGGATGCCATCAAAGTTAGAGTCTCCTTTAGGGAGTCACCACAAGAAGAATCGCTTCGTTTAGATGCTACGTTTGTTTAACCTACTGTTCTTTTAGATCATACAAAGTTGTGGAAAGATTTTGTTGTGCAACAACCTTTGGGTTCTACAACATAAATTAAGTTTCTTTAAGACGTTTTTGTGTGACGTTTTTGTTAGGATACCGTTGGATTTTGCTTGTCATCCGTAACGCACCGTGCAAGGATAAATTCCTTCTAGAAGAAAAATCAATTGAGATTATGTTTGTACCATTAGAAGACAAGGATTATAATCGATAAGTGATGAGATCAAAGTAGCGCAGTAGGATATGTTTGAGGGCGCCGAAGAGTTATAAAGGTCTTAGCATCTTCTTAGTTTTATGGGTACAAATTTTGAGGGTGAAATTTGTTTTAAGGAGGGAAGAGTTGTAACGAACCAATTTTGGGGTTGGGATATGGGTCATGAATCCGTATTTGAGTATTTTAATATTTAAGTTTTAAATCAAGGAAATCAAGTTGGAAAATAAATTAAATGGATTCTTGGATTGATCCAAATAAAGATTTAGAGTCTAAAAGTGAGAGCAAGGGAAGACATGTATCTTAATATCTTTAGGTCCATTATATTGGATGATAAGGTGTTTGAATTTTATAAAGGGAAGGATAGGAGGAAAAGAAAAAAGTGGTTGAGATAGAGAGGGAAAAGAGAAAAGTGAGAAAGAAATTGTATGGGAGAGTTTTAAAATCTGATTTATTGAGATCCAGCCTTCCGAAGAAATCTTGACTAAATTTTTTTATACCAAAATTTAATTTGTAGTTTAACCCTTTCTCGATTTTAAATTTTAAACTATGTCGTCTAGGTGTATCTAGTTTTGACCCTGAAATGGTTTACAAAATTTATAATTGAATTATTGAAATAAAAATATAATTCAGGGTGAAAACTACGTAAGCTTAATAGACCCTTTCTTGATTTTTTAAAATTTTTATGCGATTAGGGCTAAACAACATCTTAACCATACCAAAGATTTTGCTATTGTTAACAATTCGTAGTTCTAAACTTATCCATCCATAAAAGCGTATAATTACGTTGTAAACTTATGTTGTAGACAATTCAACTTTAAAATACTTACATGCCCACTAGTCTATCGAATTACGATAAAGAAGTACTTACTGAACTTATTGTAGTAACTTGATTTTTCCCAAGTTTATACTCCTCCTCGATAGACGATTTCCAAGAAACCTACGTGTGACATAAGACACACGCTAAGTATGAACTTAGTGAGCCATTCAAAATAGTTTATCAAAACATGAAGTAATATAATTTAGTATGTCATATATAAAGTACAGTACATTTTTTTCTATATGAATGGCAATCATGTCACAATATCAATGCTATCATGTGATCAGTAATATCATGTAAATCATAAAACATCACTATCATGTATAACGTGAATCATCTTTATTCTGTATCATATAACATCTATATTATGCATCATGTAACATTTTTATCATATATCATGTAACATTTCTATCATGTATCATGTAACATTTCTATCATGTATGGCATGTACTTCTCTATCATGTAACATGTAACTTCTTTTTCATGTATCATGAAATCATGTAACACCTTTTTCATGTATCATGTTACATCTGTATCATGTATCATGTTCTTTCATATAATCATCTTGTTATATTATCAACGTGTCTGGCAAGAGGCCCATGGAAACCCCGTAGCCTATCTGCACCATAGTGCCATGTAGAGTACGTACTCGAGAGGACGCTCTTTGTTCATGATATAAGGACGCTCTTTGCTCCTTATATAAACACCTCGTTAGTGCATTTTGCACTATGGGCTTGGATCCCCAGGGTGTATCTTGTTTCATTTTAATCTTGTCATTTTCTTATGTGAACATGATTCATCATTATTTATGCAAACAGTAGTATGTACCTTGTACTCCGTCAAGCTTGCCATGTTGAATCATGCATCATATCATGTATTATGAAGAAATGCAATGTAATTTTAAATTAGGGTTGACTTATCTCAAGTCTTCCCTTTTTGAACATAATGCAAACGTATATAAATGCAATCACCTGGGCCATGTAATAGTATGCCTCACTAAATTCTACTCGATCCTTTCCTTTATAGTATCTCAAATCCTCTTTGATTTGTGTTCGGCTTCATTAACCACATGAATATAAATACTATTTGTTAGATTCATTTCTAACGATTTTTTATCAAAGTATCGAATCATTCAACATAAAAATTTCTATACTTTTCCTTCCGTCCTTATACTGTCCAAAAACTCATTTTGGTCCTTAATAAACTTTTTGAACTTCAATTAATTCTTTCTAGCTTGTTAACCAACATTTAGATACAAAATGTATCAATTCTCATTTTCTGCCAGATTGCACTATCTTCAAAGAAATATTTCGATAAAATAATATACAACTCGAAATTTGATTCCATTTGTTCTGAAAGAAACTAGATTCAATAAGCTTTTCAACCATATAAATTAATAGCCCAAATTCAACTCATACGATTTATGACAAATTTCCGAAGTCAATTGCCAGTGCTAATTTCGGAACAGACTACCATACTGTTTTCTGACCTTTCACCACTTAAAAATTCATATCTTTTTGCTCGGAACTCGAAATCAGTTTCCGTTTACTGGAAACGAAACTAGAAGAACAAATCTTTACATCGGTATAAAATTCACCTTCTAACCATTTTTGTAGAATTTATGGTGAATTTTCAAATTTACTACCATAATCTAGTTTTCTACACTGCTTCCATAAATAACTCCAAACTTTATACTAACTTCTCCTTACTTCTCTACTTTTCAATTTAGTCTGAATACTTGATTCAAACCATCAACTTATCACCCTTTTTCATCAAATAATTATTCAACATTGATCCCCCCTAATTTTTCCTTATTTCCGAATTAGTCACTAAAATGCAAAGATAAGGATTTAAACTTCTTAACTTTGCAATTTAGTCCTCAAATCAACATTACTACTTGAATTCTATTATTTCGACTAAAATCAGATTTAGTCCTTATATAAAACCTCATTTTTGAATTGGTCACTTAACTTTGACAATTTGTCAAAATGGTCACTAACTCGATTTAACATCGATTTTGCATTCTAACTTCAATTTCACATCTCCAACGTCAATAATAACATAAATACACTTCAAAATCATAAAAATTCAGATTAGTCCTTTAACTTTCAAAATTGCCGAAATGGTCCCTATACCTTTAATTTAGGGTTTTGCTTCCAAATAAAAAGTTCAAGCTTACTAGATCATTTATCCAACATCACAAACGCTTCAAACTTGAATCCATAAACCCTAATCATCTTCATACAAACTAAAATATGTAGGGTTTAAATCCCAACTCAAAAACATGATTTTATCATCATAACAACTTAATTTCAACTTAAATTTCAACATAGAATCATAAAATCTCAAAACCCCCAATTTAGTCCATAAACCCTAATTTCTTTCTCATCAAATTTCTCATCAATCAAGCAAGTATTCCATGAACTATTTACTTCAAAATAAAGAGCTTGAAGAGTAAAACAACTTTGTAGTTGAAAAGATTACCTGAAAATTGAATTTCAGGGCTTGAATCGAGCTTAGAAAATTTTTCTCAATATTTCTCTTTCTCCCCTCATTTTCGAAATTGTAGATGAATAAATATTCATCTCTTTGACCATTTTGTTTTTAATTCATCTAAATATGCCACTTGTAAATATAAATGAATTTTGAATTCATTTAAATAGTGAAATTACTTAAATACCCTTTTAATCTAACGGTTGAGATTGATCTTATCATTAACCAAGGGCCAAGATTTACTCTTCCATTTCTTCTTCCAAAATTATCCTTGTAACTTTCTAAATATTTCAAAAATGCCATTGGGGAAAAATGACCAATTTGCCCTCCAACTAGTTTTTATTTACTAGCTTGTTTCAAAATTGCCATCCCATTACAATTCAACCAAATTAGTTCATTTCCAACCGGCCACTATTCCATATTTTATGACTTTTCCAAGGGTTATGGAACAGCCTCTGAAATTTCAATTCGATATGATATCCTGATATTCATAAAATATCTCTACTGCGATTTTACCTTTACCTAGCTATCGGATTTATTCCAAAAATTCTGTATTTCCATATTCGGGAAATCCACACTACCATCTCATAAAAATTTCCTTTCCCAAGGACTTAGACTGAATTTTCCTAACTCAGTCTATTATTCCAATAATTATCGAAAATCTTTATAGAATAAAATTTTAGAAATCCTTTATCGATAATCCATACTAATATTCTTTACTCTTACTGAGTCCAAAATATCGATCAGAAACACTTTTATGGGACCTTCCCAGAGGTCACCCATCCTAACTTTTCTCTGGCCTGAGCACGCTTAACAATTTTATTCGATCCAAAATCAATACCTTTTACTGCATCTTAATTCTTAAAACAGATATCAAGGTACTTATTTCGATCCGATTCACTCTTATACTGAATAAATTACTTATTGGGGAAATTTACACTTTAGTTCCTAAACTTTTTCAAAGTTTACACTTTTAACCCCAAAACTTTCAAAATTTACAATTTGGTCACTGACCAAAATTTGGGATATTACAATTCCTCCCCCTTAAGAAAATTCGCCCTCGAATTTTCAAAGCGTACTTGTTCCAAACATTTACGGATATTACTTCCTTATTTTCTTCTCAGCCTCCCAAATGTCTTATTCTTTGACTTGTGATTTTTTCTCAAAAACTTGATCAATGAAATTTCTTATTCCTTAATTCTTTAATTCCATAAACCAATATTTCTACTAACCCCTCTTCATGTATCAAATCTAATTACATCTCAATTTATTCAGGAGTGATGACATGTAAATAATTCAGCCAATGCCCCCAAAACATAAGTACATATACTATAGACTTTTGCTCACTTCGGAGATAAGACCCATTAATATACTCTTGGTACAATCTCTTTTACAATTCCTTGAGGTATAACAATTATGAAACTAAGTTTTCCCTTTTTGACCTATACAAATCATCATTCCTCGAATTGACATTTTTCTTCCTTTTCTCTTCTTTTAGCTTTAACTGATAACATATTGTCCAAATACCAACTTTCTTTTTACATCTTACTTCTACATTTCATATAGGTAGCCAATTTATCTTAAAATTGGTTTTAGAATTCTCAGACTACTGGCTTGATTTTCAGCTTTACTAATAGACAGTTTTTAAAATTTCTTATAATTATTGTGCTATGCTTCAAATCATTTATTAGCAGTCATATTATAATTCTCCAAATAAAATTATTCCTTGTTACTGGCTTAACCCACTGATCTCACACTATATCTCATAAATAATGTGAGTAATTTATCAAAGCTTAGAAATCAGTGAAATCATTTCCTTATGAACTAATCGCTGACTCCAATTTCTGACACCTTTTTAAGAAATTTTCCAACTACTTCCTCTGTATCAATATTACTTCTTCTATAGGAGTTTTATCATTCTTCACCTTCAAATAAACAATCATATCTTCTCTTTTGCTCTTGACATTTAAGGCTCTCAACATCTTAAACATTTAAACAACCAATGTTTTATTATATATAGTTGCCGAAGGTTACAACCTCTTAGGTACTTCTTGTTCCTGTACTTAAGCCCCCCTACTGCACCAGTAGCTCAATCTAGGTAAAAATCGGAAAAAGTTCATACTTGATTTCATTGTTACTGCTATGGGTATCTTTATAATCCTTGTTATCCGAGACTCTTATTCTTGTCTATAAACACTTCTAGGGAAATTTTTATTAGTCGGAACAATCCTCAACTAAAAACACACTTCCTTTGACTTCATTAAGGAACTAATCTCTTTTTAAAAAAATTAAACTTTTCTTCTTATAATCACTTCTACCTTGTGCACAGATAACCAACTTATCTCAATTACACTTCAGATTCCCGAGATGATACCTTCATAATAGCTTTGTGATCAGTGTAACTAGGACACTTTTTACCATTCCAATGGAATACCTTTTTACGATAGTTGAGTAAGTAGCAGAGTAATAATAGATAAATTATACACAAAACATTTATAATATCCAGCTAATTTTCAAGAAACTCTGAACTTTAGAGACATTTTTCGGTGCCTCCTATTCAAGAATATATTGTACTTCCTTGGAATTCAACTCTTATTCCTTCAGCCGATACTACATGCCTATGGAAAAATACTTCTAATAACCAAAATTCATATTCAAAAATCCTTACATAAAGCTGCTTATCTCTTAATGTTTGTAATACCACTCAAAAATAGTAATCATGTTCAGCTTCTATCTTTAAGTATACCAGAATATTGTCCATGAAAACTATTACTACAAACTGGTCTAAGTAGTATTGGAATACCGTATTCATCAAATCCATGAATACAGCAAGGGCATTTGCATGTCCAAATGGCATTACCAGAAATTTGTAATGTCCATAATGAACCTTGAATATTATCTTTGATACATCTTCTTATTTGACCTTGAGTTAATAATAACCCTATCGAAGATATATCTTTGAGAACATTGTTGCACCTCTAAGCTGATCAAATAGATCTTCAATCCTTGGTAGTGGATACTTGTTCTTAATAGTTACTTTATTCAACTACTAATATATACATAATTGTAGAGAACCCTCTTTCTTCTCTACAAATAATACAAGAGTACCCCATGGTGATACACTTGGTCAAGTGTAATCCCAGTCTAGCAGTTCTTGCGATTGAGCTTTTAGCTTTCTTAGCTCAATTGACACCATCCTATATGGTGCTATCGATACCGGTTCAATTCTAAGATAGACATCAATCCCAAATTGTACCTCTCTATTCGGAGGTAGTCCTAATAACTCATCCGAAAACACATTTGAAATATTCCCACAATCGGGATATCTTTAATCTTCTTGGGTGACAATTATAATCACCACATAAATTAAACACGCCTTACATCCATTTACTTAACAACCTCTAAGTTGTTGTCGTAGAAATCGCTGACTCTAAACAGTCAGTTCTTTCTTTCACATTTACTTCAGAACCATCAGGTTCTTGAAGCACTAACCCTTTTTTTCACACATCACTTCAGCGCCATGTGTAGATTCCAATTCATTTCAAGAATAACTTCAAATTTATGAAATGGAAGTTCTATTAAATTCGCTGGGAACTTAATCCACTGAATTACTAATGGGCATTTCTTATATATTCTAGTCACACATACACTATGTCCAAATGGATTACTAAAAATCACATCACTAGAAATAGTTTCCTTAAAAATCTTTCTTTGTGCCATTATCTTAGTACTAATGTATAAGTGAGTCAAATCCGGATCAATTAAAGTAAATGTAGGCTCTCTCTCTCCATAACCTTTGCTTTATTTAAAGAATTCTAATAAACCGATAAACTCATACCTAACAACATCTCTTTATTAAATTGATCTCCCATATATTTGGTTTTAAAACTTTTTAAAAGAATTTCTGAATCACTTCCTTAACTAACTCCGTGGCATTACACCACTAAGTACGAATGTGTTCCCTTAGCAGGATACAACTTCTTCTAACTTCTTAGTATATATGCAGTTTAATTTCTTTATAACATGACTTTAACATCTTTATGCCACAAATTGGTAATTATCGGACCACTTTCTCCATTAAATTCAGGAGCTCCTAACTTTTAAACTCTTTAACAAACGACATCCTTACTGGTGCAGGTACTAGGCTGGTGCAAGCACAAGGGTCTTAATTCTATTAACCACAACCTTTAAAGCTCATACTAAAGTTTCATATTTTTGTGCTAGAGTTCTCTGCTATACAAGTGGCTCTACTGAGGTAAGAGCCAGAGATGAAACATTTTGTATTTCATTACTTCTACTTTGGACCTCCTTTTGGTCTCAATTATCAGATGTCTAACACAGTCCAATAATACTTGACATTACTTATTTCTACTATAACTTATTCATGTTATTGGGGAGCATAATCAAGTTACACAACAGTACGCCAGTAACATGACATCCTAGGGGCATGTATTTAACATCAAATCATATTAAACTTAGTTTAGCCTCCAGAATCGGTTAAACCTGTAGCTATGATACCAATAAATGTAACACCCTTAACGTATACTCGTAGACCGAATATACATTAAAGATGTTACGAAATCATTGGAAGAAATCTTGACTAATTTTTTATACCAAAATTTAATTTGTAGTTTAACCCTTTCTCGGTTTTAAATTTAAAATAATGTATCTAGGTGCAGCTAGTTTTGACCCTGAATTGGTTTACAAATTTTATAATTGAATTATTGAAATAAAAATATAATTCAGGGTGAAAACTACGTTAGCTGCTTAGTCCATTTCTTGATTTTTAAAATTTTTACGCGATTAGGGCTAAACAACATCTTAACCATACCAAAGATTTTGCTATTGTTAACAATTCGCATTTCTTAACTTATCCATCCATAAAAGCGTATAATTACTTTGTAAACTTATACTATAGACAATTCAACTTTAAAATACTTACATGCCCACTAGTCTATCAAATTATGATAATGATGTACTTACTGAAGTTATTGTAGTAACTTGATTTTTCCCAAGTTTCTGTTCCTCCTCGATAGACAATTTCCAGGAAACCTACATGTGACATAAGACACGTGCTAAGTACGAACTTAGTGAGGCATTCAAAACAGTTTATCAAAAAATGAAGTAATATAATTTAGTATGTCATATATAAAGTACAATACATTTTTTTCTATAAATGGCAATCATGTCACAATATCAATGTTTCATGTATCATTGCTATCAAGTGAATCATGAATCAGCAATATCATGTAAATCATAAAACATCATTATCATGTATAACATGAATCATCTCTATTCTGTATTATATAACATCTCTATCATGCATCATGTAACATTTTTATCATATATCATGTAACATTTCTATCATATATCAATATCATTTCTATCATGTATCATGTAACATTTCAATCATGTATGCCATATACTTCTCTGTCATGTAACATGTAACTTCTTTTTCATGTATCATGAAATCATGTAACATCTTTTTCATGTATCATGTAATCATGTAACATCTGTATCATGTCTCATGTTCTTTCATGTAATCATCTTGTTATATTATCAACGTGTCTGGCTAGAGGCCCATGGAAACCTCGTAGCCTATATGCACCGTAGTGCCATGTAGAGTACATACTCAAGAGGACGCTCTTTGCTCCTCAAATAAGGACGCTATTTGCTCCTTATATAAACACCTCGTTAGTGCATTTTGCACTATGGGCTTGGATCCCCTGGGTGTATCTTGTTTCATTTTAATCTTGTCATTTTATGGGATCATGATTCATCATTATTTATGCAAACAATAGTATGTACCTTGTACTCCGTCAAGCTTGCCATGTTGAATCATGCATCATATCACATATTATGAAGAAATGCAATGTAATTTTAAATTAGGGTCGACTTATCTCAAGTCTTCCCTTTTTCAACATCATGCAAACATAAAGAAATGCACTCACCTGAGCCATGTAATAGTGCATCATATCACGTATTATGAAGAAATGCAATGTAATTTTAAATCAGTTTTCATTTGTTGGAAACGAAACTAGACGAACAAATCTTTACATCAATATAAAAATCACTTTCTAACCATTTTTTGTAGAATTTATGGTGAATTTTCAAATTTACTGCCATAATCCAGTTTTCTACACTACTTCCATAAATAACTCCAAACTTTATACTAATTTCTCCTTACTTCTCTACTTTTCAATTTAGTCCCAATACTTGATTCAAACCATCAACTTATCACCCTTTTTCTTCAAATAATTATTCAACATGGATCCCCCTAATTTTTCCTTCTTTCTAAATTAGTCACTAAAATGCAAAGATAAGGATTTAAACTTCTTAACTTTGCAATTTAGTCCTCAAATCAACATTACTACTTGAATTCTATTATTTCAACTAAAATCAGATTTATTCCTTCTCTAAAACCTCATTTTTGAATTGGTCACTTAACTTTAACAATTTGTCAAAATGGTCCCTAACTCGATTTAACATCGATTTTGCATTCTAACTTCAATTTCACATCTCCAACATAAATAATAACATAAATACACTTCAAAATCATAAAAAAATCAGATTAGTCCTTTAACTTTCAGAATTGGCAAAATGGTCCATATACCTTTAATTTAGGGTTTTGCTTCCAAAAAACAAATTCAAGCTTACTAGATCATTTATCCAACATCACAAACCCTAAATCAAACTTGAATTCATAAACCCTATCCAACTTCATACAAACTAAAATATGTAGGGTTTAAATCCCAACTCAAAAACATGATTTTATCATCGTAACAACTAAATTTCAACTTAAATTTCAACATAGAATCATAAAATCTCAAAACCCCCAACTTACTCCATAAACCCTAATTTCTTTGTCATCAAAATTCTCATCAATCAAGCATGTATTCCATGAATTATTGACATCAAAAATAGAGCTTGAAGAGTAGAATAACTTTGTAGTCGAAAAGATTACCTGAAAATTGAGTTTCGGGGCTTGAATCGAGCTTAGAAAATTTTTCTCCATATTTCTCTCTTTCTCCCCTCATTTTCAAAATTTTAGATGAATAAATATTCATCTTTTTGACCATTTTGTTTTTAATTCATCTAAATATGCCACTTGTAAATATAAATGAATTTTAAATTCATTTAAATAGTGAAATTACTAAAATACCCTTTTAATCCAACGGTTGAGATTGATCTTATCATTAATAAAGGGCCAAGATTTACCCTTCCGTCTCCTTCTTCCAATATTATCCTTGTAACTTTTTAAATATTTCAAAAATGCCATTGGGGCAAAATGACCAATTTGCCCTCCAACTAGTTTTTATTTACTATCTTGTTTCAAAATTGTCATCCCATTACAGTTCAACTAAATTAGTTCATTTCCAACCGGCCACTATTCCATAAATATTATTTTATGACTTTCTATGGTTTATGGATCAGCCTCTGAAATTTCAGTTCGATCTGATATCCCGATATTCATAAAATATCTCTACTGCGATTTTACCTTTACCGAGCTATCAGATTTATTTCAAAAATTCTACATTTCCATATTCTGGAAATCCACACTACCATCCCATAAAAATTTCCTTTCCCAAGGACGTAGACTGAATTTTTCCAACTCAGTCTATTATTCCAATTATTATCGAAAATCTTTATAGAATAAAATTTCTCTTAGAAATCCTTTATCGATAATCCATACGAATATTTTGTACTCTTACTAAGTCCAAAATATTGATCAGAAACACTTTTATAGGACCGTCCCGGAGGTCACCATCCTAACATTTTCTTGGCCTGAGCACGCTTAACAATTTTATTCGATCCAAATTTAGTACCTTTTACTGCATCTTAATTCTTAAAAATGATATCAAGGTGCTTATTTCGATCCGATTCACTCTTATACTGAATAAAATTACTTATTAGGGAAATTTACACTTTAGTCCCTAAACTTTTCCAAAGTTTACACTTTTAACCCCAAAACTTTCAAAATTTACAATTTGGTCACTGACCAAAATTTGGGATATTACAATCGTGTTCACCATCTTGAGAACAGTCAGTCGATAAAGTTTGGTCATCGTCTACAACCAGAGGCCACCGTGCATGCCACACGTGCCTCCGTCTACGAGTGAGCTTCGTCCTCGGCGGTTGGAGCCATCTAAGTTGAGTCGAGTTGGAGCCGAGTCGTCGAGGTGAGCCGCTGACCACATTGACTGAGCTATTGACTCTTTTAGAGGGTCCCTATACAGGGGTTTCTCAACGTTCTGAGTTCTTTGGCGTAGTCCGCTTTGCCAAATTTAAACCTAGTAAGCTATTTTTATGCTTTTGACCTTGTGGATTAGTTAGTGATTGAAGATTATTAATATTTGTGGTATTCGTATGTTTATGAAGATTGTTCGGGCTCAAATACTGGATCAGGATGAGTGGTTGAGTATATTCAGTAAGGATTTATCAATAATCACTTGAGGTTAGTACACCTCGAACTCCTATTGCTTCATGAGCATCATAAATGTGATTGCCTTGCTTACTAGTGTTTGCAAAAATAGGTAGACGATGAATAAGCATGTTGTGAGATCAGTATCATGAGACTTGATATATCTATGAGATGCATGATGATGTTACGAATATGATGGGACTCGTGGAGACTTTAGGGACCATGTAAGGTCGATTGAGATGCTCGTATAATTACTTGATGATTGTTTGATTGATTGATAATGGTGATGTTTTGTATGTTTGCTCAAATAGATTGACGCGATTTGATGAAATTATGCTTAAGGGATAAATACTTAATTAAATGATTATGAAGTCGGTAATTAATATTAATTGATTGAATTGTAAACAAACCCTAATAACTTTCATAAGCTTTAGGGATATAATAAAATGCTGTAAAATCGTAATTCAAAGAAATGTTGCGAACCCGTGTATAAGGTATCGATACGAGCTTTGGCTGTACCGGTATGCGATTGTGGGTTGTATCGGTATGTGTCAACCTGTATCGGTACTTATAGAAATTAATGGTTTCTAGTAAGCTATATCAGTATCGATACGCGTATAAGTATCAGTACCCAGGGGTACTGTATTGATACTTGTGTTCGAGTATCGATACCCACTAAACGAGATAATCTATAGTGATAATAAAAAGATGGAAATTGGTGTGGGATATTAATGAGATAATATGGATTAATAGAGATAAGTCATGAGGGTGATTAATATACACTTCCATAATGTATTAACAAGTTGGTAAACTTAATTGGGTGACTTGTGGTAATAGCAACCATAAGAGATTCTTGGTAGATCATGTAATGTTGTGTGTCGTATGGTAATCGTGTCAATGTTGTGTGCGGTTTGAACACTTGGTTGGTTGAGTCAACTTTGATTGTTGGGATTCAGATACCCAGAACATGTTGCAACACCATAGCTAGAGATGTCGAATGTACATTCTTGATGTTGTGTGACACCGAGCCTCATTCGATGATACTCGATGAGAGATAACGAGTTTGGGTGTATGTTCTCGAGGCTGTGTGACACCGGACCTTACCTAGAGAGAGTGTATGTTCCTGAGGTTGTGTTAATCAGGCCTCACTCATAGTGTACATTCTCGATGTTGTGTGACAACGGGCCTCACTCCAGGTTTGTTGTATGATTTTGTGTGCTTTCACTCGGATGATCTAGTGAGATCTCGAGTATGGTTGGGCCATTTGTGCCATGTATGATGATTGCTATGATGAGAGCATGTGTTTAGGTGACTAGTGGTAGCGTCATATGTTTATTTATCACTACTTATTGCTCGTACTAGTTTGCATGCTTATGATTATGATTAGCATAAAGTATAGTAGAGTATATGTGTATCATTGAGCTTTGTAATCTCAACGCTCGGAATCGTTGTTTTTGTGCATAGGTTGATTGTGGGATTGATGGGCACTATCAGTATGAGATTCCAGCACGTGGTGTTCTCTAGAGTACGACACTTATGTTTAGTGGGTTGTGTATTCATAGGACCTTATGTGGTCGAGTCTGTAATTCTTATTTTTTGAAATTGTATTAATCGAATAGGGTGTTCAAATATTTTTTATTAAATTAGGATCTTATTTGTAATGTTTTGAGTTTTTATCCATGTTTTAAATTGTTGGCTTTAAATGTTTTTGGAAAATACCTTATTGGGCTAAACCGAATTGAGAAATTTTATAGTAACAGGTTGGACTTAAAATCATCTAAGCACGTGGTTGTTACATTAATCTTGCATTATATATATGTATATTGTTAATTAAAATCAAACTGCTAAAATTAGTTCAGTGATTAGATGATTTTAAGAATCTCAAATGTCCTTAGTTCAAGTATACATTTTTATTTCCTTTTTACTTGGTATTAACAACAAATTAGAACATGTATAATATGTTATAAAGTTTATACTAATTATGGCATTTGGCCCCAGGGATACATAGTTTCATGGTTAAAATGATAAAATTGAAAGTATAATGGTCGCATCAGAAACACTCGATAATTAGATGGTCATTTAAGTAGTTTACCCTTACAATCCTAAAACAGTTCTCTCTCTAAAATTAAAACACTATGCCTTCTCTCTAAAAACAGATCTACGGTTTCTTCCACCATCTCGTTTTGAGGCCAGCTATCCCTCCGACCAATAACGGTTAGCCTCCCCCTCTACCCCTCCTTTCTCCTTTGGCTTCTGTCCCTATTCTTTCGGTTTACGTTAGTTTTGGTTCTCTTCTAGTCAGTTTCGTTGTGACCCTCATGTCATCAAAGACTTGTTTTCAGTCCTAACCCGTTCTTGTGAGGAAAAACTCGGATCGTCCTCAGAGCTGGGAGTCGTGCTTGGTTCAGACAGACCGTGGGTTCGATTTATGGCCCCTCATCCCCTTTTCTCCTCCGTTTTTGGCTCTTGCCTCTGCTTTGGTTCTTGCATGCAGGTTTTGGTTCTAGGATCTCCTTTTCTCCCGTTGGCGGTTGGTTGTTTGCTTGAATCGCCGACTCTTGTGTCTTTCTCGGCCTTCCATCAGTCACCTCTTCACAGATCTGTTCAGTGAAGAAATAATGGTTTCTCATTGCATCACCCCTCGCGAGTTATGTTTCGGTTGCCCCGATCTGTCATTCAGTCGAAGAAGAACTTTGCTGGCTTCTCTGCTTCGGTTCTTCAGTTGGTGTTAGAGCTCTCCAAGGTCTCTCCATGGTGTTTTCTGCTTCTTTTTTTTTTTGTTTCAGCCAAGGTTATCTTCTCCCTTATATGTTTGTGTTTCTCTAGGATTTTTTGACCTAGTCTCCTGTTATTTTTTCTCTCTTCTATGTATGTTTTTCTCTGATTTATGAAATGCCAAAATTTTACGTTCAAAATAAAAATAATTTACCCTTACATATATTTATTAAGTAAATAAATAAAATTATTATTTTTATGAATTAGACTGTGATAAAAAGTTTTTTTTTTGCAATTTTTTTTCAACTGCAGTCAAATCAGCCACATATCAAATATGAAACCAGGCTACTAACAAGAAAATTAAAGGGAAAAGTACAGGGGAAAAACAAATTTGTGTACAGAGTCGAAACAAACAAATTTGGGTCCAAGACATGTTTCAGCTTCTTCACATGTTGCCCCTGACCTCATCACTAGCTATGAATTTCTCAATTTCAAGTCTTCCAAAGCTCTCAAAAACCATATGGTTAGCCGTCGTATACCCGAATGGTATGAGAAAGAAACAGATGGGTTCAGACCAACATAATCTTGATTTGGTTCAACCCTTCATTCTGCTTTACTCTTAAAGCATGTTTGTATACACACTTTGAAAACGTTTATAGAGAAGGTAATCGTGTGGCATAAAAGCTGCACAGATTCCCTGATTGGTATCCTTAATTTCATGCCACAACTGTAAGAGTGTAAGATAAAGCTTTCACCTTAACCTTATCATTCTGCAGCATTACTGAGCGAAGTATTGGCCGAAACCAGAATGGACAAAAAACCGAAAAACAAAGGTTGAAATCCACCTTCAAGAATGCTTCATTAACACTCAAAACTCTCTCTCCATTAAATTCAAATACCAATTTCACTAGAAAACATGTAAACTGTGCTTCCATAGCTAAATGTTTAATGGAGGGACCCGGTTTGTTCATACAAAATATGCTTTGCATTTCATCCTTTAATAGAATTGTAATACTCATTTTTGTCCGGGCTTAACCCATTTTATTATTAAACCTATTACAAACCAAATTAAACCCCTACCCAATTGACAGCCCCTTTTACAACCAGTCCAACATACCCAATAGCCCAAATACCCATTTTAATTAGAAAAGTTAATTACTAAATTAACTCTAACCCTAAAATAACTTAATCATAAAAACCCTAAATACCCATTTGCCCTCTGCCGCCGCCGCCTCCCTTTGCCCGTTCACCTCACGCGCGTGGCCGCCACGCGCAATGTCATTGGCCACGCGCATCACCCACCGCCTGCTCCACCGCCCAAACTTGAAAATCAAGAAACAAATGTCATTTTCAGATTTGGAAAAACAGAATCAAGTTGTATGTTTTTTTATGTATTTTATTTTTTTATTTTGGTTATAAAAACCCGAGAAATTCATGTGATCAGGGGGCTTTTTTTGTTCGAAAATGAAATAAAAAGGGTGTTTAAAGGCAAAGAGAGAGAGAGAAAGAGCATTCGAAGCATCAAAAACAAACACAAAAAATAGACCAGAAAAAGGTAAAAAAAAAACTTATAAACCTTTCGGTTTTGTTTAGATCCATGGGCCTAGGGTATATTTTTAAAAAAATAACTACATATTCAAAAAAAAGGAGCAAAAAACGTACCTCGGAGATAGTTTTGGGTGATTCTTGCCGCCGTGGGTGGCGGCGCTCCGCCACCAATTGGCGACGTCCTATGGCAGCGGCTCCCGGCCGGCCAACGGCTCTTGAGAGCGTTTTCTCCCCTTTTTATAACACTCAATAAAATGGTTTTTTGGAGCAAAAAATATGAATATATAGCCCATTAAAACGATGTCGTTTTGGGCGTCGGATATCAAGCCTAAAACAGCGTCATTTTAACATGTGACCCGACCCGGGGAAGGATCAGCGCATTTTAAAAAATGGGAAAATTGCTTTTTGGTCCCTCTGCATGGGATAATCACTTTCGCAGTCCCTGAACATTTTAAATATTTTTCAATTTGGTCACTAATTCAGATTTAATCAGATTTTTGATGGGTAAATTACCTTGTTAGTCCCTTTACCAAAAAAACATTTTCAAAATAGGTCTACTGCATGGTTTAATTACCTCTGTAGTCCCTAAAGGTTTTGAATGTTTTGCAATCCAGTCCCCAAAATCTGATAAAATCAGTTTTAAATGGGATATTTACATTTTCGGTCCCTCAAACTTTAAGCACTTTAATTTTCTCCTAATTCGAGGGTATAATTGCAGATTTAGTCCCTGAACCTTGTAAATATTTTAATTTCAACCCGGAATTTATTTTTGATTTAATTTCTGCCCTATTTTTTTATTTCTTTTAATTTCAATCCTTTGTTTATGTATTTATGTTATATTCGCTATATTTATTATTACTTTTATTTATTATAATTATGTATAGTTTGTATATAATATGTATAGTATATTTATATAGTATATTATATATGTATATTTAATGTGCATACAATATTATATAATGTACATTATAAATATTATTATTATGTATATATTATTATTTTTATTAATGTATATTATATTAGTATATTTACTATATTATGTAAATTACTTTATACTTAGTATATTATAAAATATATGTACATTATTATTATTATTATCACTATATAATATTTGAGTATTATATTATATATGTATATTATATTAATATACTTATATATATTTGTGTTTATCTCATTTCAGATATATTTTTTAAAAATTCGTTTTATTTAAGGGAATATTTTCCATTTTATTTCGGAACCTGCTACGAAGTGGTTTCATGACTCATTCAGGTGTCATCTTCTTCGGTTGTCGTAAATAAGAAAATGTTCTCCTTTGACCATTTTTTCGGATTAAATTTTGAATTAAAATTTGAATTTTGGTTTTCTTACAAAGACAACAGTAAAATCAACGCGGTACCAATTTTGGGCGTTGTGGGGTGCTAATCTTTCCCCACGCGTAATTAACTCCCGAGCCCTAACGTTTTGAATCTCTGGTTAATTTTTAACGGTGTCTGGCCTACCAAAGTGGCTGGTGGCGACTCCATCTTCCAGTTTTTAAAAATTTTCATGGTATTCTATTGGGAGGGCCATCTCAGTCTTTGTGTGTCATCTCCTTTGACCCCGTACATAAAATATTTTTATTAATCATATATTTTCCAAAAGAAAAAACGTCTGTGACAGATGGCGACTCTGCTGGGGAGAATTTTTTTAGAGAGTCAAGCCAATATTGATTTTGTATTGTCTTGCAAGAAATTCAAAAATTCAATTTGATTTAATTTTTAATACATCGGCATTCATGCATGAGCTTTCTACCCAAGCACCTCACCTTGTTAAGTGGGAGAGATTAATTCGCTAAGTGGGGTTTTCACCTCCTTATAGTGTTGTAATGTACTTTCGAAGTACTGGTCCTTATATTTTGTGGGATTTTCACCCCGTATGGTATAAGGGTTGTATTCCCCTAAATCGGTGTCCTCGCGACAGTTCCGGTACCCTTTACTTTATAGCCAACCCGCATATAGTGAGCTATAGGAGCCAACCTTTTAAGCCATGTGAAACTCTGCCCGTTTAGCGGTCACCCTTTTTTAGGCTTTGATGCCTTTGTTTGTTTTCTTATATACAATTTTTATCTTTTTTAATTTGATATTAACGCAATGAAAACATTAGAATTTTCGAATTACCACCCTTTAAATTTGTAGTTCAAAGAATAAAAACGAAAGTAAAATTTAGCGATCGAGAATGTCTCACGTGCAATTGAGAGAAATACTTTGACCGGGACAACTTCTCATAACCTGAAATTGCAATAAGTTCTAAACCAATATGCGAGGAGAGAATAAACTTTTATTCATATATATCATAAGCATGTACTGTCAGGAATCATACTCTGATGACCAGAGATGATTAGAGATGAACAAGACGAACTTGAAAAAGGATTTGCAACTAACCATTTTGAGAAAATAACAGAAAAATAGAATAATATGCTAAATTCATTATAACTATAATCACCAAAGATGGAGTATACTCCTTGTTTGTGCATTGTTTTGGCTTCGTGTTTGGCTAAGGATGGAGTTGATAGAGCCAACATTTTTTTAGGCTTAGTGGTAAGTTGATATACAGAATTCGTTAGGAAGTTTCGGTACTGCTTTGTGTTTTGTTGGTTCGTGTACGATGGTTGTAGTTTATTCCTAGTTGTGAATATTCTTTTTCTCCATTTAAGCTTAAGGAGACTTTTTAATGAGACTTGCAATAAAGGTTATATTAATATAAAATTATATTGCTGAGCAAAAAAAAAACTACAATCACCTATACTCTCGTATGTACATCCCCCCTATTTATTATATTTGGAAGTTGAATAGATGAGAGTTGAATAAACGCCCATTTTAAGCATGATTTATTAGAGCTCATAAATGATCTAAAACTCAAAATAAAGAGTCGAGTTTAATTATAAATAATCAATAAAAATATTTTAAAAAATCATAATCATTTAAAATTCTTATATTGGACCTGTATAGAAATATTTGTACGTGTTGTCTTCCCTAACTCAGGTGTAACTTGAGTTTTTTTTTTTATGTCCGGTTGAGTTCTTTTTTGTAGAGGATTCTTGAAGGTTGCCAGTAGTGGGGAATCCACTTCAGATTCTCATTGCTAAGTTAAAAGGCTTAAGGAGTCCCTGGGTGGAGCTTGGTAATGTTCATAAATTATTGATGCGGAATCCTTCTTCTGATCTCGTTGTTAAGGACAAGGATGTCAGAAAGGAATTAGGAGACTTGGAGAAGGCAGAGAAAAAAAATTATCAGCAAAAATTTAGAATTCACTATGTAAAAGAGGGATCAAAATTCTAATTTCTTTTTCAAAAAAGTTACTGTTAGGCACAAGAAGAACACTATTCAGAGTTTACATAATAGGAATGGGAAGAAGTTATATACTTTCGAAGCTATCTCGGCTGAATTGGTGAATTATTACTTAAGTTCCCTTGAACAGGTGGATGGGAATGTTGTGAAATTCCCTGATTACCTGCTTAAGGAGATTCCGAGGTGTGAGTTATGTGAAACTTTGGAGTCTAGACTTGTTGCTCCAGTTACACGGGGAGAAAATTAGGAAGGTGGTGTTTGACATGAATGAGAACAAAGCCCCTGGTCCTGATGATTATTCAGCAAGGGTTTTTCAATATTCATGGAGGATTGTTGGGGAAGATTTTCTAAGGGCAGTGCTTTATTTCTTTTTGTCTTGCTCTTTGCTTGCTTCTTTTAATTCTACGATACTTACTCTGATTCCTAAAGTAGATATTCTTGTTTATGATGGGGATTTTGGGCCTATTTTTTGTTGTACTGTGAATAGGTTGAAATATTCCTTAACTTGTATTATTATGCCTAACCGGAGTGCTTTTATGGAAGAGAGAGATTTAGTTGATAATGTTTTATTGGCTCAAGAAATTGTGAATGACTATGGAAGAAGGCATTTATCTCTTCGGTGTGCTTTGAAGATTGATCTTAGGAAGGCGTTTGACTCTTTGAATTTGGAGTTTATCGTTCAGGTTTTTGAAGTGTTAGAATTTTCTAGTTTGTTTACGAAATGAATTGAAGTTTGCATTACTCAGCCTAGATTCTCAATGAGGTTAAATGGTGGTCTGGTGAGATATTTTATTGGTGCGAAAGGGGTTAGACAGGGTGACTCCTTGTCCTCCTATTTGTTTATTTTAAGGATGAATGTTCTCTCCGAATTGTTGAACCTAGCTGCCTCTCATGACATTTTTGGTTTTCATCCAGAGTGTAAAAGGATTGGACTTACATTTATTTTACTAATGACCTGTTAATTTTTATTAGAGGAGATGCTAATTCTGTGTTGGGGATTAGGAACATTACATATATTTTCTACAGGATGTCTGACTTGCCGTTGAATGAATCAAAAAGTTAACTGTTTTGTGCTTGGATGGAAGCTACTGAGGTGCAAAGTTTAGCGCTAGCTTCTAATTTTAGAGTGGGAAGTCTACCGGTTAGATATTTGAGAGTGTTCCTAGTTACTAAGATTCTGTCCCGAGCTGACTGTGAGTTATTGATTGGGAAGGTAACAAAAAGGATTGCTAGCTGGCCTTCAAAATGCCCCTTATTTGTTGCTAGGCTCCAGTCGATACAGTCTGTTATTTCCAGCATTCAAAACTTTTGGTGCGGAATCTTTTTATTGCCATCTAAGGTTGTTAAGAAAATTACGTCGATTTGTAATTCCTTTTTATAGAAGGGTTCGATTGGGTCTGCAAGGGGGGCTAGGGTCAGTTCAGAGAGTGTTTGTCATCCTAACTGCGAAGGGGTCTTGGGATCAAGGACATTTTTGTTTGGAACAAAGCTTGCCTTTTAAAATGTGTATGGCTTCTTCTCACCCAAACTAGTTCTCTTTGAGTTACTTTGGTGAGAGAATATCTTTTAAAAGGGAGGACCATTTGAGATGTTTCCATAAAGAACAATCACAATTGAGCTTGGATGAAGATCCTCAAGTTGAGAAATCTGTGGTTGTAGGTTGGGGGAGCATTTCAAGGGGATTTCAAAGCTAAATGGATTTGGGAGTAGCTTATGTTGGATTAAAATCCGTAATAGTGGGCACATATGTATAATGTATATTGCTATTTTAAAGTATGACACAAAATTAAGTGACCAATTATGTTAGGCGTGTCATGGGTATTAAAATGTCATGGAAATAAAAGTGTAGATACCATAAGATGTATTTATAATTTGATGAGGGGCAGAGTTATAAATACTTAATAGTTGATTATTAAATCAACTATATAAAGAGGTAGTGGTCCCCAAGAAATAGGTTAACTTGTTTTTCTCTCCTTCCCCGTCAGAGAGTTTTACATCAAGAGAAAACCTATTTTCTTGGAAGATCACAACCACCTTTTAGGCGATCTTCATCAAAAGATTCAAGGTTTTCATCTATCGACTAATTCAGGTACGCTTCCGCATTCAGTTTATTGTTCTTGATGATTTGACATGATAGATCCTGGGTTGAGATTTCATATCTGTTATGGTTTAATTCTAACAAGTGGTATCAAAGCCAGGTTATGTTGAATCATTGAGAATTAATTTATTTAATTAATTTTGGATTGATTCTTGAATTTCGATTTTAGGGTTTTGATGTTTCATACGAATTAGGATAATTTTGTTGGTTTTGAGACTCCCTACTGCAATTATCATTTTTATATTGTTTCTATGGATACTTATGTTGCAATAATCGACTAACCGTAGACTTCAGATTCGAGAATGAAAAAGGAACTTTTCTATGTACGTCGCATTTAGGGTTTTGTAGCTGTAAGCTTTTCATAAGGGTTTATATTGAGACTTTTAATATCATGATTTGGGATTTTTTTTTAATTTTGGCGTTTAAGATTCGATCGTTTTCTTTTGATTCACGATGGATTCAATCATTAGGTAAATAACCCTATTTGGATTTAAATTGGGAAAATCTCATGTGTGGTAACTCATATCTTGAATTTATCGTAAAGTATATATGCATCAGGGTCATTGTGCAACTTTTAAAACCCTCGATGTTTGCTGCACAATTGGGATATTAATTTACTTAAAAAAATGGAAAAGAAAGTTACAGAATATGTCAGGTGCATGTGCGCCTATTTTGAGGAAAGGGATAATGCTAGCTTTAATTCTTCCTATTCACTTTTCATTAAGATTAGTCCCCTTAATTTATTTCATTAATTCTGTTTTTAGCTTTGAATCATTTTTTTTGTTCACACAATTTAGTTTTAATGGAAATTAGTTATTATACCGCAGACTTGAATTTTCGTCGTGTTATGCTTAATATTGCTATAGTTTGGATTGATTGTGCAAGTCAGAACATGTGATTACTTTCATATGAATTATTATTTAGTAATTTGGTTTTGGAAAGCATGTCATTAATCTTATGAAATTTATATTCGATTCGGTTTAATCAAGAATTTCAATTTTGATCATTAGGTTATATGAATATATTAAAGTTTAATGTGATCATTTTATGAATTATCCATTTATATGATATATATTTAAGTTGAAGTTTGGTTGTTTTGCATTTAAGTTTTATTTTGGTAAATGCATGCTTAAGGAATTTTTTGAGAAACAGTCAAAGATTTTGTTTTTTTTTTTCTTGATTTCTGATAGCCCCATATAGACAACCTTATTTCGGGTTATTTCAGAAACTTAAGTGTTATCAAAAATTTCAGTTTTGACTGTTACAAAATTTTAAATTTGAATATAGGTATATTTATATTATATATTTTGAGATAAAATTAATTGAAGCATTAAGTCACCAAAGTGACTTCTATTGTAGAAATTATTTTATTTTAATATATAGAAGGTTTTGTGCATGTAAGTCGGATTATGTTAGTATTAATCGGCCCAAAGGAAGGTTAATAATTAACATTATTATATGTGCAACTGTGGTAATAAACATGTGATAATTATTCAGTTTTATATGTGAGCAATAAATCGGCCCAAAGGAAGATTTCTGTTTGACATGTTTTTATTATCAATGTTTGATTACTGTACCAAGATATCACTTACAAGTTAATATTTTGTCCAAAGATGAAATATTAATGGAGTGTCCTGTATCTTGATATGAGGTTTACCTTTATTCAAATTTATTATTATTTTGGTTATCTTTTAATTTGATTGAAAGATAAAATTAAGACAAATATTTTGAAACAATTAAATTCATATTTTGGTTTTGGGTGTCTAATATTTTAATGGATTAATTGAAACATAATGTCACCAAAGTGACCGTTTTTGTGTAGATTAGTTTATTTAAAATATTAAGATAATTATGGGTTTTTGTAATTCATGCGCTTATTAATTGGCCCAAAGGAAAGTTAATATTTGGCAGAATTACAACGACAACTGTGGCGATAAATGTGTGACAATTATAAGGTATTTATGTAAGCAATACGTTAGTCCAAAGATTAATCTATTGTTTGACATAGTTTATTGTCAATGTTTGATTGCTACAACAAGAGTACCGCTTACAGTTAATATTATTGTCCAAAGACTTGATATTAATGTTGTGCTTGGTATCTTGAAGGGAACTAGCCATTATTTTGAATTTATTTGTTTACTTATGAATATTTATGTGGGCTTGTTTTTATTTTATTTGCTTATTTTGTTCTATATTTAGGTAATTTATTTTTGCTTTGTTACAATATCTCATTAAATACATTCTACACTCATGTTTAGTGAAACTAGTTTCAAGGAATAGAAAAGACACTTACATAAAGTATTTGGTTGTATGAACATAGACCTTGCACTAAGGAAGAACAACTCGCACCTCTCATGGTGGTAAGCACCCATAAAAGGGATTTTGAGAGGTGAGTTCGTTCAAATTGCATGATTTTAATGATCATAAAGTACAACATTCTAGAATTCTTTAGGAGCACAAATCTAAAGATATTACTCATACTAAGGGTTTCCTTGATAAATTTGAGAAACATTTTATTAAAAAAAATGTTAAGGCTATGACATCACTTTTGACTTACTTGATGTCTATGAAGTATAAAGATCAAGGAAATGTGAGGGAGTATATTATGAAAATATTTAATATTGCTTCAAAACTTAAGGTACATAAGATCGAACTTTCTAACAATTGTTTGTTCTTATGATTTTAGTATCGCTTCCTATACAGTTTAACCAATTCAAAATTAGTTACAACTGTCAAAAGGAGAAATAGACTATAAATGAGCTTATTTCTCATTGTGTTAAAGAGGAAGAAAAGTTGAAGCATTATAAGTGTAAAAGTACTCATTCGGTTAGTGCTCATTTAGTTAGTGTCTCTAAGAATAAGGGCAATAAAAAATATATTAGAATAAAGTTGCTAAAGGTCCTAATCAAAAGAAACAATAATAAGTTAGAAAGTATTGATTCTTTTGTATAAGTTAGGACACATGTGAAGAAATTAAACTTCAAAAGTGAGCAACTACTTCGGTTATTTTGAGTGATCCATGGGCTGTAAATTTTATGATCCCACAATAAGGATTATTTTAAGGAGAGGTTTAACATTTTTAGGATGTTGAGTTTGGAGGGAGAAATAAGGTTAGATACATTGCTATTGAGGGGAAGTTGAATAATAATTTAATTCATACTATCACTTTTAATGATGTTTATGTTTTTACACCTATCATTAATCAAGAAGTGAATCAAGTACCTCAGCAAAACAATGTTGAACAACTCTCATTCAAGATAAGGTAATTGTTTTCAGAAGAACAAACTCAACAACCTCAAAAACAAGTGTCATTAAAGATATCCAAGAGAGGAAGAAGAAATACTATTCCGGATTATTACTTTGTATTTCTTTAAGAAAATAAGGATAATAATGGAATGATAGAAAATGATTCAATCATTTTTATCAGATCATAAAAGTTCTCTCAAAAGTGGATTGATGTCATTCAAGAAGAGTATAACTTTATACAAGACAATAAAGTTTAGGAACTTGTCTCATTACATGAAGGTGCAAACCAATTGGTTGTAAATGGATATTTAAAACCAAGAGGGATGCAAATGATAATGCGGACAAGTATAAGGCATGTCTTGTATTTAAAGGATATACTCTAAAAGAAGACATTGATTTTGTGGAGACTTCCTCTCAAGTTTCATTGAAATACTCTTTCAAGATAATCATGAGGCTTGTTTCTTATTTTAATCTTGAGCTACATAAGATGGATGTTAGGCTTGTGTTTTTCAATGACGACATTGAAGAAATGAATTATATGGTACAATCATAGATTTGTGTCTAATGATACAAAATCAATGATATGTAAATTAAATAAATTCATCTATGAGCTTAAGTAGGACTCTCATTAATGAAATTATAAATTTCATATTGATTATCTCATTCGGCTTTGAGATAAATTTGGTTGACAATTGTATATACTACAAGTTCAGTGGGAGTAAACCAAGTGATACTCAAATTGCTAAAGAAGACAAATTTAGTCTTACTCAATGCCCTAAAAGTAACCTTGAAATTTAGAAAATACAAAAGATTCCATATGCATAAGCTATTGAGATTCTCATTTATGCTCAAGTATGTATGCGTTTGGATATTGCGTACATTGTTGGAATGTTAGACAGATATTTAAGTAATCATATTATGGATCATTGAATAGCAGCCAATAGGGTTATGAAATATCTTTAGAGAACAAAAAATTACATGCTCACATATCGGAGTTCTGGTAAGTTAGAGATCATCAAGTTTACAGACTTGATTCTATTAGAATATTGATGCAAAAGAATTTTTGTCACATGGGCTGCTAATTATAGATTGAATAGAAAGATCACTTGGTATTTTGTGACAATAAATATGCATTCATTTATTCTATAAACAATAGGAACACTTTAAATTTAAAGCACATAAATATTAAGTTCCTAGTTGTTAAAGAAAATTCAGAGTGATTGTGTGTCTATAGAGCATGTTGGTACAAACTCCATATTTGCGCTTTATTAAGAAACTATCACCCTAGGTCTTTCATGAGCACACTACTCATGTGGGTGTAATGTTATATAAAGATATTCAGTTTTAGTGGGAGTTTGTAATTTTGAAAAATGCTCATTTGGTTTAGACACAATTTCGGTTACTTCAGTTTAAAGTTATTTTAAGATTATTTTCTGCAGAAATAAAGTTTTTTTGGTTTATGCACACTCTGAATTCAGTAAAGTTTGATCTCACTAAGGTTTAGGAGGACCAGTTGGAAATAGACATGTTTGGTTCACATTTCATGTAATTTTCCATGCTACGCGTCCATGATTGATCCATGTCATTTGACTATATTTGTATACGTGACCATTGATGGGTCTTGTCATGATTGATACGACAAAGGCTGCTTTGATCCTATATGGATATAGTTGATGGACGAGATTGTTACAGAATACCTATTATATAATAGCAAATTTTTGAGCTCATAAGGTTATACATTTATCAGGAAACATATGTTGCCCAAGTGGGAGATTGTTGGATTAAAATCCGTAATAGTGGGCACATATGTATAATGTATATTGCTATTTTAAAGTATGACACAAAATTAAGTGACCAATTATGTTAGGCGTGTCATGGGTATTAAAATGTCATGGAAATAAAAGTGTAGATACCATAAGATGTATTTATAATTTGATGAGGGGCAGAGTTATAAATACTTAATAGTTGATTGTTAAATCAACTATATAAAGAGGTAGTGGTCCCCAAGAAATAGGTTAACTTGTTTTTCTCTCCTTCCCCGTCAGAGAGTTTTACATCAAGAGAAAACCTATTTTCTTGGAAGATCACAACCACCTTTTAGGCGATCTTCATCAAAAGATTCAAGGTTTTCATCTATCGACTAATTCAGGTACGCTTCCGCATTCAGTTTATTGTTCTTGATGATTTGACATGATAGATCCTGGGTTGAGATTTCATATCTGTTATGGTTTAATTCTAACAGCTTAGGCATAAGCAGGTGACGGTGATGTGGGCAAAAGTTGTTTGGGGATGCCCTATTGTTTCTCGAAATTCTTTCATGCCCTATTGTTTCTCGAAATTCTTTCATTTCTTAACTGGTTATCCAGGACCGTTTGCCTACAAAAAATAGGCTAATTGCGTGGGGATGTAACCCTGACCCCTTGTGTGTTTTATGTGGAGCAGGGGCTGAAATTAGGGACCATTTCTTTGCAGATTGTAACTACTCCAGTCAGGTATGGGAGATGGTTTTGCAGCATTATGATCTTCATGGTCTTGATTGCAGCTGATCTGATTTTATGAGATGGTGGCAGCATTATGGTAGAGGAAAGTCCCTTCTGGCTGTCATTGTTCGGCTTGCTTGGAACTGTGATGAGTAGTTTAAATGATCATTTTTTCATCTTTAATCATGCCTCTAAAGATCCGAATATGATACTGACCTAGGCTTTATTATGTGTTTTTCGTGCAGACCTTTAATTTTGGAAAACACACTGAAAAGAGGCAAAATTATACAAATTTTATCTAGAGTCAAGGCTGGGCTAGTGGGCATCAAAGGCTGACTGGACGTCAAGTCAACAATTCTAGAAGATGACATCAGCAACGTCGAATAGCTTATCAAGCCGCGTTTTGATAGCTTATCAGATGGATTTAAAATTTAAACTTGGGATTATCATTTGTATTTAATTTAAATATTTTTAGGATTTATCATTTTAGGGTTATCTTAGGGTTTTTAGATACTATAAATACTCCCTATGGAGTAAGCTATCAATCATCTCTTGCTCTTGGCTTGTTTATGTTTTTAAAGCTTTATAAATTTCCTTTCTCTTATGTTATTCTTTTAAGTTCGTTTTCTTTATTTTAATGCTAAGATATGATTTCTTCAATAGTCATGCTTAGCTAAATTTACCATTAGCCGATATCTAAGCAAAACCCAATTCATTTCGTGAGAATTGCAAGAGCTCTTCATACCTTCAAACTTCTTTCTTGATTTTCGGCATTACTGGATTGACAATCGGCTTTTCCTTTAAACATCTCAATTCCTTCATTCCAAAAGTGCGCATTGGTTTGATCGACGTTTTGATCTACCGTTGGGGACAAGAGTAAGCTTGTAGCAAATTCAACTCCCTAAGAACAAACTTAGCGGCGGTCTGCTGAGGGAAATCAAGATCGGATACGATTCTCGTTAAGACAAAATTATCCGAGCACAGGCTTTTCCAGGACATAATACAACATTGGCATTATCATCGATTGTCGTTGTTAATCCAAAAAAGTGCTAAATTCTAAGGATTGACCTTGGAAAATTAGTTCACCATAGAGAAGAGCAAGTTGCAAGTGTTGTGCCTTGTAGACTGTAACCGACAAGAACTCGAAGTAAAATCTATTTCAGTGATCGAAATGAGTTGAGGCGACGCAAAGCTGTAGGCTATATATTATCATAATTACTTTCAACTATTTACTTTCCTTTATTTATCATTTTCGTTTGCTTAGATTTATTCAACCCATTTCGCTAAACCCTTTTTTTACTTGCAGGTTTCTTGGTTAAAGATCGATTTAGACAAATATTGGAAACTCCTTAGTCCTTGCGGATCAACCCTTCTTCTTTATACTATGTTTTTATTTATTTATTCTGAGATTAAGGAATATTTTATTTGACAAATACGACGCCTGTCAAATTGGCGTCGCTGGCGGGGACTACGACAAAGTTACTAATATTGTTTACTTTGATTTATGATCAGGAAGAATCCGGGCGAATTTGCAGATTTTGAACTGGAAATAGAAGCAGTTGCCCAAAGGTTGCACGCACACTTCAGGAAAGAAGACGATGGCAACAATGATTCCAACAAGAACTAGAATCATCCTCCATAGTCGAAACACACTTTGAGTACACCAACAATGAACAGATTCCGATGGCTGATGAAGATCAAACCATTCGCCAACTTGTCACGGCACCATATAACCAACAACCATTGTGCATTACGTTCCCGAATGGGGAAACACCATTCGCGCTTAAGACGGGCTTGATACATCTTTTACCCACCTATCGTGGTTTGCCGAGCGAAAATTCGCATAAACATCTAAAAGAATTTCATATGGTTTGTTTGAGTACAAAACCACATGGAGTATCTGAAGACCAAATTAAACTTCGCGCTTTTCCTTTTTCTTTAGCTGATATTTCCAAGGATTAGTTATTCGACCTACCTTCCAATTCTGTTACAACTTGGACTGACATGGCTCGACTTTTTCTTAACAGGTTTTTCCCTGCGGCCAAGGCAAGCGAACTAAGGCGGAGCATCTTAAGTATCCGACAAAAGGATAGTGAGACATTTTACGACTATTGGGAGAGATTCAAGAAGTTGTGCGCAAATTGCCCTCAACACGGGCTATCAGAACAAACACTTCTTCAGTATTTTTACGAAGGCCTATCTCCAATGGAAATGAAGATGATCGATGCAGCAAGTGGAGGGGCACTTGTGAACATGACCCCAACAACGGCAAGAACTCTAATCTCTACGACGGCCGCTAACTCCCAGCAATTTCGCTTTTCTAGTGAACCCTCTCATCGGGTTTACGAGGTAAGTAATGTTTAATTAGAAAATAAAATTGACAAATTGGCTGAAATTGTTCAATCCCTTGTTGCAGATAAAAAAGTCGCGACTAGAATTTGCAGGATATGTACGAGTCCAGAACATCCAACGAATTGCTGCCCGATGATACAAGAGGAAGACGCCGCACAAGTAAATGCAGTTGGTAATTTCCCAGGACCTCCCCAAAGGCCATACAATCCTCACGCCAACACCTATAATTCGGGATGGAAGGACCATCAAAACTTCAACTATGAACCCAATCCCATACCAAATCAAGCTTATCAACCACCTGCACCACTGCAATATCAACCGCAAAAATCGTCGTTGGAGTCGATTGTTGAAAGGTTGGCGCTATCCCATGAAAAGTTTCAACAAATAACTGAAGCACACTTTCAAGAAATTGACAAATAGATGAGTCAATTAACGTTAGCGGTGAGTCATTTAGAATCCAGAGGGAAGCTGCCGTGGCAAATTGAGGCGAACCCACAAGAAAATGTTAGTGCAATCACCCTTCGGAGCGGCACTATTATTGCACCACTAGTCCTAGAGGATGTTGCCACAGAATCCCAAAAAGAAGATGAATCAAGATCCCAGAGGAAAAAGAAACATGAATCACAAACTCCTCCCACGCCATCTCCCTATGACGTCATACCTCCATTTCCTTCGAGGTTGGTTAAACGCAACAAACAAGCCGAGGAAAAGGAGATTCTTGACATTTTCTGAAAGATGGAGATAAACATACCTCTTCTTGAGGTAATTTGAAAACTACCAAGATACGCCAGATTCCTAAAAGATTTATGCACAAATAAAAGAAGACTTACCGGAATTGAGAAAGTAAATTTGAGGGAACATGTCTTAGTCGTTTTCCAACGAAAGCTTCCGCCAAAGTTAAAGGACCAAGTATGTTCGCTATTCCTTGCAAAATCGGTAAGATTGGGATTAAACGTGCCATGTGTGATCTAGGCGCTTCTATAAATGTTATGCCTCTTACCTTGTACAACTTACTTTCCGATGAGCCTTTGAAGGATACGAAAGTGATGATACAGTTGGCTGACCGATCCGTGATATACCCAGAAGGACTCCTTGAGAACGTCCTAGTAAAGGTAAATGAACTTATTTTTCCAGCAGATTTTTATGTCATCGACATGGAAAACGACCGATCAAACACTTCTTCAGAAATCCTTCTCGACCGTCCCTTCCTTAGTACGGCGAATGCAAAAATCGATGTAAGAAGTAGAATTCTTACAATAGAGTTTGATGGTGAGATTGTTAAATTTGACATTTATAAGGCGATGAAACATCCAAATTCTATGGCAAACATTAGCTTCGTTGGTATTTATGAGCCTTTGGTGGATGAGCATGTTGAAACTGACGTATCCGGTGATATGTGCAGGGAATTAGAAGATGAAGATAACGATATAAGGGAGTTGGAAAATATTTCATTTGTTAATTCTGATTTACGCTTAACTCCCTCAAAAATTAAAAATTTCCCTTCCATCTTGTAGGCACCAAATTTGGAGTTAAAATTACCGCCGGATAAATTGAAGAGTAAAAAAGGTATTTTGTCAAAAAAATGAAGAAACTCCACAATGGTGAAATTTCTCATAAGGAAACTCTCAGTTGGATAAAGCGCACGAATTGGAGGAAGTATTTGTCGCAGTGTCTGTAGTCTGAATCAAGCCGTCAAGCTAAACAACATTAAATAAAGCGCTAAATGGGAGGCAACCCATTTTATTTTATTTTTTCTATTTTATTTTTAATTCCTTTTCATTTTATTTAATTTTAATCTCAAGTTTATTTTATTTTTTAGGTACACTAAAATATTTTTGATCGAATATAATGCAATCCAATAATGTATTCCATGCATGGTTCAGTGGGAGGAAGACCATTCTATTATGAGTGCATGTTAGCAAAACTCTCCACCATTTTAGGTGCATGTTAGCCAACCCCAACCCACCCTTCACTTATCTTCACCCTTATTTTAAGCCATCTTCCTTTGTTATTTTATCACTTTTTTAAATTTTAAATACCATAGGCCCCACCCATTTGACCAACCTTTTCCCCATACACTCACGTGATAGCTAAAAAACCTACACCCATATTTTATCTAATAACCCAGCCGCACACCCCTCCCCTTCCCCATTACCTTCGGTCAACACGAAAAAAACCAGCCCCTTCAACCTTGCCAACATGGTTCAAACAAGAGAGCAAGCCCACCGGCTCCCTCAAGCACCTCCGGTCAACCTCACTGGACAACGACGTTATGCTTTTAGTGGGGAGTATTCTATCCCCTTTCTTTTGCTTTATTTTCCATAATTGGGACATTATGATTTAAGTGAGGGGGTGGAAGTTGCATCAAATTTCACTTTGCTTGGATGGAATTGAGTTTTTCTTGAATTGGTGTATTGAAATTGATGGTTGCATATCTTATTTTTCACCTTATTTCTTTATTTTTTTTCTTGTGAATTTTAATCTCGTTTTTGTTAGAATTTAGGAAGCATTACGGCAATTGGCATGATTAATTTATTTTTCTTTAAATTTTTTTGACATTTCATGCATTTGTTGGTTAAATTGATAGCATGACTTAGTGCAATTAACCTTTCATGTGAGTTTTGAGCCTAATGAGCATACATTTTCATTCTTGCTCTTTGTTAATTTTGAGTGTGCCGACTAATTCTTTGCATTCTAGAACTTGTGGCATAATGCTTGTCGAGACTACACGATTGAATGTGATGCTTTAGTGTGATGGAGGCATTAGGTTTTAACCCCTTTCTCTCCCCAAAAAATGGCCTACCCTTTATTTATTTACCCCTTAGATAACCAATTTTGAGCCTTATCATTTTCTTTGATTTACCATATTTTTAACCCGAACCGATTTTGTTGCTTTTTCCTCTTTTTGTCACCCTTTTTCAGGACAAACTTAAGGTTATTCCGAAGCAAAAAAGAAAGATTCGAAAAAAACAGTGCAGTTTGGTTCGAACAGTGTAGAGAAAAAAATAGTGCAGTTTGGTTCGAACAATGCAAAAAAAAACAGTGTAGAAAATACAGTACAGAACATGTCGAATAAACTGTTTGAATAGTGAAAAAAAACAGTTTGGTTCGAATAGCAGCAAAAAAAGAGAAAGAGAAAAAAGAAAAAGAAAAAGAGAGAGTGAATAAGCTTTGATTGTTTGATTTCTTGTTTTTATTTCTTTCATTTTTACTTCCCTTTGCGTAATTCTTTGGAATAATTTTCTCTTTGTTTTGAATTTTTAAACCGATCTTTGGCCTTTATCCTACCCGAACCTTAGCCCCATTACAACCCTTTTTAAAGACCTCTTGATTATTGCATCATGTTCATACTTAGTAGTGGAGATTAGATTTAGTTACAAGCTTATGGTAATGCTTTGATTAGTTAGGCTTGAGCGATTCTTTTTACCTGAAACACTTGAGCGGAATGAGTGAACCAATGTGAGGTACTAAGTCTTGCTTCTTTGAGATTAATGAATAATTGGAATGTCATGTTTTGCTATTACTTGCTTTTAATTGTGCCTTTAGCTTGTTTGCTCTTGAGTTTTATCAATTGCTATGATTTTGATTTGCTTGGAAGTCTTGGGAATTTTGTGAAATTGAGATGGCAACTTGAAATTCTTGATGCATCAATTGAGAAATGCTTGAGGACAAGCATTGAATAAGTGAGAAGGAATTTGATGAGTAGTTTAAATGATCATTTTTTCATCTTTAATTATGCCTCTAAAGATTTGAATATGATACTGATCTGGGTTTTATTATGTGTTTTTCGTTCAGACCTTTAATTCTGGAAAACACACTGAAAAGAGGCAAAATTCTGCAAATTTTATCTAGAGTCAAGGCTGGGCTAGTGGGCATGAATCTGGGCATGAAAGGCTGACTGGACGCCACATCAGCAATTCTAGAAGATGACGTCAACAACGTCGGATAGCTTATCAAGCCGCGTTTTGATAGCTTATCAGACGGATTTAAAATTTAAACTTGGAATTATCATTTGTATTTAATTTAAATATTTTTAGGATTTATCTTTTATCATTTTAGGGTTATCTGAGGGTTTTTAGGATTTATCTTTATTTTAATGCTAAGTGTGATTTCTTCCGTAGTCATGCTTAGCTAAATTTACCATTAGCCGATAGCTAAGCAAAACCCAATTCATTTCGTCAGAATTGCAAGAGCTCTTCATACCTTCAAACTTCTTTCCTGATTTTCGGCATTACTGGATTGGCAATCGGCTTTTCCTTTAAACATCTCAACTCCTTCATTCTAAAAGCGCGCATTGGTTTGATTGACGTTTTGATCTACCGTTGGGGGACAATAGTAGGCTTGTAGCAAATTCAACTCCCTAAGAACAAACTTAGCGGCGGACTGCTGAGGGAAATCAAGATCGGATATGATTCTCGTTGAGACAAAATTATACGAGCTCAGGCTTTTCCAACACAGAATACAACATTGGCATTAGCATCGATTGCCGTCGTTAATCCAAAAAAGTGCTAAATTCTAAGGATTGACCTTGGAAAATTAGTTCACCATAGAGAAGAGCAAGTTACAAGGGTTGGGCCTTGTAGACTGTAACTGGCAAGAAATCGAAGTAAAATCTATTTCAGTGATGGAAACGAGTGAGGCGACGCAAAGCTGGAGGATATATATTATCATAATTACTTTCAACTATTTACTTTCCTTTATTTATCATTTTCGTTTGCTTAGATTTATTCAACTCATTTCGCTAAACCCATTTTTTCTACTTGCAGGTTTCTTGGTTAAAGATTAATTCAGACCAATATTAGAAACTCCTTAGTCCTTGCGGATCAACCCTTCTTCTCTATACTACGTTTTTATTTATTTATTCTGAAATTAAGGAATATTTTATTTGAAAAATAGGACGCTTGTCAAACTGCTTCAATTACCTTGTTTGACAAGAAAGAAATGACAGGTTGCATGGGAGGCCTGCTCAACAGACAGGCTCTTTGTTTTTGCGGCTTCAAAATGATGTTTGTATGAGTTTAAAAGGTTTTAGTAAACTCGCTAATTGTTCTTCTTTAATAAATAGATGGAGGCTGATTTGTAATTAGGGGATGTTGATGGGACCATTTTGGTTCGATCTGGCTGGTTTGTCGGATTTTGTATAGAGGTATTTTTAGATGAATAAAACTAACATTTATCCCCAAAAAAACATCTGGTCAATTCATAATAAGTATCTCAATTAAAAAAATACTTCGATCCTATTCGAAGAGTCGCCACAACAGCTCAAATGATTTGTAAAAATAAATTATTCTACCCTTCTAAGCAGCATGTCTTATTCCAATTTTCAACTCCATTAATATATTAGAAAATGTTTTGTTCCAAAATTGTTCTCAATTTGATTAGGTCATTGGCTGAGCTGACAATCCGATCATGTATAACCAAGTGGACATCCGATTCTGCTTTTCTAAATCTTCATCGTTTCATGGTAAGCCCAGGATTATTTTAATGTATTCCAAAATCGTGTTCTCCAAGGTTATGAACTTACAGTTACATTTCAACCAAGTTTCTCTAAAGTAGTAAAATAAATATTAGTGTAAAGCCGCTATATTATAGGAGCTATGTCGTCTTCCAATGTCTCAGCTTCTTCTTTCCCTTGCCAAGGCTGATGGTTTCTGCAATTTCATTTCTTTACAGTTGTTTTTGTGCTGCTTACTTTATGCTTTCCCATCAGTTCGTTCTGTACACTTTGCAATATCTTGTTTTGAACCACAGGACGAGAGGATTCTCTATCAGGGTGAAGCAAGGCCTTCCAATGGAGTCATTGATTTCAACACTTTGGACAATTTGTACCGAGTTGGATGGGCTACGTATGCCAACAGGGTGCCGATGTGGGAGCCTAAAACAGGGAAACTTTCTGACTTCAGAACCCGTTTTGCCTTCAGCATCGACATCGAAAACGCTTCTAATTATGGTCATGGCTTTGTCTTTTTCCTTGCTCCTGCTGGTTCTCAGCTACCACTAAATTCAGCTGCTGGGCGTCTGGGCCTTTTTAATCGTCACAGTGGGTTTCTACATTGGGGCAAGTAGTCATGGTTGAATTCGACACTTACAAAAATGGTTGGGATCCTGCTCAATTCAATAATCATGTGGGGATCAACAACAACTCTATCATGTCAGCTGTTTATACCAGATGGAATGCAAGCATTCACAGTGGAGATACCGCGGATGTGTTGATTACTTACAACGCCACTAGTAAGAATTTGAGTGCCTCGTGGAGCTACCGCACCACCAATAATCCTCAAGATGTTTCTAGCCTTAGTTATGAGATTGGTCTTAAGATGGCTCTGCCTGAGTGGGTCATGGTGGGGTTTTCCGCTTCTACAGGCGTGAGTGTAGAGCAACATATTCTTCAATCGTGGGAGTTCAGTTCAACTTCGAAAGAGAGGAGGAAACTGGTCGAAGCAAATCAAGAAATGTCAAAATAGTTTTGGGTACCGTAGTTTTTTCAGGTGTTCTTCTGCTAGCTGGGGTCTTTATACTGCTCATCGTTTTTCGGCGAAGAAAGACGACGAAAAGGAAAAAAACCAGAGGCAGAAAACTTGACATCAGTCGATGATGCCCTTGAGAAAGGAGCCGGGCCTAGGCGGTTTTCTTATGCTGACCTTATCACCGCTACCAACAATTTCTCAGATCGAAGAAAGTTGGGTGAAGGAGGCTTTGGTGCGGTTTATAGGGGTTACCTACCTGATTTAGACATGGTTGTTGCTGTTAAAAGGATTTCAAGAGGGTCCAAGCAAGGCAAAAAGGAATTCGTAACTGAAGTGAAGGTGTTTAGCCAGTTAAGGCACGGGAATCTGGTGCAACGCATTGGTTGGTGCCATGATAAAACCGAGTTTTTGCTTGTCTACGAGTTCATGCCTAATGGTAGCCTTGATTTCCACCTCTTCGGCAACAAATCTCCACTATCTTGGCCTGTTAGGTACAGGATATCTCTTGGATTAGCGTCTGCAATTCTCTATCTCCATGAAGAGGGGGAGCAGTGTGTAGTGCACCGGGACATCAAATCCAACAATATAATGCTGGATTCTAGTTTCAATGTTAAACTCGGTGACTTCGGGTTGGCGAGGCTCATGGACCATGAGTTAGGTCCCAAGACAACTGGCTTAGCTGGAACCTGAGGGTACTTGGCTCCCGAATACGTAAGCTCAGGTCGAGCAAGTAAAGAATCGGATGTATATAGTTTCGGAGTGGTGTTGCTTGAAGTCGCAACCGGAAGAAAAATCATTCATCGAATAAAAGATTTTGAAATGGGATTGGCAGCTTGGGTTTGGGATCATTATGGGAAAGGAAAGCTGCTTTCGGCTGTTGATGACAAGTTGGGCAATGATGTTGACGAAAAACAAGTGGTTTGTTTGATGATTGTTGGATTGTGGTGTGCTCACCCTGATAAAAACTCCAGACCCTCAATCAAACAAGTAATTCAAGCTCTCAATTTCGAGGTAGAGATGCCAAATCTTCCTACAAAGATGCCTGTTGCCACGTACCTTGCACCTACAAAATCAGCCACTACTTCCGATGAACCTTTATTGACTAATTCGAGCTTCGCAGTGGGTCGTTAGACTCTTTGCCTTTTTCAAATTGTACCGTATAATGTAATTTTTTACATAAAATTCTAGCAGTGTACTAGGTTCTCTTGCATTTGGTTTATAAATCAATATGTATTTCAGCTTCACCATTAAACTCTCAGATACAGACCCTACCATTTCTATTATATTTTGACCCAAATTATAATTGGTGATTAAATTAAGTTTTATTGTAGTTCTAGTAGTAAAAGATTATTTGGTATTTCGGTTTTACTTTAAGGAGCAAATGTTTATATCAGGTGAGAGATCGTATTGGACAAGGTTTCTTGGTGATCAAGTATTTAAGTCAATAAATATAGACTAGATTTAGCCTTTAGAATTAAGAGAGGTAGAGAGAATTACTCTAGAGATATATAACAATTTTTAGGATCTCTACAACTATTGTGCCTACATTGCATAGATGAGTATTGTATGGATGTTGGGAAAGAGTGTTTTGGTTACACCGAATTTTGGGATACATACCGCGTAATGGGTTAGATGAGATATCATGTATTTGTACTCTTTGGGTTAAATGAGATATCATGTTTTGGTTACCCTTTAAAAAAGAAAAAAATTTAATACACATGTTGTGTAAAGTAAAGGGGTTATGGGTTTATTTTAATGTTTAGAGTTTAGGGGTTTGGGTAGTAGGGTTTAGAATTTAAGGTTAGTGTTTAAAATTTAAATTTATGGTTTAGAGTTTAAAGTTTAATTTTTAGGATTTAAGTTTAATTTTAATTTATAGTATAAATAAGTAAGTTTGTGTAAAATAATTTTTATACAGTCGGTATATTAAATTTAAATTTTTAAAAATTGATCGACAAAATAGCTTATAGTAAATTTTTTTTGTTGGTGTTATTATTATTGTCGTTGTACAATTATTATTAGGAAGAAACAGATTTGTTTTCTAATTTGTTGAACTAAACGTGGCACATGTTGGAATTATGTCAATATAATAAACCATATGCATATCAATTATTGATGAGATTTTATTGCTTTTTATAGTCTTTATCGTTGTTATTCCTTACTTTCTAATTGTCTTTACACTTGTAAAACAATGGCAAAGAAAAGATTTGTTTAAACTTTATGTCGAAATCAATGACTCTCTCTTAGAGTGAAATGAAATCGGAAAACGGATGCAGTTTACTTCAAACTTTAGGGATACTAAGAGAGAGAAAAAATTAGACTACTAAAAATCTCATATAAATGTGCAAAGAAAGCAAATACTTCTATAGAGACTAACATACTATTAAAATCTAAAAATTTTCATGAATCTCGTTGTCTCTAGTCAAACAAAACATTTTGCGGGATGAAAAAAGAGTAGTGAGCGAACCAAACTATCAGGCCGATTGCTCTGCTAAACAGTTCTGATTCATCGGCTAACAAATCATCAAACAAGTGGGGACTAATCTTTTCTATGACCACCGACAAAATTAAATCAGAAAATTAGTGTCGTGAAGATCTCTATACGAGCACCAAACGTTCGCTAAGGTATGCTAAAATCTGGTCAAACGACAGATGAAACAAACTACAAAAATTAATAAAAAGCATGCCACAAAGCCAAAGAAAACACTTGCCACAAGAGCAGAGCTTCTTTTTAAATTGAAAAAATAAAATACGAAAGAGCAAAAAAATAATAAACAACGGTGGTCGACAACCTGTACTAAGACTAATTGTCGACCATCAGTAAGGAAATCAAAAGATAAAAAAGCTACGGCGTAAAAAATTTTAGAGATAAAAATTAGGTTCAGGAAAGCTGGGGATACTCAACGTTTGATTTGATGAATTTGATATTAAGATAATTTAAATTTTAATTCGAGTATACACAATTATACATATTAATTTTTAATATTTTTAAATAAATATTAATTTTTTAAAGATTTGACATAGAATTAATTTTATTTTAAAATAAAATTTAAATTAGACTTTGAGAGTTAAAAATTAGGGTTTGGATGGAGATCTGTCGCTACTTAAATGGGGCCGGGCAGTTGGTTTAGATTAGAATTTGGTTGGTCGATCTTTACTCAACCTAGATTCAATCTCAAAGTGTATTGAATTCATTTTTTTTTCATTCTTTTCATTTGGTCTGTTTTGTTAAGGAATGTTTACATTAGTTTTTGTGAATTTTGATTCTTATGTTTATTCTAACAAATCGTTCTCTAAGGATTTTATCGGAAAATCGAGACGGAATCTAATTTAACCAAATAGCTAAATTCTAATCCCAAGCTCAAATCTATAAATTCTCAAGCCTTTTAATTTTGTTTTAAAATATAATTAATTACATGTCGAATTTCTAAAAATTCTAATATTTATTTTAAAAGTGTTGTAAATAAAATAAAGAATAACGATAACAAGAATAAAGAACAAAGAGATGAGAGAAAAAGGGAGATTTGTATTATTCTGAATATTGAAGTGTGTACAACGCCTTCATCAAATCATCTATTTAGGCATAAAGAGTACATAATATATTTGGACTCTAATTAATGAAGATAATATTCGTAATGATAAAGTAAATCAAATCTCATTGATAAAGTTCTTATCATGATAGACATCCATATAGATAAATATTCATAACACTCCCCTGGATGTCTATGAAGATAATGTGCCTCGTTAAAACCTTACTAAGATAAAAAAACCCAGTGGGAAAAAATGAAGGAAAAAGAGTACACACATCTTTGATACACATAACATGTTGCCTCATTAAAAACCTTACCAAGAAAACCCATTGGGATAAAACCTCGGTTAAGGGAAAAAAGTGCAACGCGTATTTACTCCCCCTCATGAAAATATAAAATAAGATCATTGAGCCTTCATAATTTAATCTTGAATACAGTCTTCAAATGTTGAAGTATACTAAACATTAATGAATAAATCTTCCAAATTACCGCATGAAAGGATTCGTCGAATACTATTCTTCTTAAAGATCATGAGGGGCAAAACTTTTGAGAAATATGTTTTGTTTTGTCATATTTTGATATATCCATCTTTCGATTGAGATATAAATTTTTCATTATCTCCTCACAAGATAGCTTGCATCTTATCGTGTGAAAGTAAATCACATATCTTCTGCATATGTTAGGTCCATGTTCTTAGCCAAAATGTATTTCTTGGCTTACCTTGTGCATAACAATTATTTCTACAAGGTTTGAGGAGACATCGACTAATGTTTGAATATCTAAAGTTATGATCTTTGTAGCATTTAGATGGTATTTCTTGACCAACTAATATATGATGCTTCCAGACCAATGATTTATTTATCTTTCTTTCGAAGATAAATTTATTCTTACCCAATAATCTTGCAATCACAAGGATACTCAATAGATATTCTTTATCCATATTGAGTCTTCTTTAAGATTCTTTCAATTTATGTTCATTCATAGACAATAAGACATATTTAAATGCTCGATCTTCAGGTCGAGACAAAACTTGATCTCAAGATTCTTTTTCTCAAATATTTTTGTTAAATAATCAAATGCTTTGAAAAGCTATTAATGAATTTCCAATTTGAAGCTCTTCAAGAGTTCTAATGATATTTAATTATCATAATGAATCTTGATCCAAACTCCTTTATAAAATGCATAAGGAAATATGATCATTCTTATAGTATTTCCCTATTAAGACGATTATACCAAATGTGCCAAAATATAAATATTTAATGGGACATATCTAAATAAATTTCCTTAGAAACTTCCAAATGCTTCTAGCATTTTAAATCCTTCAAGGATAACTTTATACAGGGATCAAAAAAATAATTAGGCACATATAAAATATTTCATAACTGCCAAAGTAATTGCATCTACCATGAAATAATTAGAATTACTCATAAATCATAATTCAAGTCATATTTATGACTACTTATTTGTGCCTCACTTGCATTACACCTTAAGGTGTTTGGGCTGCTGGTCCAAGAACTTCTCTTTTGGAAGTTCAAAGCTTCTTTCTGCATTGGCCAATTCAATATCTATACTTCTGATAGACTTTTATACATGATCCCCATTTTGTTTCTTTACTTCTATAGAAATATTGTTTGGAAAATCGTTGTCGACAACTTTTATATTTCAGTTCCATTTGTTTCTCGTATTGACATAACTTGTCAAGATCTCTTTTCAATTTTTGTTTTAGGTACCTGAAACTCTTCTAGAGTTTTATTAATAGTTATGTCTTAAGTCTTTTCAAAAAACACCCGCCTCCAATATATGACCATCTTATTCTATTTTCTATTTACGAGAATTTTAACTATCGGAACCAATTTTAACTATCATGTTTCATACATGATTTACATCCATTCGCTCAAATTTAGAGCATTTTAGCTGGTATATGAGACTTAATTACTCTCATTAGGTCAGTAAATATGTCTGGCAGTTGACATGTAATGACATGAATTATCTTATGAACTTTTGATTCATATACAAGGATCTAGATAATGATAATTCATTTTCCTTTATCCAGCTAATTATTATCTCCCCCTGATGTTGAGAAAAAATATGTCATAAATGATTCTCCAATTAATGTTTAAGAATTTAAACATAAAAAGAGACTGATACTCAATATATATTCTCAACCCTTTTTATTTACCCATTTTGTGCGTTGTGGTGGAGCAATTCAATTATATATCACACATTTCAAAAATTCTAAAATGGTAAATGTATGGCTTCTGACCAAAAACCAATCATAATGGGGAGTTTATTACAACTCGTTGGCTTGATGTGTATAAGTGTCGCTATATGTGAAATACCATGTAGATAATAAATGGTTTGTTCTCATAGTTTAGCTATTAAAGAGGAGGCATCCAATCAAAATTTTTGCTAAATTGTTTTGTTCATAATCAATAGGCTTTGTAACAATTATTTCAACTGATATAGCCTAAAATATAAACCCACTAGCTTTTGCAAGACGAATAGTCTTAATTGTATAATCTGAATCTTTTTCCAATTAATCTCACAAACTTCTGGTTGTAAGTTGATAATACATATGTAAATGCATCTACTAAAATCATATAAAATTTTCATATTTGTGGATATATGGGCCCATATTTTATTCAGATATGCAAGACATGCAGTCTCAACTTTAGTACAAAAACTTCAAGTTCTTTTGATAAGTGGGATCTTAATTATTTTCTTTGAGAACAAGCAACACAAGAACTTTGTGTTATTTTAGTAAGTGGAATTTAATCAATTCCTTTGAGAACAAGCACCATAAGAACTTCAGTTTTTTTTAATAAATGTGCATATAAATCTCAATAATTTTTGCATTATTATTGATCAGAATGGTCTAACCGAACATGCCAACTATATATGTGTTTATATATCTTTGAATTTGTAAATTTCTGGTTTACTATAGTATGTGATTCAATCTCACTTGTACATGCGTGATACAAATTTTAAAATAGAAGTTTTCTTTGAAACTTGATAATACATTGTCCACAAAAATTGTTCCTTTGAATAAGAATATATTTAGCTCTTTCGGAGCTTTCAATGAAGATTATTCTTTTTGTAGCAATATATAGTTCTTCTAGAGCTTTCAACTGACTTTTTAGCTACTAGAACTTATATTCACATTGGCTTGTTTCATATGCCAAATGATAACATATGTTATCTATAATTTCCGAAGGATTATTTTGCGAACTCACATTGCTTTCTTAAAATTTCAACTTCTAGTGGTGACGATATTATTACCATTAGCGGTAATTATTACAATATTTGCAATTATGCACTTTTCATAATATGTTTTCTCTCAAACACTTATTGCTATTCTAGAGCACCAATATTTTCAGTACTTTGAGATATAATACTCATATTTTTCCCTTACATTTAAATGAGAAAATATATCTTATGCTTCTGCTAAGTATAAATCATCACCATAAATTGTATTTGATAAGTAATCATGTTAAACAAAATAAATAAATGTCAGAATATATATATATATATAAATGAAGCGTACCTAATTAATGTGTAAAGTAAATAAACATAAAGCAAAGTAAATTAAGAAAAAAATAATTCTCTTTAAGATTATGAGAATAATTAGAAGATGATTTATTCCCTTCAAGGGTTATAAGCAAATCAACAACGTTCAAATGAGTTGGACCAATATCATCTTCATCATTTTCGCAAACAAAATTTACTTCTATTTTCTTTTCTTTGTCATTCAGTGATTGTTGATGGTTCAACGTACGACAAGTACGAGCTCAATGGTTTATAGCATTGCATTGGTAATAAAAGGATTTTACTTTCTTAGAATGATCTTTATCACTCTTGGCATTCTTATAGCCCTACTTCTTGTGGGTATAAACATTCTTAAAATGATTATCATGTCTATTCCAATGGCATCGACCATACTCATAATTAATATTGTGGCCTTTATTCTTCCGTTATATAATATTATATTCACTTTAGGGAATGGAGTGGAGCCAGTGGGCTTTCTAAAATATTTTTCACGATATTTTGTCTGCAGGACAACATTGTTTGCATGAAAAGTGAAATATTTTTTTAACATATCCTCATAAGTGATACTCCGACCACAAAATTTCAATTTAATTTGAAACATTCACATAACTGAGTTTTATCCACTAACAATATAATGAATTATCATGTTTGCATTCACTTTAGGGAATGAAACTTATCAAATAATCGCATGGAATAAACATCATGCTTGCATTCACTTCAGAGAATTCCTTCCATAAAATTTTTGGATCAAGACGAATTTTCGTAACTTGAACTTGGGAGAAGTCTATCGTCGAGTTTTTCGACGCATAATAATTATTGCTTTTGAGCAAATAAGATTTAATCCTCGTACGCGGCATTGTTAAACCATTTCACAAGGTCCTTTAGAAACCTCCTTTGAGACCAATAGCCTCGCTGAACGGGATGTCCAGCCAATATACTTGGATTAGACCAACAAAACAAAGAACATAAATCACCATAATTTATAAAGTCTTCTTGTAGATCATAAATTACCATAATTTATTGCACTTTAAAATCGTAATTTAAAGAATAAAAATAAAAATAGAGTTTACCGATATTGATTTTCCTCTCGAGGACAATGAGGCAATATCAAATAACCAAGACAGTTTCTCATAATCTCCTTATGTCATGTCTTTTTCAAGCCATTCAAAGATATCATATAAAACTTAAAACATGATTAAAAATATCAATTCTCATCAATAAAATAAAATAAAATAAATATTAATCTTCAATTATAGTTGATGTAAATATAACATGCCGCTAATATCCCTTTTCTTTTAATCATGCGCACAAAGACGCAACCAAGTAACTTGGCTTTTTATTTTTTTTCAATTTTATTTAAAGACAAATTCTTTACAATTAATCCCATGTCTTTATAATTACTTATCCAACTGTATACCAATACAAATTAAATCCAGCGCACCATCATTTGAATTTGTTTAAACAATATTTTTAATTTTTTTAACAAGCGCACAATCCAATGCGTAATCAAAAATATGCATGATGTTTATTAACTAGGTCTTTACGGCTTTATAAGTAATCAAAATCATATATATTAGTTTAACTGCTACATCGAATAATATTTAAGTAGTAATTTCTATGCATCAAAGATTAAGTTTAGAAATAGTAATTTTTGTTCATCAAAGATCAAATTTATCACCAACGGTCATTCACTGAAATCGTATAATTGATGAACATATAAGTATCGAATTTACCCCCAATAAAGAGCTGCATTGAAACCTAATTCATCCTTGGTCACCAATGAAATAATCACAATCTCCTTATTTTACATGAACTCTTTGATTCATGCTAGAATCAAATTCTTTTCAAACTAATAATAAAATTTGAATATATAAATACCTAAAAATGTAAAATCTCGGATTATCTTTATTTCATAAATAAAATAAAGAAGAACGATAACAAGAATAAAGAACAAAGAGATGAGAGAAAGAGAGAGATTTGTATTATTCTGAATATTGAAGTGTGTACAACGTCTTCATCAAATCATCTATTTATAGGCATAAAGAGTACATAATATATTTGGACTCTAATTAATGAAGATAATATTTCTAATGATAAACTAAATCAAATCTCATTGATAAAGTTTTTATCATGATAGACATCCATATAGATAAATATTCGTAACAAAAAGTCATTAAAAATAGTATTTTATGCAGTGTGTAGCGATATGTGTCGCTCGTTCTAAAGTTTTTTTTAAAATAATCAACTTAATCCTTTACTAGTCATTAGATGTGTTCATGGAACAGATCGGATTGGATTCATGTTGGGTTTAAGCTTAAGATTAACGCTCCTTATGTTTGTCTAAGCCTTGTCAGACCAAAATATGAGTATCAAATTTTGTCTAAATCTGTTCATATTTATAAAAGGTTATATTTTTATATACAAGTTGTGTAAAAAAAATTTACTCAACCCTTTATATTTAAGCTATAAAACCTAAAAACTAAGTCTCTAACTCTAACACCCTAAAACTTAAACCTTAAACCCTAAATCTTAATCATAAACATTAAATTCTACACCTTACAACCTAAACCCATAAACACTAAATCACAACCTAAATCTCTAAACCCTAAAATTAAAAGGCTTGCGTATCACAATATTTTCTATTTTTAAATGCCTAACCCTAGCTTGTTTTTAACTCGCACACATTATTATTATTATTTTAAAAATATTCTATTTTTAATTCAGTATTTAATATTTTTATATAATTTATCTTTCAATAATTAATGTAAATGTTGCCAAAATGGAACCCAACGAGTGGTCTCATGAAAAAGAAGATGATATTTATTTTAAGAGATTCGGGTTCAAATTACTTTATCTATAAAGTATGTGCATTGTCAAAAAATTATAAATATGTATAACAATAATACTTATAATCATCTTAAGACTATTAAAAAAAATGTTGCCAAAATGAAGTGGAGACAAACAAAATTAATTATATATAATCTAAACATAATAACAACTTTATCACACTAAAATACAAATTCTATAAAAAATCAATTAAAAAAATCTCAGAGGGGCTGACCAAAATAAATTGGCCTAATGTCATTTTTTACCATCAAACTTTAAAAAGAAAGTAATTCCAGCCCTTAACCTTTTCATCTTTTGACCCTCAACTTTTTTTTTGGTCAAATTGATTTAATTGGTGAAAAATTAACCAAAATTTTATAATTTTATATTTTCTTTTACAAAATTTCAGGTAATCTCGATTTTTATAGTTTTTGTTTTTTATATTTTCAATATATTTTTCATAGTTTTTAGCATTTTATATTTTTAAACTTTTTTATATTTTATATTTATATTAATTTTTGCGCAAAAGAAAAATAATTAATATCAACACTGATAAAAGACGAAATAGTTAACTTCAACTTAAGAAGTTCCGTATTTTTCATCAATTGACTCAATTTGAAAAAAAAAACGAGGGCCAAAAGAGTGGAAAAAGATTTTTGGACAAAAAATATCATTAGTCAAATAAATTTATCATATATTTGGTTATATGTACAAAGGACTAAAATTAAATTGAAAACTTTTGGAGGGAGTAAAAAAATTTGACAAATTTTGAGGTCGGGGCCTCTGGTAACCGTCTAACACAAAACCATGAACTTTCCTCACTACGTGATGAGTTATAGTTTTTTTATGAATAAAGGCTTTATTAACTTAAAAAACTATTAGTCAGAGGCTCCACAGTCAATCTGTAGCAAATCTAAAATAAAAGAAGGATAAACAAATATACAAAAATCTAGAGAACCTAATAATACTGACTTAGATAAACTATCGGCAACTACATTTGCCTCCCTAAAAACATGTGTAAACTTAATGGTCCAATTCCGGTCTAGCAACTAAAAAATATAATGTAAGATAAACATCGACCTCCGAAACGCGAATATTGAGAAACGAATCATTGTTGTACTATCAACCTCCATTAAAACTTGTTTCTCACCAAGCACTCAGGCTTGAACCAATCCCTCATCAACAACCCATAACTCCACCTCAATAGGCGATCAAATGCCTACTGACGAGCGAAACCCCACTGCCAAGTCCCTTATTGGCCACGAACCAGACCGCCACAAGAAGCAAATCCCAACAAATGATCCCATGCTCCATCCACGTTAACTTTGCACCACCCTACAAGAGGAGATGACCAACACGTTGTTGCTCGAGAAATCGACTGACTAACACTTGGCAAACAATTGAAGAATTAATGTAAATATGTCAGTAAATAATGTCAAGTTTAGGTCTTTTTGCGTGCAAGTACATACAGTCGATAAATAATATAGTAGTAAGCTGAGTATCGTATCTACGGGGTTTGTCTAGAAATTAAATGCCACTATATTTACTTGTGAATGAGAATAACTGAGTTTGATTTTGGTTTTAGGGTTTAGGGTTAATTATGATTGACTCCTATATGTCTATAGTGATGTTTTTTAATAATTAACTTGACAAAGTTTTAATCTTTACTCCTAAGGGGTAGATTCACTTCCGAAGTAAGCTCATCTACTTGAACATCTTCTGTCAAAGCTTCTCACCTTAGTATTTGACAATTAATCATTATCTCTTAAGTCTGTTAAGATATTAAGAGATAAAAAAACATGAAATGCCAACTGTCATATGGAAAAGCATCTAGAAAAACAAAACACTAGCAGAATAGACAAAATGCCAAGGCATTCAATTATTAAAAGCTAAAAATAACTAAGCGTTCGTTGCAAAAACACCCCTAGCCAACTTAAAGAAATTAGTTCATGGCTAGAGAAACCATTAACACAATATCGTATATGAACATCACCATCAAATAAAAATAAACCTTAAAGGGAAATGGACAAAGAAGGAGATTCGTTGATGCAGTCTTTCAATAGATACAAAGCTCTTGGTCATAGCCTGGTCGAACCATGATTTTCCCTCTACCCTCTTTCTTCACCACGGTGTAACCTCCTTGGATCATTGATTAGCTTCTTTTAATCATAGGTTGGCTTTTGAATTTGAAAATTTGTTACGCACCAAAATTGGTGTGTTGTCTTCTTATCCTTTTTTTGAATTGTAGGGTTGACCTAATGTAACACCTGTTAAAAAAGAAGAGGAAAATAGTAAAATTGCAATCAAGAGGGTTTGAACCTGTGACCTTCGCTACATTGGGAAGGAGTGGTAACCAATTGAGCTAAGGTTTATTTTTGATATGGGTTTGTTAAAGAAAGTTTTAACCCATTTTTTTATTTCGGTTATATTGATTATAATAAAACTAGTTTTGCCTCTTCATCTACCCTTTATTCGAACCAAAATATACCCAAAGCTCCAGATTTTTTTCCTCTCACCTAAACCCATTTCGACCACTGCACGATCCGCCTCCACCACCTCGCCGTGCAGCTCACCGCTGGCACTACTAGCTTCACCTTAACCATCTGACCAAAACCCCTCAAACCACTCTCACAACTACCGCGTAGATCGTCGGCAATCGAAGTCGAAAGCTTCGTCAGTTTTAGGGATTGGAAACCCTTCGTTCTTTGTTTTTTCGGCCGTTCACGTCACTGTTAGGACACGTCGTGGGTCCAGGCGTGCTCACCGTGCGAATGCGAACAAACCCTTAGCCACCGACCGCCAACCGTCGCCGTTCAGACCTTCATCGGAGATCGAATGGTTTTGGTAAGTAGGGTGAGTTAGGTTGGTTTTGTTTCGAATCTTTGAATGATTTTGGGATTGTTTAGATGTTTTAGGTTGAAATCTGACCAAATCTGTCCATTTTGGGTCATTTCAGGCCATGAAAGGCAGCCGCGTGGAGTGCACGCGCCGCTCGGGGGATTTTCGGCCTCCCTAGACGGTTGCTATAGTGAACCAGGCCTGAACCGGCCCTGAACAAGCCTTGAACCGGTTTTGCATTGAATCGGTCCTACTGTGAACAGGTTCAGATCCGACACAATCTAAACCGTTGGCCGAGTTGACACAGTGAGTCAACTCGACCGAGTCAACTCAATGAGTCAACTCGACTGAGTCAACCTAGTGAGTCAACTCACCGAGTCAAACCTTTGACCGCTGACGTCGGCGTTGACTGCTGATGTCAGCATTGACCGATGACCGTTGACATCAACATGATGTCAACATTGATTTTGACTGCCGACGTCAGCATTGACTTTGACCAAAAAGTCAATTTTTTTTAAAACCCCTATTTTACGTTTTTCGATGTCCTGGGTCCATTTTTGAAGCCCGTTTTGCAAATTTCTAACCTGAAAGCCTCTAAAATCAACCTTAAATACGATTATGCATAAGTTCTTAAATTATTTATTTTACGAGTAAAGTTCGGATTAAGGATTCTAATTTGATTTATTATTTTGTTAAAGGTGCCCGAGACTCGTTTGATCGTTCATCAGCTCAGCCTAGTTCTTCTCGATCCGCTCATCAACGCGCCCCCATAGTTACTCGTATGACCTTGAACTCAGTAAATTAAATTATGTAGAATTTAAATTTCTCTGATGTAACCTTGTACCAAAATATTTTAGGATCTAGCACCGCTGCAGATCGTGGGCGAGGAAGGTGCCCAGTAGACCCTCCTGATCAACTTTTTGAGGTGTGTTCCGTGTGTGCTATATTACCGATTTAATTATCTGTTAAAAATGATTGCCTTGAATATATATATACATATGTAGTGCTGGATGGCTTCCTGATTTGAACATGAATATTTTTTCGTTATAAGAGCATGCTATCTTATCTGTGAAAATATCCCTTATGCCTAATCTGAACTTGAAATATATGATTCATATTTTATTCAGTTATATGCATAACTGTTGGGATATGTTTTGAAGTGTCTGTAGGTACAGCCTTAATCTAGCTGGTAAATCCTTCTGTTAAGCTCCTATGCCTAATGGGTATAGGGTAAGTCTTTTTGGGCCTAAGATATAACCTTAGGTAGGCTCCTACGTCTGCGGGCCTAGGGTAAGACCTTCTGGGTGTAGTTCATGGGGGACTGTACATCGTTGTTCAGTTGGAGGGTAGTTAGGTCTGAAATAAAAACTTGAATGAAATATTATATGATATCCTGAAATGTTTTACACTTATCTGTAATATATTATATGATTATCTGCACTTATCGGGACACACTAAGCTCCCTAGCTCATACCTTTAAACTTTTCCTTTCAGATACTTTTGGATAGGCTCTCCGGATCTGGCACTTGGAGGATGGACATATTTTGTACTTGATTTTCGTTGTAATATTTCCATCTTCCAGACTGCCTTTCTTACGGTGACATGAACCCATATTTTTTATTGTTCGACTTTTTATATTACCCCCATGGGAATTATGATGTAGTATTACTGAATATGGTTTATTTTGGATAACTAATTTAACTTATGCTTAAATTAACCGTTACATTTTAATACATTAAATCATTTTTAAACATTTAAGCAATTTACGTGAAAAAGAAATCTTTAGTATGAAATGTGATCTCCTAGATTGGGACTTTACGCATAGGCCGGTCTAGGGGGTTACACCTAGCTCTAGTGGCTATTGATCGAGCATCGACCATCCTTTTTTGCCAACCAAGTCTGGCAATTTTTTTCCTACTTTTGCCATCGGCGCTCATCATTTCTCTTTTTCTTCTCTTACTTTCTACCAACTGTTCTCGTCCTGCTATGCCAAACCTGCTCTTGTCCTGCTATGTCAAACCTGCTCTTGTCCTGCCACAACAAGGAAAATACCCCTTCACTATGGCAATAAAAGCATTGCTTAACTCCTAGATGCAAATGCATGAATCTACTAACTAAATGCGCAAGTATGTACTCAAAGTCAAGCAAAAGCATGGCAAAATATACATGAAAAATAGTACTTTTCAGGAGTTAACAACTAAGTTAATCCTAATCCAATCATTCACCTTCATGGTAAAAAACTCAGCCAGCTTATCCCTCTTGATCAATTCACTCCATACAACAAGAGTCGTAGTGTAATCCCAGAACAAGTGTTGCGACGTCTCAACAGCCAGCCCACAAACTCCACATCGATCACTAGATCAAGGTGACACCTCACTCTTTCAGAATTTGTCATTAATCTTTCCTTCGCAAGAAGCCAAAAAAAAGTTTTAATTCTTTGCATACCTCGAAAACACGAAATAGCTTTTGAAACTCAATCACTAACACTCGGACCATAGTTACTTAAAATGTCATACACTGAGCAAACTGAAAACATTCTATCATCAGAACGTGACCAGCCCAGACAATCCTTCGGAAAGCCTTATACTAGCGATTTAGTCACTGTCAAGTAGGGCAGAATTCTCGAAGGAAGTTGTTGCTTCAATCTCGCCCAATCCCAATTGCTGAGCTTATCCACCATTGCTACCACAGTACAAGGAACAATAGGATTTGAGCTGATATAATAGTTCACCAAAGGGCCGATCGAACCCAGCCAAGAGTCCGTCCAAAAATCAACTCGTGAGCCATCCCCAATATTCCATACTATATTAGCGCGCACAATATCCCACACTGAACAAATTCCTCACCACAAATGTAAGGAATTACGTTGATTCAAACTCTCTGAAATATCTTTTGCAAGCTTGTATTTTGATCTAAGAATTTTCACCTATAATTGATTCTTATTTCGAATCAAATTAAAGGCTACATTTATGAGAAAAGTTGAGTTTTGTTGGCTGAGTTTCATGATTCCAAGTCCACCGTTAGCCAAAGGTTAACAAATATCATCCTAACTCACCAAGTTAATCTTTCGAGCATCCGAGTGTCCCCAAATAAAATTACGGATTATCTTTTCGATTTTATCACACACTCCTTTAGGGAGTATAGTAGCTTGCATAAAATAATATGGGATCATAGACAATATAACTTTCGCAAGTGTAATCCTACCTGCCAGGGATAAATAGCGCGCAGACCAGCCAGTAAGTTTATCACGAACTCGTTGTATCATATAATTGTAGGATGCTTTAGTAGCTCAGGAGTGGACTAAAGGAACTCCAAGGTACTTGCCTAAATTATCTACCATACAAAAAACAAATTGCGAGCGAATATGCGTTTTTAGTTTAGTGTCCACATTTTTGGTGAAAAATATGGTCGTTTTCTCAATACTCACTTTGTGTTCGGAAACTATACAAAATCTTGTAGGACCTTAATAGTTGTTATTTGATCCAAAGAAGCCCAGCAAATAAGACCATATTATCCGCAAAGAATAAGTGTAAGATAGGGGGCCATTTCGACTAAGTCAAATTGGCATTTAGACTCCAATATCAACCTTACCGAAGATAGACTGAGCCAATCTTTCCATGCAAAGCACAAAAAGATAAGGTGATAGAGGATCACCTTGACGAATGCCCCTAGAAGGTTTAAAGGTACGCATGATCGATCCATTCCATTGAATTTATGTCGAGACTGAAGAAACACAACGTATGATTAAAAAAGAAAATTCTCAAGAATCTTGATATCTCACAATGTATCATCAATAAATGACTATTCAAGACGGTCATAGGCTTTTTTAAGGTCTATCTTGATTGCCATCCACTCCTTAGATCCTTTCTTCAGTCGCATCGAATGTGCAACTTCCTGCGCAATGATAATGTTGTCTATAATAGATCTCCCAGGAATAAAATTGGTCTGATTACCCGAAAACCACTCCAAAATCCATGGTTTGGGTCGATTCATGATAATCTTAGTTACTGTCTTATATAACACAAAAAAGAGGCTAATTGGGCAAAATTGTGTCATTGATTCAGGTGTAGAGACCTTAGGAATCAAAACTAATAGTGTGCACTTTAAAGATTCATCAAATGACTTACCCTCAAATATGTTATGCACCAAACAGCAAACTCCACTACCCACCATTTTCCAATTTTATTGATAAAAGAAATCGTGTACTCCATCAATTCTGGGTGCTTTCAATGGACTTATACTAAAGATAACATCCTTGATCTCTTTATCATCGATATATCGAGTCAACTGCCTCACCATATTATCAGCCAAAAAGGAAATTGGCCATGCATTGTATATCTTGACCCTGTATAGTGCGAACTAAAAAATAGTTTTTTGAAAAACTGGACTGCCACATTCGTCAATTAGGGTTGGTCATCACACCAATTCCTATTCGGCAACCTCAGAGCTGAAATATGGTTTCGATGGAGCGTTGCATAGCACAAGTACGAAAAAATTGAGTGTTTTTATCACCTTGAAGAATCCACTGTGATGTGGATTTTTGAAACCAAAAATCTTCTTCCTGGCAAAGAATCTCATCTAAATCATGTCGCAACTATTTTTCTAAGTCCACAAGATGATCCGATAACTACAACGAAAGGCTTTATCTTTGCCGTGCAATCTTGCCAACCACTGCTTCTTCCTCTTACCTATGTAACCAAAAACATTAGATTTCCATTCTTTAACATCCTCTTGGAATCTCTTGAGATTAGAAGTGATATTATTACCCTCCACCCAAGTGGTTTTAAGGAACTCGAAAAATTGTGGATCCTCATGCCAAGCTTTAATGAAAAGGAAAAGACGATTATGAGCTCCATCATTAGATTCTTTTGTCTTAAAAATGATGGGCAATGATCAGATCCCACACGATCAAGATGAAAAACACACGACAATGGAAAAAGCCTTGACCACTCATCATTCACAAGGCAACGATCTAATCTTTTCCATAAGGAACCCCTTCGCCAAGTAAATTCATCACCTTAGAAATCTACCTCAACAAGGCCAGTATCAAAGACAAAGTCACTGAACAACCCACTAAATCCCACTTTTCTTGTCAACCCCCAGACTTTTCCTCTGGTCTCAAAATTGAATTAAAATCACTCTTAAAAGCCAAGCCGCATCATGCCCTAGATTAAGATTTTAAAGGTGCTTCCACAACTTTCGCTTGGATACATTTGGACTTGTATAAACCGCGGTAAAAAATAGCCACCTCTCATTGTCAACTTGCCAAAACCGACCATGAACAAATTAGTTTGATGTACACAATATCTTCACTTCAACCGCACCCTTCTATAATATCCAAATACTGCCACTAAAACTATGCGCTTCCACCCAAAAAGAGTTTTGAAAGCCCAATTTCTAGATAATTCTATTAGCTGATAAACTGCTCATCTACGACTCCATAATTGCGACCACGCAAGGATGGTAACATTTATAAATTTCTTTAAATAGTCTACAGAAAGAAGAATCAGCAGCCCCTTGGCAATTCCAAAATAATAGACTAAACATAGAGAAAAAATAGAGGCAAAGTAAAGACCCTTTTTGGGACAAGCCGCCATATCCTCACCTGAGTCATCCATGTCTTCTTCTGAACCATCTGAGACCAAAAGAATATCCTCACCACCAATGTTTATCCATGTGAGGCTACAAGCACATCCGAGGTATCTTTTGGAACCTTACCTGCTCCAATGTCCTCTAGTGCCTTTGTTACTGATTGTACAAATTCCGAGAGGGTAGCTAACAATGGAAATCTGATTTCCGTATTCCTTCTTACTTTCAGTCTTATTTTTGAAGATTCGACACCCACTTTCTTCACACTCCTCTTTCCTCTATTTTTCTTTTGGTTCCTCTCATGAATGTATAAAGCCGTATGATTACCTGATATATTAGAAACTAGAACATTTGAAACTAGAGGTGCATGACCATCTTCTTTAGTAACATCCCGAATAACCACACCTTCCTTGTATTTTTCTTTTGACCCTGTAACTACCTGGATTTCAGAACCCTTAGGTCTAACGCACCCGAGCCTCGAGTTCTGAAAGGCTGAAAAACTATATTGTTTGATTCTATGAACCCCTAAAGGCCTAAAATGAATTGTAAAACTGAGAAATATCCTTATACTCGAGCATAAAGCTTAAGAAGTCGGTAAATGCCTTGTTTGACTTATAAGTTGTTAGCAGCCATAGGATGGTATGGTTATGTACTTGATATGGTATGCCGAGTGGGCACTTGTTTGATAGCATCTGGATACCCAAGACGCGTTGCAACACCATGGTAAGAGAATTACCAAATAGAGGTTACCGATGATATGTGACCCGTGCCTCATTCGAAGATGCTCAAGGGGGAATTTAGAGTATGGGTGTATGTTCCAATGCTATGAGACCCAGCCTCACCCAGGGTGTATGTTCTCGATGCTATATGACCCGGACCTTACTCCCACATTGTTATGGTATGGTATTCTTAGGCCTTGAGTGCCCCATTGTTGTTGTGATATTGAATTGTATATGTTAGGCGATTAATGTTAGCGTCGTGTATCATTTATTTAACTGCCATATCATATCTCTTAGCTACATCCTTATGTTTATGATATGCATGAAGTATGGTATAGTAGAAATGTATCCACTGAGCTTTTTGAGCTCAACGTTTGGAATCTTTGTTTCCTTATGCAGGTTTTTAGGTGGCTGCGTTGCATTCAAAGAAGCCCCATCAGAGTAGGATTTTAGTTCATCGATGCGATCAAGAGTATATTACTTAGGCTTAACGGGCAATGTATTCATAGGACCCTTAATTTATGTTTGTAACTCTATTTGGATTTGTTAATCATGTCAAATGCTTTTATTACCATGTTTTAAATTAGAGCTCCCATGCAAATGATTTAACTATTTTGTATTAACTATTTTCCAAAAGTTGATGGATTTATGAAAATGCTTAAGTTTGGGCTAAATCTAGTTGCAAAATTTATAATTGGGTTTGGGTTTGAGGCTCGAATATGACGTCGAGTTTAGGACGTTACAGACACTTCTGGGTCGTTCCTTATTTTACACCCTGACTTTCCATCACCCGTTGGCCAACCTTATTTTTGTTGGCTGAATTGGTTTTGTCCTGCTGCGTAGCCCCAGCTCCTACAGGGAGTTCAGCCTCACCCTCATTTAATACTGCAAATCGAGAGCCATGAGCATCATCGCTATCATTATTCAAACCAAAAGTATTACATGAATCCCTTCTCGGTCTCCTCCTTCGAGTATCAGCTATCATACAAGGACCGGAAACCTCATTCTAGGGGCCTAAAACTACCTGTCGAGCCTGGTCAAGAGTCTCTCCCTTCTCCAAATATCCACAATTTTCCTTCTTATGACCATAAATGCCACAGTTAAAGCAAATATTCTATAGGCCTTCATATTCTAAGGCTTGTAGAGTTCCAATAATTTGCAAGCAAGGAATCAATGGGTGATTCAAATTTACTAAGACTGCCAGTCTCACAAAACGTCCCCTCTCCCCTTCGTGTGTATTATAATCTATCTTAATTGCCACAATGTGACGAAACATCGCCTTTGAATAATATCTATAAGGAAGCCACAGAATACAGACCCAAATTATGACCTTCGTAGGGAACTTTTCCAAAGTCAAAAAATTCATACTCCATGGTTGAATCGTTAAGTAACTCCCGAATATCGTCTAGGGACCATCTGCCAGGACATGTTCATAGTCGTGCTCGCTTGCAAATTTCACCAAATAATATTCATTGTCTATGTCAACTAATTGGAACTCTCCCTACAATCGCCAAACGCCTCGAATACGAGTTTGTAACGTTCGGAAACCAATTGAACGCCCTAGTAAATGGACAATCACATAATGGCTCATGCTATTATCAACCATCGCATGAACTTTTTCAGAAAAAAATATCGATGGATAAAGACCACTGCAATCTACTATTCAATCTTCATCAAGTACTCCCACGTCGTCCATCCCATGCAAATTCTTAGCATCCACTATCTTCTTTGAATCACCGCACACGGCACTAGCATAGGACACGAGTTTTACCTCCCTCAGAATCTACTTGATTAAAAAGCACCGATTGTTCCTCAATTACTCCTTCCATCAGACTTGCCGCAAAGATTTTCATAGTCTCCGCTTCTCTACTAGGTATAGTCTGAAGATTACGGCCCTTCTTAGCTATGAAAATATATCTTAGACAATCTAAGCACTAGTTCAGAATGGAAACAATGAACATCTTCAATATGAGCATTACAATATAGAAAATAACTTTGGAATGCAGAAAGCATATATAATTGGATAAACTACAAAGAAGAAATAAGAAATCAACTTATGCTGGAAATAGAGATCACAAGTCCTTAGGTGACATCATCATCATAATAGTAAGAAAGCATACTTGAAAGAAGAAATTTCAGCCTGTGAGTTCTCCAATTGTCTCTCCAATTTTATTTCATTCGACCTTAACCATCCATTAACGTAATTGAGCTTTCTTTATTTCGCCCATGATCTCTTCATGCTCAAGACTCACCCTTTTCCATATATTTGGTGGAGGGGACTTTGCATGAATGACTAAATGTCAACCCCACGTTCATTACATACAGCTCAAGTCTTTTTCTTTTCTTTTTATTTCTATATCATAATCATCGTCATGGTTGTTATTATTAGAGTTATTTTTTTTGTATCGTATTTAAAGCACATATTTACATATCCGTATCATATTGCTTTAATTCTTTTTTATCAATAGGACTTTTTATTAAATATGAAATCTATATAATCTTTAAGAACCCCATGAAACTAGCTTAGATATACACATAAAACATAGATTGGTGATGTAACTACGAAAAAAATAGTTTCAAAACTACTTAAAACACCAATCAAACCATATTTTAGCAATCCTCACAAGCACCCAGAAAGTAAATTGAGTTTCTTTTTTATAACAAAGAATTTAAAGAACAAACACTTACCCAGAATTAAACATCTTGAAACAATATTAGAGTGAGCGGTGTAGAAATTATTTTTGAAAGGGAATTCGAATTCAATTGAAATGAAATGAAGAATTTTACAAGTAAAGATACTATACATCTAGAGAAAATAGGCCACGATTTATTGCGAACAAAGTGTTCAACCTTGAAACTGCTTCTATTTTTCAAGTCAAATGGCATCAATTTTTCAATCTAAAAATAAGTCCACCATTGTTAGATTTCACATAACTTGTATTTTTTAGTGTATTTTTTAACACTTTAACATTCTAATATGATAGGAAAGAGCTTAACATCTATTTTTTCAGTGTATTTTTTAGAAAGTGAGACATTTCAATCAATGGAATCACACTTTAACATCTATATATTTTTCAGTGTGTTTTTAAGAAAGTGAGATACAAGAAAGAGGGGACGGCTTACCTGACGAGGCGACGGTGTTGGACGACCAATGAGGCGATGATAAGGCCGCCTGACCGGTGAGACAGTGAGAGCGAGAGATGTGATTGAAAAGGGGAATTAGGGTTTGATTTGGGGATATTGTGAGGCTAAGTGATCGAGAGGCTGTGAGGGTTCAAAACGGTGTTAGTAATATTCCTATTGCGACGTTTGTGAGTAAACGCCACTAGAGATATACCTATTGCAGTGTTTGTAAACAAAACGTCACGAAAGATATCACCTATTGCAGCGTTTGTGAGAAAACGCCACTAACGAAATCATCTATTACGACGTTTGTAAACAAAACGCCACCAAAGATATCACCTATTGCGGCGTTTGTAAACAAAACATCACTAATATAAGAGTTATTGTGGCGTTTGTAGATAAACACCACTATATATAAATCTATTACGACATTTCTTTGATAAACGCCACTAAAAGTTCCTGCCTTTTGCTGCATTTTATCACAAAACACCACGATTTTATATTTTCTAGCGGTGTTTGTATCACAAGCACCGCAATAGGTGTCATTTTATGGCGTTTGTTTTACAAACGCCGCAATATGTATAGATTTAGCAGCGTTTACTCAAAAAAACACCGCAAAAAAGCCTCTATATACCAAACTTGGTGCAGTGAATGTACACAAAAAAGTTTTTTAGATTAATAAATCTTTTTAGACTTATAAATTTAAATATAACAATAATACATAACTAATATTTTTAAATTTTATTTTATGCATTTGAGTTAGAGTTACTTCAATTTAATAAAAAAATATATTTAATTCAATAATTTCCAAATAAAAATCAATTATTTATTTGAAAATTGAACCACTTAAATAATAAGAGTTATTGCACCGCACATCCCTAAACTATGATACTCATTCTAAATTGGTCTTTGAACTTTTGATCATTCCAATTTCATCTCAAACTATGAATCTTATTCGAAATTGATCCTAAAATTTTAAATATTCCAATTTCATCCCAAACTATGACTTTCATTCTAAATTGGCCTATAAACTTTTATGGTACGTTAAATCAAGCACACTTTGGTTCTGGTTCTCCATTGAGGCACATATTTGGATACATGTGCCTGAGTGGGATTAATCTTTCGCATGCATTGCTAACCAAGGTAAAGCCATAGTTACAAACATTATTTTATTTCTCAATATTACTAAAGTATTACAATGTAGTTTTCTCTCATCTATAAAATTATGATTCAAGTCAACTCTGAAAATGCATATATTTATATCATACAGGAAAATAAGAAGAGTGTAGAGCATGTAGTTAAACCTTAAAAAATTGTTTCCTTGGCAGCAAAGACAGGAAGAAAACTTTGACTTGAATGATTAACTCTTATCTTGGAAATAGATATATATTGAGTGTAGCTGCCTATTTTATCCAGGCATAGCCCATTACACACAAATCAAACATGTCAGCAGAATACCCGATATCCATAATCCAAACCAAACCCAAGTCCAAAAATACAAATCCAGACCCACTTTCAAATCGGGCCCAATATCCCAAAACCAAAAATCAAACCCAATCTGATAACCTAAATACCCTATATTACAAAATACCCATTTTAATTAAACACCATTACAAATTACACTAATACCCTAACCTTAAAAAACCCTAAACCAAAACAAAATTAACCACCCTTATCCTTTGCTACCGCATCCAACCATCCATCACCCCACGTGGCTGCCACGCGGGCCGTCATTGGCCACGCGCGCCAACCACCGCCCAAGTTTGACGTCCACTCTGCCATCGCCGCTCTGTGCCACCGCCCAAACCTGCATAAAAGGAGGAATAAGTTATAATTTTTCATATATCGAAATGGGTTATAAAAACCCCAAAAGCCCAATTGTAAGGGGGCCTTTTTCGGATTCAAAAATAAAAAATCTCAAGATTCATCATGGTTCGAAAAAATAGTTTCAAAGCAAGATCGAAAGGTAAAAAAAATGATAAATATATAAAAAAACCTTTCAATTTTTTAGATCTAAGAAAAAGGGAAATTTGTAGGTAAAACTAACCTGAGATTTGTGTTGAGGGAGAAAAGTCAAATTCACCGGTGTATTTGCATGTCCCTTCGGCAACCGTGGATGGCGATAACCACCGCAGACAGCACGGGAAGCTGGCGACCTGCAAAAGACCGAGAGTAAGAGAGAATTTGAGAAAAGGTCTGAGTTTTTTTAATTATCAAATGCTACAAATGGTTTTTTTGCCAAAAAAAATCAATATATAGGCCATTAAAACGACGTTATTTTGGGTGTCAGATACCAGGCCCAAAACGACGTCGTTTAGCCCTCTTGACCCGCGCCTCGGCCCGACCTGGCCAGGGGATCCGTGCGTTTCCAACAAGTGGGGAAATTACCATTCTAGCCATTATGCCTTCATATCCTTCACATTTTTGCCCTTTAATTTATGTTTCTTGCAATTTCGTCCCTTTTTTAGTTTTTTAGTTTCTGTTTTTTAATTTAGTCATTTTCTTATTTATATTTATATAATTATTATGTTTATTATAACTATTATTATTTATATAATTTTTTGTATCTATTATTACATGTTTATTATTATCTTCCTAATTATTTTAATTAATGTGTATTATATTAGTATATTTACTATATTATTCATATTATGAAAAATATGTATATTATTATATATTATATTATTTATGTATACTATATATTATAGTTTCTATTTAAGTATATTACATGTTATTATATTTATAATTATGTTTATTATTATGTGTACATTTTTATTCATATTTCGATATTATGCATATTACCATTACATTGTATTTAGTATAGTATATATTATTGTATGTTTATTATAATTTTCATATTATTATTATTATTATTATTATTTATAGTTTAATAGATATTACTATATATTCGTATGTATATATATATTCTACATTCACTCGTTTTAATCAGTTTTTAAATTAAAACTTTTGTTAGGGGTCCTCGAGAAAAACGTACCTCGAACGTAAGGGGTGCCGCTTTCCGTTAATCTCTATCACAAAATACCATTTTAATTATAAACTATAATTTTCAAAATAGATTCATTTCATTCAGGGAATCTAACAAAAATTATGCCCCGGTTTTAGGGGTGTAAATTCCTTTCATACATAGAAATGTTCTTTCAAAATATTTTAAGGGATCGCAAATTTTAAATTAAATTTGAATTCTTAATTTCCATCATTAAGACCAAATAATTGACCAGGTACCAATTTTGAGCGTTGTGGGGATGCTCACCCTTCCCCACATGTAAATGACTCCCGAACCTGTTTTTCTGGTTCCTTAGACTAAAACTCGTTTTAATAAAATGACTCAAAAACAGGTTTTATTAAAATAGTTCGGTTTTCAGGTGATCCAATCTTACCTAAATTAAAAAGATTGGTGGCGACTCTTTCCCAAATATTTTTCGTAAAAACGTGTCAAGCACCGCCGCAGGGCGGTGCCGTTGTTACAGCTTGACGACTCTACTGGGGACTACCTTTTTTGAGAGTCAAGCCACTGGTCGATTACTTTTTGTCCTAACGAGTGGAAACTATAAATTCGGTTTTAATTTATTTTGTGATCCATTCTTTTCTAAAATTTTTACATTTAAAATCTATTTTCCTGGTTTTGCATATCATGAGCTCTACACCCGAGCTTTGTCCCTTTTAAGTGGGAGTGAAAAGCTAAGCCTTCGTGAGGTATCGCCTCTGTGTAGGATAGTGGATCACTTCCGGGATACATATGTACCTTTGTCTCCGTGGGATCTTTATCTCCGCATAGACTTAGAGAAATGTATCCTCCCGAATCGATGTCCTAGTGATAGTTCGGGTACTGGTAATTTAAAACCTAAACCACATGTAGTGCACCATAGCAGCCTACCTTATCTAGAACTATACCGAACCTCTGTCGTTTAGAGAGTCACCCGATAGGTGCATGGTAAAGAGAGTTAGGGGGTTTCTTTAATTTCTTTCAATTATGCTATTTAATTTCAGTATCATTTATTTTCTTGCAATAAAACATATACTAGGTATTATGCCGATATATTTTATGTGGGCAGAAAAGCATGTTCGGGTAGGATCCACTTTTTGTTTAAAATGTGCAGGTAGAAAGCATGATGGGGTAGGATTGCTTTTATTCGAATGAAGCATGTTAACTTGAAGGTTCTATACCTTTTAATTTTCGTGATACATTATCATTGTTGATTATTCTATTCGTACTAACCTGTTTTCATTTTTTGCATTGCATTAGCATTTTGGGGGCATCCGGTCTGGCCGAGTCAGCATTAGTTTTTCACTCAAAACAAGGCTAAAAATGGATGGTCGTTTGGAAAACGTTAAAAAAGCGTGCGAAGATATAAAGAATGACATGGAGCAAAACCTGGAAAAAGTGCAACAAGCAATTCACGACCACATATCACAGTCACATGAGGATCTACTGACCAAGATAGCTACGATATTGGCAGGCAAAGATCCTGAAAGGGGAAAACAATTGGCCATTGACCTCAGTGCTCTACAAAAATTGAAGAATCCTTGTGACAATACACCTCTGCAAGCGTCGACTTCAATTGGGAAGCAACAAGGTCTTCAGGATGATTCTTCATCGCACAGAGGAACTAAAGAGCGGTTTATCCCAAATCTGAACGAAGTAGGTAAGCCAAAGGCTGAACTACCCAAGCAGCTGGAAGATTGGTTATAGCGGCTTGAGGAAAAATTTAAAGCTGTAGAAGGGGCAAATACAGTCCGTGAAATGGACGCAAGTGAATTAAGCTTGGTCCCTAATCTGGTGTTTCCTCCAAAGTTCAAAATGCCGGAGTTTGAAAAGTTTGATGGAACAAGCTCTCCATCTGCTCACCTCACCATGTTCTACCAAAAGATGACAGGGCATGTTAATAATGACAAGCTTTTAGTTCACTGTTTTCAAGACAATTTAAAAGGGTCTACTGCCAGATGGTACAATCAGTTTAGTCGGGACAAGATACAATCATGGAAGGATCTGGCTAAAGCCTTCACAGAGCAGTACAAACATATAACAAACATTGACCCAGACCGTTTAACATTGCAAAACATGAAGAAGAGGCCTAACGAGAGCTTTAGGTAGTATGTGCACAGGTGGAGGGATGTTGTAGCGCAAGTTCAACCACCTCTACTTGAAAGAGAGATAACACTTACTTTTGTTAGAACCCTATAAGATCTATTCCTGAAGTATATGCTGGGAAATGCAACCAAGAACTTCGAAGTTCTTAACAGTGACATTATTAGAGAAAAAATGGATCAGAAGTTCATATGGTGGGATCATATCCATCTAGCCGGCCTTGGTCCCTATGCCAATCAAACTATTCATACTCACATTGACCTACTTCTCAAAAAGTTGTTTACCCAATCCCGGTAATTTATACAAAGTTGCTTCTGATGCTTGTTGAGAAGAACTTGTTAGCCCTGGTTTGGTCTAAACCAAAGCAACCTCCTTATCCAGAAGGCTATGATGTTAATGCTGTGTATGATTATCATCTAGGGACACTACCGAGAATTGTGGAGCTCTGAGAAACAAGGTACATAATCTGATTGAAAATGGTACTTTGAAATTCAACCGTAGAGTCCCTGAGATGAACTGACGAGGGGATAATGTTGGATCTGCCCGAAATTTAAACAACCTTTTTAGGACACCTTTGTATCTTAAATCTCTTTTGGAGTAGTGCATGAAGCAAACCTTTTGCCTAGTGTCCGTTTGTTTTTAATAAATAATGTATTTCTACAAATTTTCTCAAAATTTAACTTATTTATATGTCATGATTCTTCCATACATATATATGGATATAAGGGGCCCCTATTTTTGAAAAATCATATTTTAGGGAAAAATAATATTCTTTGCTCATTCATTGTTACAAAACAAAAGATTTCTTGCATTACTCTTATAGATTTAAAGTATAGGGACCTAAGGCAGGTGTTTGTTCAGAACAAAAGCTTGAAGCCTTTGGAGGTATCCAAAATATATAAGCCCGAGAATAAACGGGGCATCTGAGCTCCAATCAATGATGAATTCAATCTCCCTCGAGAAAAAAAAATAGATGACTCCAAAGGTCATTCTGCTCAAAAGCTCAATTTTTTAGGATAATAAAATTCGAGGGGCAACATAATGCATTCTTAAAAACAGTGAAAGCCCATCAAGAAAAGGTGTAAACATACTTCAAGCTCCGAGAGTAGTCTCAAAAGAAATGTTGGGGCATTCACCCGAGGAAGTAATCCAAAAGATGATCAAACCAAAGAAAGGTTGGGGCATCCTCACATACAAGGCACTGAACACTACCTAATCAGAAGCAAATATCTGACCAGTGGATAGTCAGGAGCATCCCTTTAAGGACCAAGGAAAATCATGTCACATTCATCACGCGCATACATCCTAAAACATACATTTAGGCATAAAGATGCATTCATACTAAATACATTTTTGGCTTGAACGTACAAACAGTTCCAGGAAAGAGACCAGAGAACAACAACTTTTAGCCCCGAAAGAGGCCGAATACGGGAAAAGCTCAAACATCCAGATAACAAACATGGTAGCAGGCCTTGACGGTGGTATCGCAAGTTGATTTCCCTTAAGAAGAAGAAAGAAGATGATGTAAGGGTCATTCAGCTCAAAAGTTCAAATTTAGAAAAGAATGAGAACAATAAAATTTAGGGGCGAACTTTTGTTGAGGCAGATTTGGAACAAAAATGGATCAAAAAATCAAGCTGGGCCAGAAGAAAAAACTTCTGCAAGTATCACATACATCTTCATCCACCATGGGCATACATGAAAGCATATGCACAGTTGCATCATAAAGCATATTCATACGTCATGACATTTAGCATTGATAACTCAAATATTCCAACAAAGATTTCATGCATCCTTGCATCATCACGAAAACATACACATACATGTCATTTGCATAAATACATTACCGAAAACTAACTTTGTACTTGCTACCCAAAGCAATTTTTGAAATCACGTCCTTTCATACGGATATTTTTCTCAAAATAGGAATTTCTTAAAAACGTTTTTCTCAAAACGGGAATTTCTTAATTCCATCCCTTTTAAGGACGTTTTTCTCAAAATAGGAATTTCTTAATTCCATCCTTAAGAACGTTTTTCTCAAAACAAGAATTTTTAATTCCATCCTTTCTTAAAGACGTTTTTCTCAAAGCGAGAATTTTTTAATTCCATCCTTTCTTAAGGACGTTTTTCTCAAAACAGGAATTTCTTAATTCTATTCTTTCTTAAGGACGTTTTCCTCAAAAATAGGAATTTCTTATTTTCGTCCTTTCACAAGGACATTTTAATTCCTTAATTCTATCCTTTTATAAGGATATTTTCCTCAAAACATGAATTTCTTAATTCAATCCTTTCACAAAGATGTTTTTTTTAAAATAAAATTTCTTAGTCAAATATTTACTCAAAAGAAATTTTCTTAAATCAATCTTATATTTTCTTAAAAATATTCGATCCTTTCTTAATGGACCAAAAATTTACAGATTTGACATCCTCAAACAGGAATGAGCAAATAGTTGTCAACAAATTCCAACATCCTTGACATGAAGGAGTGAATCAATCAAACTAAATATTTAGATCAAACCTTTCAATTTGAGAGTCTTAAAATAAAGCAGTTAATATGTGGCTCACTTTGACCAAACACTCTTTTAACTTTTGCAGGTCCTATATCACACGTAACATGGTGTAGTGGATCAAACTCTCTTCTCCAGATTCTATCTCTCTGACAAGTGGTGGAGCAGGTGAACACCAACAAGTTCATCTCTCTGAAGTTGCAGTAGAATGGACACCTCAACAGTCTCATTTCACTAAAGTTGTAGTGGAACGAGTACACCAACAAGTTCATCTCCTTGAAGTTGCAGTGGAATAGATACCTCAACCGTCTCATCTCCCTGAAGTTGCAGTGGAATGAGCACCTCAACAAGTTTATCTCTTTGAAGTTGCAGTGGAATGGACACCTCAACCATCTCATCTCTATGAAGTTGCAGCGAAATGAGCAGCTCAACAATTTCATCTCCTTGAATTTGTAGTGGAATGAACATCTCAACCATATCATCTCTCTGAAGTGCAGTGGAATGAGCACCACAAAAATCTTATCTCTCTGAAGTCGCAGCGGAATGAGCACAGACAACAATTTTATCTCCCTGAATTTGCAGCAAAATAAGCACAAACGTCAATTTCATCTCATTGAATTTGTAGCAGAATGAACACGATAAAATAAACAAAAAGATACCCAAAACAAGACAAGACAAACAAAATGACCACAAGTTTGTCTGCCTGAAATTGCAGCAAAACAAACAAACAAAAAGATACCCAAAAAAGCACGAAAAAAACAAAAAAAATGAAAAAATGAAAAATAAAAACAAACTAAAGCTCTCTTCAGATCACGCCTCTTTGTCAGAGTTGAAGCCTGATCAAAGGCCTCTTCAGATCATGCCTCTTTGTCAAAGTGGAAGCCTAATCAAAACTCTCTTCAGATCATGCCTCTTTGTCAGAGTGGAAGCCTAATCAAAACTCTCTTCAGATCATGCCTCTTCGTCAGAGTGGAAGACTGATAAAAAAACTCTCTTCAGATCACGCCTCTTCGTCAGAGTGGAAGCTTAATCAAAACTCTCCTCAGATCATGCCTCTTCGTCAGAGTGGAAACCTGATCAAGACTCTCTTTAGATCACGCCTCTTTGTCCGAGTGGAAGCCTGATCAAAACTCTCATCGTTCGATCTTGTCTCTTCGTTAGTGTTGTAGATGGATCAAAGCCATTTTGACAAGTCTAACAGAAATTTTGGCACAACGTGCTTAAACATGGTAAAGTTTAAGATAATGGATAATTCAAATGTCCATCAAAAATCCATTTTCATGAATGGTCAATGTCATGATGGTATAAACTGATTGTTCCCAGGGGAATGGTACAACTAGCCCGGAGCAAATGGCTACCGATAAAGGCAACTCAGATCCGTTGATCCCTGTGCATTTGGGAAAAATACAGAAGAGATCTATGAGCTAAGCTCTGGATCAAAATTTGCTGATTTCCTGTTATTCATCTTTGTCGGTGTTGTAGCTAGGCCAAACCTTCATCCTTCGATCCTGTGTCTTCGTTAGTGCTGCAGCTGGATCAAGTCTTGTAGACCCTGCCACTTCATCAGTGTTGCAGCTAGGTCAAATTTTCTCTAGGCATTGCGCCATCGTCAGAATCATAGCAAGCTGAACGCATTTTGTCTCCTCCAACAGATCACCTCTGATTTTTGTCTTCCCCAACGAATCCTCCATTTTGAAGATTTTGCTTATAAGAGCAGCAAAGAAGATCAAAAGAAGCCCAAGAAGAAGCGGTGGCCAGAGAAAGGAACCTTGACTGACCGAACAAAAATGGTCCTCTTTTTGTCTTTGATCCATGGTTGTTGCACAACAATGAGCAAATATAGGCAGTTGTAGATGCCTATTTTATCTGGGCTTAGCCCATTACACACAACTCAAACATGTCACCAGAATACCCAATATCCATAATCCAAACCAAACCCAAGTCCAAAAATACAAATTCAGGCCCATTTTCAAACCGGGCCCAATGTCCCAAAACCAAAAATAAACCCAATCTGATAACACAAATGCCTTATATTACAAAAATACCCATTTTAATTAAACACCATTACAAATTACACTAATACCCAAACCCTAAAAAACCCTAAACCTAAACAAAATTAACCACCCTTATCTTCTGCCGCTGCATCCAACCATCTATCTCCCCGCGTGGCCGCCACACAGACCGTCATTGGCCACGCGCTCTGGCCACTGCCCAAGTTTGACGCCCACTCTGGCACCGGCGCTCTGTGCCACCGCCCAAACCTGTAAAAAAAAGGTATAAGTTATATTTTATATATATCTAAATGGGTTACAAAAACCCCATAAACAATTGTAAGGAATGCCTTTTCTGGATTCAAAAAAAAAATCTCAAGATTCATCATGGTTTGAAAAAATTGTTTCAAAGCAAGATCGAAAGGTAAAAAAAATAATAAATATATAAAAAACCTTTCAATCTAAGAAAAAGGGAAATTTTTAGGTAAAACTAATCTGAGATTCATGTTGAGAGAGAAAAGCCGAATTCACCGGTGTATTTGCATGTCCCTCCGGTAATCGTGGACGGCGGCAACCACCGCCAGTGACCGGCAGTCCACGGCGGCACGAGAGGCCGACGATCGGCCAAAGACCGAGAGTGAGGAGAGAATTTGAGAGAAGGTCTGACTTTTTTTAATTATCAAAGGCAACAAATGGTTTTTTTGCCAAAAAACATCAATATATAGGCCGTTAAAATGACGTCGTTTTGGGCATCAAATACCAGGCCTAAAATGACGTCGTTTAGCCCCTCTTGACCCGTGCCTCGACCTGACCCGACCAAGGGATTCGCGTGTTTCCAACCGATGGGAAAATTACCATTCTAGCCATTCTGCCTTTGTTATCCTTCACGTTTTTGCCCTTTAATTTATGTTTCTTGCAATTACGTCCCTTTTTTAGTTTTTGAGTTTCTATTTTTTAATTTAGTCATTTTCTTATTTATATTTATATAATTATTATGTATATTATAACTATTATTATTTATATATTTTTTGTATCTATTATTACATGTTTATTATTATCTTCCTAATTATTTTAATTAATGTATATTATATTAGTATATTTACTATATTATGCATATTATGAAAAATATGTATATTATTATTATATATTGTATTATTTATGTATACTATATATTATAGTTTCTATTTAAGTATATTATATGTTATTATATTTATAAATATGTTTATTATTATGTGTACATTTTTTATTCATATTTTGATATTACGCATATTACCATTACATTGTATTTAGTATAGTATATATATATATATATATATATATATATATATATATATGTGTGTTTTTTTTGGTTCCCTTCCGGTTTCCAGGGCTTAGCCCTGACTAATCCGGACCGACCCGAGTCGCACACCTGGCTTTGATGGGTGAGTCTCCCAACGGGGATTTTTTGAATACACAAGCCTCGAACCCGAGACCTTGCTTAAGCGATACCAAGCTGCTTACCACTTGGACCAACTCCCGTTGTTTTAGCATAGTATATATTATTATATGTTTATTATAATTTTCATATTATTATTATTATTACTCCATCATCATTATTATTATTATTATTATTATTATTTATAGTTTAATACATATTATTATATATTCGTATGTATATATATTCTACATTTAGTCGTTTTAATCGGTTTTTAAATTAAAACTTTCGTTAGGGGTCCTTGAGAAAAACGTACCTCAAACGTAAGGGGTGCCACTTTCCGTTAATCTCTATCACAAAATAACATTTTTAATTCTAAACTATAATTTTCAAAATAGATTCCTTTCATTCGGGGAATCTAACAGAAATAATGCCCCAGGTGTAGGGGGTGTAAATTCCTTTCATACACAGAAATGTTCTTTCAAAATATTTTAAGGGATCATAAATTTTAAATTAAATTCGAATTCTTAATTCCCATCATTAAGACCAAATAATTGACTAGGTACCAATTTTGGGCATTGTGGGGTGCTCACCCTTCCCCACACGTAACTGACTCCCGAACCTGTTTTTCTGGTTTCGTAGACCAAAACTCGTTGTTTAATAAAATGACGCAAAAATATATTTTATTAAAATAGCCGGGTTTTCAAGTGATCCAATCCCACCTAAATTAAAAAGATTAGTGACGACTCTTTCCCAAATATTTTTCGTAAAAATGCGTCAAGCTCCATCGTAGGGCGGGGCCGTTGTTACATTGAGGTTCTACATTTTCATTTTTTTATTTTAATTTAGGCATTGAACTAAGGAGGTAGGCAAAAGGAATTGCCGCAAGCTTTTCCTGTTTTTTTTTTTTTTGCTAAAATAGGATTGAAACATAGACAATTTAAAATGGGGGATTGGGTGTACCGAGTCCAATATTTTATTACTAGGATTCCCGATATGCATTATTGAATTCTAACATTCTATTTCTAAGTCAAAACTTATTGGCCTTTTATTTGTTAAAAATTCTGACAGATTATAGATTCCATTGAAGCTGTTTTGCCCTGGTGTTTCATCGCAAATTAGCTTTGAATTTCTTGATAAATGGGAAGGGAGGGAATTTAGTTTCCTTCATTATGGAGAAGAGTTGTTTGGGACTATTCTAATGATTTAGTGGCGGACCTGAATCATTAGCTTAATAAAATAATTCCTGAAATGATTATGAAGATAGATGGTAATTTTTGTAAAAAGTATTCACTAAGCCTTGCAGTTGTTGTACATAACCAATAAAAAAGAAGATATAAATGAAGAAAATAAGAGATTTACATGATAAAAGATGAACAATTATCTCTAATATAATGCCAAAGGATAAAAAAGTCATGGGGATTATCTTTAAGATAATGCAGACTTGGTTTAATAATATAGAGATTTCTTTATTAAACTGGGAATAACATTGATCTGAACATGAATATTGTCTTAGTTTATTGGTGGAAGCAGGGTTGTGGGACAATTTTATTTCTTTTTTCTTCGTTTGAAGAAGCAAAAGCTTAGAAAATTCTTACACCAAGGATCATGGCCTCAATTTCGAGATTCCAACTTAAATATGAGTTGTTGCAGATTGATCTGGTGGTGTTGTTTCAATTTAAGGTTGACTCTTAATCTTATGTGCCGGCAGAAAACGTGAAATTCTTTTTAATTTTTTTCCCGGGGAATGATTAACCAAGTTATGTAGTTGACCTGAGCCTTGAGCATCAAGATTTAAGCTATTCCTGCCATTATCATTTATCAACAAGCTTGTAAGTTTCAGGAGAAACATTACTTGATACCAAAATGCCGATATCCTTGTATAACACACTTGTTTATTCCTTCTTGCTTCTTCCTTTTGCCAATTCAATCAACTTCAACATTCCTAGGTTTGACTCAAGTGCAAATGACATTCTGTATCAGGGAGATGAAGCCATTTCAGTTGGAGCGATTGAATTTAACAAGGTCAATTATCTTTGTCGTGTTGGTTGGGCCACATACGCGGACAGGGTGAGGCTTTGGGACTCTAACACTGGTAAGATGTCTGACTTCACCTCCCGTTTCACGGTCACCGTCGACACCCAGGGTTCATCAACTTATGGCCATGGGGTTGCATTATTCCTTGCTCCTGTGGGATCTCAAATCCCACCGAATTCAGCTGGTGGTTTTCTAGGCCTATTTAATACTACAACATCGGACTCGTCAACGAATCAAATAGTTCTGGTGGAGTTCGATACTTTCCCAGACCCTGAATGGGATCCTTCCGTTGAGCATGTGAGGATAAACAATAACTCCATTGCTTCAGCCTTCTATACACCTTGGAATGCAAGCTTTCACAGTGGAGATCCTGCTGCTGTATTGGTTAGTTACAATGCCACGGCCATGAACTTAAGTATGTTCTGGAGCTACGTAAAGACCAACAATCCGAAAGAGAATTCTAGTCTTTCTTATCAAATTAATCTGATGGACGTTTTACCTGAGTGGGTTATAGTTGGTTTCTCAGCTGCCACGGGTATGAATGTTGAAAGACACAAACTGCAGTCATGGGAATTCAGTTCAAGTTTGGATATAAAGACAAGTGGAAAGAATGCGAAAAAGACTAGAATCATTATTTCCACTTCAGTTTCAGCGGCTGTCTTGCTGGTTGGTATGCTAATAGCATTTATGATTTTGCGGAGAAGGAACAAGGCAATGGAAAGGACCGAGAAGGTTTACACTTGAAGAACTTGTTTCAGCAACCAACACCTTCTCAAATGAGAGAAAGCTGGGAGAAGGGGGTTTTGGTGCTGTTTACAGGGGTTGCTTAGCAGATTTAGATATGGTGGTTGCTGTCAAGAAAATCTCAAGAGGTTCTAGGCAAGCGAAAAGGGAGTACATAATCGAGGTGAAGATCATCAGTCAGTTAAGGCATCGACATCTGGTTCAACTTGTCGGTTGGTGACATGATAAAGGTGAATTTCTACTTGTGTATGAGTTCATGATGAATGGAAGCCTTGATTCTCATCTCTTCGACAAGAAAGCACTTCTTACTTGGACTTCAAGATACAAAATAGCTCAGGGTTTGGCCTATGCGCTGCTCTATCTTCATGAAGAATGGGAACAATGCGTAGTGCACCGAGATATAAAATCAAGCAATGTAATGCTTGACTCCAGCTTTAATGTGAAACTTGGTGACTTCGGGTTAGCTCGGCTTATGGACCATGACTTAGGCTGGCAAACAACCAGGTTGGTTGGGACATTAGGCTACATGGCACCTAAATACATAAGCACGGGTAGAGCTAGTAAAGAATTTGATGTATTTAGCTTTGGAGTGGCTGCCTTAGAAATTGCTACCGACAGAAAGGCAATTGATCCTTTAAAACAAGGTTCAAAAACGAGTTTGGTTCATTGGATTTGGCATCTGTATGAAACCTGTTGGAGTTGTGATCCAAATTATTTTGGGATTTGGTTTAAAGTTAGAATCATACTTTTAGTAGATCTTGTTTACTTTATATATATTAAAGGTAGGAAACTCAGTTCGAGTAGAATTTGTTTCTATGCAAGTTTCCTTTGAAAACAAGGAATCTATCCCTATAAATAGATACTAGGGATTAGAGGTTTTAGCAGAACATCATAAATCAGTTATAATCTCTTTCTCCATCATAGTGAAAGTTCTCATCATCTACCCGTGGTTTTTCCCTTTTGGGTTTTCCACGTAAATTATTGGTTTTATTTTTCTTTTTTGAGTTTGAACTTATTTACTTTTCTCGTCATTATCGCCCCAGTAATATAACAAATTGGCATTAGAGCTTTTCAAGTTACTTAGGATAATGACGACGGTGAAGTATGAAATTCCGTTGCTAGATCGCAACGTCGGGTTTTCGCTATGGCAGGTGAAGGTTCGAGATGTTCTTGTTCAGATGGATCTAGATGATGCATAGATGAGTTTGATAATATGCCGAAAGAATGGTCAGATACAAAGAAGTGCCGCAAGGATAGGAAAGCTGCTTCCCAGATCCGTTTGCACTTATCAAACAGTATTTTATCGGATGTTCACAAAGAGAAGACAACTGTCGACTTATGGGTAAAATTGGAACAAATTTGCTTGAAGAAAACTTTGACCAGCAAGTTGCTCCTCAAGCAACGCCTATACTCCTACAAGTTAGCAGAAGGTTCGTGTCTTGACAACCACCTAACCGATTTTAAAGAGATCATCTCAGATTAGAAAATGATGGAGGTAATGTATAATGAGGAAGACTTATGTTTGATTTTACTTTGCTCATTGCCCACTTCATAGTCGTCTGTTAGAAGCACCCTCCTACACAGCCGTGATACTCTTACTCTTGAAGAGGTATATGATAATTTGAATTCACATGACAAGATGCAACATCTTATCGGCTCCAAGTTCCAAGCAGAGGATCTCATGGTGCATGGATCGACTAGTTTAGACCGCGGAAAAAAGGTGATCGTAATTTCAGGAGTCAAAATAGAGGCAGGTCCAAGTCGTCAAATCGAGGTAAAATATTTTATTTCTGCAAAAAGAAAGGTCATATTAAATCTGAGTGTTACAGATTGCAGAATAAGATAAAGAGGAAATCTGAGAATCAAAATTCCAGTGAAGATGAAGCTGATATTGCAGAAGAGTATAATGATGGTGAACTTTTAGTTGCTTTCGGTGAAGACTCTATGGCGAGTGAGGAGTGGATTCTTGACTCTGGTAGTAGTTTTCATATGAGTCCAAATCGATATTGGTTTGCGACGTATAAACTTGTATCTACAGGTGTTGTCTTGTTGGGAAATAATGTCTCTTTTGAAGTTGCAGGTATTGGCACAATCAAGATTAAGATGTTCGATGTGATTGTTCGAACATTTGGTAATGTGAGACATGTTCCAGATTTAAGAAGATATCTAATTTTGTTAGGTACTCTGGATTCAAAAGGGTACAGATACTCCAATGAAGTTGGAGTTATGAAAATTTGCAAGGGCGCTCTCGTTGTGATGAAACGGTATAAAAGAGTAGCCAACTTTTATGTTCTGCAAGGTTCAACTATTTTAGTGATGCATCTATGATGTTACTGGTAAAGGCGTCTTGACTAAATCAAGTAAAAGAGGATTTTGTGTTGAACATAACAACTGTGGGAATAACGGTTCTGGTAGGCAGAAAAGAGATCAATTTCATAGGCATAACGAATTTGAATAGAAGAATAAAGTTGAATTCCATTGGTATAACAAATTTGAGAAGCTTAAGAGAGTTCGATTTGCTTCAAAGAAAAATAATGAGAAAAGTAGTAATGCTATTGATGATCAGGGTCGTGTTATTGCTCGTGGTGATATAGTTGTGAGCAAAGTTGGCACTAATGTTAATCTTACCTACGTGAAGACTAAATTACCTTGTACATCCAAGCTTGGGCAAGGCTTGGATTTGGTCGGTGTTCATTGCTGAAGACTACCCCTTGAAGGGGTTTCGTGGAAGATGTGGAGATATTGTTTGATAGGAATTTGTCTCAAGGTGGAGATTGTTAGAGTTGTGATCCAAATTCTTTTGGGATTTGGTTTAAAGTTAGAATCCTACTTTTAGTAGATCTTTTTCACTTTTAGTAGATACTAGGGATTAGGGGTCTTGACAGAACATCATAAATCACTTGTAATCTCTTTCTCCATCATAGTGAAAGTTCTCATCCTCTGCCCATGGTTTTCCCTTTTAGGTTTCCACGTAAATTCTTGGTGTTATTTTTCTTTTCTGAGTTTGCGCTTATTTACTTGTCTCGTCATTATTGTCCTGGTAGTATAACAAATATTTGTTATATTTTGACTCAAATTCTAATTGGTAATTAAGTTGGATTTATTGTAATTGTAGAGGTTGAAGATTACGTGGTAATTAGGATTTACTTTAATGAGTAAATATCTATTTTAGGTAGGAGATCTTATTGAATAAGGTTTCTTGGTGACCAAGTATTTGGGTCTATAAATATAGACTAGGTTTAACCTTTGAATTATGAGAGAACAAGAGAATGAGAGAGGGGGGGAATTACTCTGGAGAGATATAACCACTTTTAGGTTCTCTACAACTATTGAGTCTAGTTGTAGAGATGGGTATTGTAAGGATGTTGGGAAGAGTGTTTTGGTTCCGCCGGGTCATGGGATTTGTACATCGGGTTTTGGGATTACATGGGTTATCATGTATTTGTACTCTTCAGGTTCTCTACGTTGATAGTGGATTGATTTCTCTCGTCTGTGGAGGTAGGCTATCCTGAACCACGTTAACTCTTGTCTTATGTGCATGTCTTGGTCTATGTCCTTATCGCTTTGGTTATTTTGCTGCATACCAAATTCCTAACAAATGGTATCATGAGCTATGGTTCGAGCTGCACGATTGTGGAGGAATTTTTGCTGCGGATTTTACGGGGCGATGTTAGAGACATGCCAAAGGAGTATTGTTGCAATGAGCTTTCAGTTGCAGGGGGAGTAATCCTCAAAATTCAATGGTGCTTCAATGGATACTACGTAAGAATTAGAGTTGTTGAAGACTTGGAGGTGGTGCTTCAACGGATATATGGCTTATGTAAAAATTGAAGCTGTTGAAGACTTGAAAACCAATGCTCGAATAGAATTTGTGTCAAGGGGAGATTTGTTATATTTGACTCAAATTGTAATTGGTAATTAAGTTGGGTTTTATTGTTATTCTAGTGCTTGAAGATTACTTGGAAATTAGGATTTATTTTAATGCGTAAATATCTTTTAGGTAGGAGATCTTATTGAATAAGGTTTCTTGGTGACCAAGTATTTGGGTCTATAAATATAGACTAGGTTTAACATTTGAATTATGAGAGAACAAGAGAATGAGAGGGGGAATTACTCTGGAGAGATGTAACCACTTTTAGGTTCTCTACAAATATTGTGTCTACGTTGTAGAGATGGGTATTGTAGGGATGTTGGGAATAGTGTTTGGTTCCACCGGGTCATGAGATTTGTACACCAGGTTTTGGGATTACATGGGTTATCATGTATTTGTATTCTTCGGGTTCTCTACGTTGATAGTGGATTGATTTCTCTCGTCCATGGAGGTAGGCTATGCTGAACCATGTAAATCTTGTCTCTTGTGCATGTCTTGGTCTATGTCGTTATCGCTTTGGTTATTTTCCCGCATACCAAATTCCTAACAAATGGTATCATGAGTTATGGTTCGAGCTACGCGATTGTGGAGGAATTTTTGCTGCGGATTTTGTGATGGGATGTTGGAGAGATGCCAGATGAATATTGCTGCAACGAGCTTTCAGTTACGGGGAGAGTAATTCTCAAAATTCCACGGTGCTTCAACGGATACTACGTAAGAATTGGAGTTGTTGAAGACTTGGCGGCGGTTCTTCAACGGTATTTGGCTTACGTAAAAATTGAAGTTGTTGAAGACTCGAAGACCAATGCTCGAATAGAATTTGTGTCAAGGGGAGATTTGTTATATTTTGACTTAAATTGTAATTGGTAATTAAGTTGGGTTTATTGTAATTCTAGTGGTTGAAGATTACTTGGTAACTAGGATTTATTTTAATGCGTAAGTATCTTTTAGGTAGGAGATCTTATTGAATAAGGTTTCTTGGTGACCAAGTATTTGGGTCTATATATATAGACTAGGTTTAACCTTTGAATTATGAGAGAATAAGAGAATGAGAGAGGGGAAAATACTCTGGAGAGATGTAACCACTTTTAGGTTCTCTACAAATATTTTGTCTACGTTGTAGAGATTGTGTAGACACTAAATTTTATCCGAGTTTAAATTAAAAATGCTCGAAATAAGATCAATCTACATCACCCATTTTAATACCCAAAACCTTATACCCTAAGCCCAAAATTACATAGCCCATTATATATAATTTTACATAATAAAAAAATACAAAAAAATAAAATAAAAATCTCAACTCCTTTCTCATTAAGGCTTTACTCCCATTGGTTGATGGATGCTTGAATCCTATTGGATGAACAACTACTTAGTGAGTAAGTTCTTGAATCTTATTGGTTCTATTTTATGGGATAAAAAATGAAATATAATACATATGATTCCAACCCTAAAAACTACGGAGCCATTATTTTCATTTTTCCAATCCCCCAAAAACCCACGGCTGAGCATTGATTTTCCACTATCCCATTTTTTTCAATTCCCACCTACACTGCCCATTGATCACCGCATTCCCCCATTTTTTTCAATCCTGCCGCACCATTAAGCCACAAAAAATCTCACCCTCACCAATCACTCCACCTATTCTGCCCAAGCTTCCTTCAAAAAAAAAAAAGAATCAATCCCCTTGGCCACTCACCCGACAACCTTCAAAGTTAAAAAAAAACCACACCTATTCGAACCACCAACCCTTAAATTAAGCTTTTCAACCCCAACAATAATGTTTTGTGGATTGACCGATCGAGCATATATTTGGGTTTTGGTATTTTCTTTACTTGTTTACTTATGTGTAACCATTCTTATGATTAATGGAAATATTGATGAGATTTGTTGATGAGCCTCTTTATTTATTTAAGTTCCTTTATTATATGTTCTTGTTTAGTTTATTTGTTTGAGATATGTGTTTTATTATGTTTGTTGGTTGTGGTTTAGTGTTTGCTTATATGTGTTTAGGATAGTTTAGCTTTTAGAGTTTGTTGTTTTTTTAGTATAGGCCCTTTATGATTAGTTTTAGAGTTTTAAATTTAATTTAATTAATTTAAACTATGTGCTCGTTTAATTGGGGCATAGGCTTTAAATTAATTAAATTAAATTTGGGTTAAGTTTAGAGCCTTAGTTAGACTATAAGTTCGAATCAATTTAATCCATTTAAATTCGCCCTTGGCTCATTCGGGTAAATGTTAAATGTATTAAATTGGTTGAACAATTCTTAATTATTTTAGGGGTAAAATTGGAATTTCATATAGATCACCTAACTTAAAATCATGACTAATTAATGCGATTAATTTTAGATAGTTTCCTTGACTCATTGAGATTCGAGTTTAAAATTAATCGAATTGATTATTATGGTTCAAGATAACCAATAAAATGATAGGTTTTTAGTTTTTAGGATTAAATTAATTTAGGACTAATATTAGATTAACCTAGTTAATAATTATTAGATCTCTAAATGAATTTTTCATAATTTGGGCCTTTTTAGGTTAGGACTTTTAGTGGGCCTTAGGCTTTAATTTCATCATCTTCTTTGTCATGCTTTTTTAATTGTCATTCATGTGATTTTTATTTAATTGGACATTGCATGTAATTAATTAACTTCAATTATAAAAAAGAGGAATTTATTAATTCTGATATTTGTGTCGTAACAGTCCCGGCTCACTAGATATTGACTAAATATTCAAATTAATTCTTATCGTCTAAAGGTAATTTAATTTGAGATAAAATTGTGACAAGTCATACCATCATGTTTAACTGCTTGCATCATGCATAAAGGTGATGAACGGAGTTCGAACCATAAATTAACACGGTAGTCGGGCTTATTCGATGCCGGTTTAATCTATGGTCTGAGGTATCGTCACCCTTATTAATTAAATGTTTAATTAATCTTAATTCACCAATTTGACCAAGCCCGTATAATTAAAGTCTGTATTCAACCACGAACACTGATTAAATCCAATTTAAATTTCAATAATTTCCATCAATTAAAAGCAACATATATTTTTGGTACTGATTTCCGGGCGTGGTGGGGGTGCTAATCCTTCCCCACGCGTAATGAACTCTCAAACCCATTTTTTTTAGAGAATATCTGGTTTTATGGTGTTCGGCCTACCTTAGTGGCCGGTGGCGACTCCAAATTTTTTGTTTTCAAAAACACAACTTTTAAAGAATTTCCCATTTTCCAAATATTTTCCAAAAAATACGAAAGGAAACCTATTACTCTTTTTAGCGATCTCCTTCAAAACTTTAAAATTTTAGATTTTCAGAAGAACGGTCGCTACAGCTGGCGACTCCACTGAGAGATTTTTGTTTTTTACAAAACAAAAGTGAGTTAGGCCAATAAAAATATATGTTGCTTTTAATGATGGAAAATTTGAAATTTAAATTGACTTCAATCAATTTGTTCGTTCTTGAAAATACGACTTTAATTGCACGGGCTTCGATAATTGGTGGCTTTGAATTAATTGCTTATTTAATTTCTAAGGAATCACTGACATTTGTTGCATCATGATCATCAAGCTCTATGCCCGAGCTCTGTCCCTTGAGTGGGAGTGAAACGCCACATACCCAAGTGAGTAGCCCTCCACGGGTCGGTAATTCACTTTCCGAGTCCGCGTCTTTTGACAAGTGAGCAGCCCTCCACATCACTAGGCCGTGCATTCCCTTGAACCGAATCCAATTTGCAAGCCTTTAATGGGCCAGAATTGGGGCTCTTGTTGTCTTAGTAGACGGTAAGATAGGTTCAAGTACCCCTTCTAGAACCGAACCCATGTGTGAGAACCTAGGAGCCCACCCCAATTAGAGTCATGCGGACAACCATAGTTTTTTAGAATTCACGTGGATAAGGCTTTCTTTTCCGTCTTCTTACTTGTTTCTCCTTAATTTGTGTTTTTATCTTGCATTTTTGAAATTGTTTATTTCGTTACTAACATACTTCATTTGTTTTTATTCTTTTCCCTGTTATATTTTGTTTTGCATATTCTCATCATATCATGAGGAAAACACTGATTCAAAAATAGTTTGAACTTAAAGACTTGATCAATGGGAGTTTTAGTTCGTAGTACTGATGAAAAGAATATCGAGGTACAAATATGGTTCAAAGGTGAGCAGCTTCATGATGGAGACAGTATCTCTACCGGACATAGGTCGGTGATGGCGGCAAAAAATTTTATGAACACCTAATACAACGACGTGTCGGGATTGAGACCAGTATGGCACAGTTGGGATTACGAAGCAAAAAGTGCTTTCAGAAGCAAATTTCGTGACATAGCATACTTGTTAGATGTCTCAGTCGATCAGTTACTACTCCAAGCCTTGGTGAGATTTTGGAACCCGACTTACAATTGCTTTACAATTGGCAACATCGGTTTGACATCAACGATCAAGGATCTAAAGACCGAGGCCCAACAACTTAAAGAACAAATGATGAGCAACATCGGTTTGACATCAACGATCAAGGATCTAAAGACCGAGGCCCAACAACTTAAAGAACAAATGATGAGCTTTAGGGGGAAATTCAAGTGCACCGGATGCTTAAGATGGAGCAGCTTCAGTTTGTCGCTTACACCATTTGGAGGCAAGAGTAAGATTTGGCACGCTTCATGACCTAGATGTAAGAAATCGCCCGAAAGGTGCAGTTCTTAGTAGAAAATGCCACCGGGCTCCAAGAATGTATGGATGACGAATCCGAGGAAGGAGAGAAGATCGCTTGGATCTTGAGAGAGATTGTTGACTTAAGTGCTAGCCTAGAACCATATGCGTAGCGGATGTTTTTTGAATTATTACAATAGAACAACATTTTCATCGATGACAGTCGTTTAATGATGATATTTGCCAAAATTAGTGTCTTTCTTTGCATCCATCCATATTTACATTATGTCGTATTTGTTTGCAAAAATTGCTAAGTTGAAATTGATTAAGAGTTCTTATGAAAGAATGTTGGTTCTTCGTGTTTGCATTTCATCCATGACCTTTAAGTGTTTGCTTAATCACTTATGTTGCATTGCATGTATTGATTCAAAACAATAAAATTTAATTGTTGGGGATCTCGTTCCAGTGGTCAAAGATTCGACATCGAAAGAAAGCAGATGGAAGACAGTTTTGCTATGATGGATGCCAGTTGGAGAGGAGCGTCAGCCTCAGAAAATAGAAAGGATAAAGGAATGACTTCGAGCCAGTACCGTTTCATCAATATAAATGACCTAGCAGCTAGGATGGATAAGCTCGAGCAGCTTCAAGAACTCTCGATTAGGAATCAAGAAGTGATAATGGCATATATAAAGAAGCTTCAAGATGAAACTAGGGGGTGATTCGATGAATTGATGGGTGTGATGGTCAGAGGAAAGAGTTTGGAATAAGACTCCTTGGTGCAAAAGGATGTCGAAGAAACAAGTGAGAGTTGGGATTGTGACTTTACAGCAAAAAAGATCATGTCTGATGAAGATCAAACCATCATCGACCAATACAAGGCCTGCACCGCTTCTGAATGTCCCACCAAGTTGGTGTTAGATAAGATCAGAAACTTTCACTTGAAAACATTGTCTTCTCCAACGGGTGGAGAACCCACTCGTAAGCGATTTAAAATTGATTAAGAGGCCCTGAAGAACCTCATAGCCTCCCAACCACGAGCTATGGCCAAAAGTGCTCGAGGTCCGAACAAGAAAGAAGCAATGAGACCTAAAGGGAAAAAATGAGAAATTCACCCCGCTACCAATTTCATACACGGAGTTGTATGCACAGCTATACAAGGCAAACTTGGTCCAGCCTTATCATGTACCTCCCTTTAACCCCCTACTCGTCTTGGTATGATGCTAATGCGCATTGCGAATATCATGCTAAAATTCCGAGGCATTCAATTGAAGACTACCAGGCATTCAAGAAATTTGTCCAGAATATGATAAAGTCTAGGGAATTGCAGTTGGGTGAGCCAAACACAGCCACTAATCCACTTCCAAGCCATGGACATCGGGACGTAAATGCTCTCGAAGAGGTAGGCAAAAAGAGGGCGAATACGAATGTGTCGGAAATCAGGTCCCCTCTAAGTTAGGTTTTCAAACAGCTTTCTATGGCATGTTTGATTGAGCGTGGTACGAAGAATACACAAAAGGGATATGGGGCATTCTGTGAGTACCACCAGCAAGAGGGACATGAAATCCACTACTGTCTAGACTTCAAGCAGTTGGTTCAGGGAATGATGGACATCAAAGAGATTGAATTCTTTGAGAAGCTTGAGGGGTTAGGGTGAATGACCAGTGTTGCTATAGTCGGGGATTTCTAATGCATCCTATCCATGCTTTTAGGTGTCACATTTTCGCTTTTTCTTGCATGTTTTTTGTTGACCTTTTTGTGTGAAATTAACTTTGCTACTGTTTGCCTAAAGGTAGCAAGGATCTTTTTGTAAAGTCATATGTTCTGTTTGCCTTTTTCAATTTAATGAAAGGATGCATTTTAGTTAAATATATATGTATATCACGTGCATGATGCGACATCGATTCTAATGAAGGATCAGCTGAATGTTGCGATCACGATGAAGTATGATTTCTTGCTCAGCCCACTCTGGTCGGTAAAGCGCGATACGTAAGATTACTACTCCTTCGATGATGTTCGATGATAAGAAAATCTCCCAAGAAAGACTAATAGAACAATTTGAATGTGGGAATTCTTTTAAAAAGGGAAATTTGTTAAGAAATGAACAACTAATGGAGTTGGGGAGGAGAACAATTCTAGTAAGGAACTAGATTCCACATTTTCAATACCCCAACATCAAAGATAAATCTCTAAAATCAATGAACGATCAAATAAGTCTCGGAGCATCCTGGTGGAGCTGTGGGGGGAGAAGAAATCTAATAAGGAGCTATGCTTCACATGTTCAATACCCTAGCGTCAGAGATGACTTTTTGAAGGCATTGACACGATATTAATTGTAATTGAAAGTATATACATATACTAAAGTTAAATTGATTTTCTTTACACTCAATGTGTTAAGTAAATTCAAAAACAATGAACGTATTTTGGAGAAAAACAATGAGAACTAGAAGGAGTAGTTTTTGAACAGATCAAGCAAACACCATAATCATGAGGATGAACCGAGTAATCTGGTAGGAATTTCACAACTTTAAATATTGCCACAACATTCAAGGGCAAGTTGTTGATCATAGGGGAGATTGAATCTAAGACGCTCTTGCATTTGATATCTGGGGCATTCTATTCTTTTTATTGGTTTTGATTTTTTATATTACCCCAAAAAGCACCCTTTGTTGAAATATTAATTAGCAAACTGACATATAGATAAAAGAAGAGAGAAAAGAGAAAAGAAAGAAAAAAGAAAGAAAAAAGAAAAAAGTGAGAAGAGAGAAGAGAGAAAGAATAGGGTTTCTCTGTGTTGTTGTATAGAATTTAGAATGCGTGGTCAAGGATGCACATGATCAAATACAGAACCTGTCTGTGATTCTAAATAGGACAGTAGAAAAGCTTCGTATGTTACAAAGACTCGAAGTGAGTGTCTATAACAACACCTTGATTAATTCAGAAGAATGAAGATTGAATCTCATTGAAGAAATGGAATTTTGAGACTTAGGGGGCATGTTTTTTTGGCCTGCCGTTGAGATAGAAGAAAGACCATCACGTTGGATCAGAGGCAAAAATTAACTGCCAAACCTAAAGGCGAGACAAATTGTTACCAAGATCCAAAAAGAAGAAAGTTGTCATTCAGCATGGCTTCTGGGATAGAGTCTTAGGTCAAGGGTGAACGTGGTCGACCTAAATATAAAACCTGTCGGTGAGTCTGAAGAGAATAATAGCAAGGGCTCAGGATAAGTATTTGCCACATTGTCTTGATTGGATTAGCAAAGTGAGGATGAAGCCTTATTGAAAAAAGAAGTTTGGAGGTTTAGGGGGCATATTTTTAGCCCAATATCAAGACAGAAGAAAGACCGTACTGATGAGTCAAGAGCAAAATAATAGTTAGACCCGAAAGTGAGTTGAGGTGCTGCCAAGACAAAGAAGGAGAAGAATGGCTCCCTGTATGGCCTCGTGGCTGGAGTGTTAGGTCAAAGATCCACATGGTTGGCCTAGAATGAAGGAGCAATTTATCAGTGGATAGAACGAAATAATACCAAGATTTAATTTACCAAACATTTAAGAGATTTGAAACATCTTTCTGTCGTAACATTTTGTATGGCTCATAACAGAAGATTTGGGGATCTTATTGGAAAGAAAGAAAATTTGAGAACTTGGGGGCATGGTGTTCACCCCAAACATCAAGATAGAAGAAAGCTCATGGTGGAGAGTTTTGGAAGGGATAATAGTTGAACCCAAGCTAAGTAAGGGCGATGTCGCAGGATGGAAATGATAGAAATAGCGATTGCCTTATAGAATGAGACGAAAGAAGAAGATTCGGTAAAGACAGAAGAAATGCTTTGTTTGGTTCAAAAAATTGAAATTAGGCCCTGTTGAAGTACGGAAAGCTTGGAAGCTTATAGGGCATGTGTTCATCCCTATGCCGAGGTAGAATGATGCTCATCATAAAGAGCAAGTCAAGAATTTGGACTTCAGCAAATGATAGGATCGATTTTGATCGGAGCAAGTCAACGAGCCTTTCAAGAGGAGACAAGAGAGAAAGATCCGGTAGAGATTGAGATAATACCTTATTTGGTTCAGAAAAGTAGAGATAGACCCTACAGAAGTAGGAAAATTTTTTATACGTGGGGGCATGTGTTCATCGTAATGCCGTAGATAAGGAAGACCCCGTCATGAAGAGTCATTGAAGAGACAACATTTAAGCCCAAGTGGAGTAGGGACAATGATCTAGCATTAGACCTCAAGAAAGTGGTAGGCGGTGTTCCGACCAATGCAAGCTAGGAACACTCTTTCAAGAAAAAAGCAAAAGATGAATATTCTGCAAGGAAACGGGGCCCCTGGGAGCTAAGGGTGACCGACCAGAAAGCAAGAGTTTTTCCTAAAAAATTTAAAAATAACTCTGCTCATGCATCATTCGTAGTTAGTTGTCCTTAAGCTAGGTGCATGCTAATTCATATCATCATAGCATTTTGATTATTTTAAATAGGTATTTGAAGATTGATAAAAGATCTGATCTATAGCTTCCTAGAAAGAGAAGTAGATCTCAGAAAAGAATCAAAAGTCTTTTGACTTGCATGATTAGGATTTCAAAAAGTCTTTCGGTCTCTCATTAATTCAAAAGTGGCGAGCATCTTTTTATGTTAGGATGATCCAAAGTTCGGGCATCCGGTTATCAAAGAGTTCGTTTTGATAGCTATGTCAGTGTGAATACAGTTATTGAGGATTTCTGATGGGTAGCCATGATGGCAGTCAATGAAGTTTCCTTTAGTAGCCATGTTGGTGTGATTCCACCCCGCGAAGAGGATTTCGTGGTCAAAAATTCTATATAGGAGGAACCAACATTTTCAAAGATTCCAGAGTGAAATGAGGCGGATTCTCATAACCTAAAGATTACATGCAAGTAATTTCAAACTCACAACATTAGGATTTCAGAAGCAAATGGGGCAGATACATAGCTTAAGAATTTTTAGACAGGAAAGAAAAAGCTTATCCATCTAGGCTCATGGGAAATGGACACACTTATTTAAAGAATAGTTATCCGGTCTGTCTGTTGCCGCTTCGAGATGATATGCCGTTGTGTTTTTGACACTCCAGGAAATTAAGTTATTCGGTATGTTCGTTGCCGCTCTGGGAGGATATGCTGTTGTGTTTTCGCCACTCCGAGAAAGTAAGTTATCCGGTCTGTCCGTTGTCCCTCTGAGAGGAAAAGCAAGTTATCCGGTCTGTCTGTTGCCATTTTGAGAGGATATGTCATTGTGTTTTTGCCACTCTGGGAAAGTAAGTTATCCGGTCTGTTCGTTGCCGCTCCGGGAGGATATACCGTTGTGTTTTTGCCACTCAGGGAAAGCAAGCTATCTGGTCTGTCCGTTGCCGCTCTGGGAGGATATGCCGATTTATTTTTGCCACTCCGGGAAAACAATTTATCTAGTTTGTCCATTGCCACTTCAAAAGGATATGCCAGTTTGTTTTCGCCAATCCAGGAAAGTAAGATATCCGGTCTGTCCATTGCCGCTTTGGGAGGATATGCCGTTGTGTTTTCGCCACTTCAGGAAAGCAAGTTATTTGGTCTGTCTGTTGCCACTCCGGGAGGATATGCCGTTGTGTTTTCGCCACTCCGGGAAAGCAAGTTATCCGGTCTGTCCGTTGCCGCATCGAGAGGATATGTCGTTGTGTTTTCGCCACTCCGAGAAAACAAGTTATTTGGATTCGTTCGTTGCCGCTTCGGAGGGATAAGTCGTTTGAAGTTCTGGTTTGTCCACTGCAACTCTGGGAGTACTTGTCAGCGCTGCCAGTTTGTTTTCGCCACTCTAGGAAAGCAAGTTATTTGGATTTGTTCATTGCCGCTTCGGAGGAGCAAATCGTATGACAGGGGAATGGGACAAAATTTGCGTCTTTAGTCTTTGCTCTATTCCCGATTCACATCAATGAGCAAAGAGGGATAGGTGTATACAATAAATTTTGTCAGAGTTTAAATTAAAAATGCTCGAAATAAGATCAATCCACATCACCCATTTTAATATCCCAAGCCCAAAATTACATGGCCCATTATATATAATTTTACATAATAAAAAAATACAAAAAATAAAATAAAAATCACAACTCCTTTCTCATTAAGGCTTTACTCCAATTGGTTGATGGATGCTTGATTCCTATTGGATGAACAACTACTTAGTGAGTAAGTTCTTAAACCTTATTAGTTTTATTTTATGGGATAAAAAAAGAAATATAATTCATATGATTCGGAGCCATTATTTTCATTTTTCCAACCCCCAAAAACCCACGGCTGAACATTGATTTTCCACAATCCCATTTTTTTCAATTCCCACCTACACTGCCCATTGATCACCACATTCCCCCATATTTTTCAATCTTGCGGCACCATTAAGCCACAAAAAATCTCACCCTCACCAATCACTCCACCAATTCTGCCCAAGCTTCCTTCAAAACAAAAAAAAACGAATCAATCCCCTTGGCCAGTCATCCGACAACCTTCAAAGTTAAAAAAAAAAACCAAACCTATTCGAACCACCAACCCTTAAATTAAGCTTTTCAACCCCAACAACAACGTTTTGTGGATTGACCGATCGAGCATATATTTGGGTTTTGATATTTTCTTCCCTTGTTTACTTATGTGTAATCATTCTTATGATTAATGGAAATATTGATGAGATTTGTTGACGACCCTCTTTATTTATTTAAGTTCCTTTCTTATATGTTCTTGTTTAGTTTATTTGTTTGAGATATGTGTTTTATTATGTTTGTTGGTTGTGGTTTAGTGTTTGCTTATATGTGTTTAGGATACTTTAGCTTTTAGAGTTCATTGTTTTTTTAGTGTAGGCCCTTTAGGATTAGTTTAGACTCCTTAGGATTACTTTTAGAGTTTTAAATTTAATTTAATTAATTTAAACCATGTGCTCGTTTAATTGGGGCATATGCTTTAAATTAATTAAATTAAATTTAGGTTAAGTTTAGAGCCTTAGTTAGACTATAAGTTCGAATCAATTTAATCCATTTAAATTTGCCCTTGGCTCATTGGGGTAAATGTTAAATGTATTAAATTGGTTGAACAATTCTTAATTATTTTAGGGGTAAAATTGGAATTTCATGTAGATCACCTAACTTAAAATCATGACTAATTAATGCGATTATTTTTAGATAGTTTCCTTGGCTCATTGAGATTCAAGTTTAAAATTAATCGAATTGATTATTATGGTTCAAGATAACCAATAAAAATATAGGTTTTTAGTTTTTAGGATTAAATTAATTTAGGACTAATATTAGATTAACCAAGTTAATAATTATTAGATCACTAAATGAATTTTTCATAATTTGAGTCTTTTTAGATTAGGACTTTTAGTGGGCCTTAGGCTTTAATTTCATCATCTTCCTTGTCATGCATTTTTAATTGTCATTCATGTGATTTTTATTTTAATTGGACATTGCATGTAATTAATTAAATTTAATTATAAAAGGATGCATTTATTAATTCCGATATTTGTGTCATAACAATCCTGGCTCACTGGATGTTGACCAAATATTCGAATTAATTCTTATCGTCTAAAGGTAATTTAATTTGAGATAAAATTGTGACAAGTCATGCCATCATGTTCAACTGCTTGCATCATGCATAAAGGTGATGAACGGAGTTCGAACCATAAGTTAACACGGCTGTCAGGCTTATTTGATATCGGTTTAATCTATGGTCCAAGGTATCGTCACCCTTATTAATTAAATGTTTAATTAATCTGAATTCACCAATTTGACCTAGCCCTTATAATTAAAGTATGTATTCAACCACAGACACTTTGATTAAATCCAATTTAAATTCCGATAATTTCCATCAATTAAAAGCAACATATATTTCGGTACTGATTTCCGAGCGTGATGGGGGTGCTAATCCTTCCCCACACGTAATCAACTCCCGAACCCTTTTTTAGCGAATCTTTGGTTTTATGGTGTCCGGCCTACCTTAGTGGCTGGTGGCGACTCCAAGTTTTTTGTTTTCAAAAACACAACTTTTAAAGAATTTCCCATTTTTCAAATATTTTCCAAAAAAGATGAAAGGAAACCTATTACTCCTTTTTAGAGATCTCCAAAAAATTTAAAATTTTGAATTTAAGAAAAAATGTCGCTACAGATAGGTATTGTAAGGATGTTGAGAATAGTGTTTTGGTTCCACCAGGTCATGGGAATTGTACACCGGGTTTTGGGATTACAAGGATTATCATGTATTTGTACTCTTCAGGTTCTATACGTTGATAGTGGATTGATTTCTCTCGTCCGTGGAGGTAGGCTATGCTGAACCACGTTAAATCTTGTCTCTGGTGCATGTCTTTGTCTATGTCGTTATCGCTTTGGTTATTTTGCCGCATACCAAATTCCTAACAAATGGTATCATGAGCTATGGTTCGAGCTGCACGATTGTGGAGGAATTTTTGTTGCGAATTTTGCAGTGGGATGTTCGAGACATGCTAGAAGAATATTGCTGCAAGGAGCTTTCAGTTGCAAGGGGAGTAATTCTCATAATTCAACGTGCTTCAACAGATACTACGTAAGAATTGGAGTTGTTGAAGACTTGGCGGCAGTGCTTCAACAGATATTTGGCTTACGTAAAAATTGAAGCTGTTGAAGACTTGAAGACCAATGCTCGAATAGAATTTGTGTCAAGGGGAGATTTTTTATATTTTGACTCAAATTCTAATTGATAATTAAGTTGGATTTTATTGTAATTCTAGTGATTGAAGATTTCTTGGTAATTTGGATTTATTTTAATGAGTAAATGTCTTTTAGGCAGGAGATCTTATTGAATAAGGTTTCTTGGTGACCAAGAATTTGGGTCAATAAATATAGACTAGGTTTAACCTTTGAATTATGAGAGAACAAGAGAATGAGAGAGTGGGGGAATTACTCTAGAGAGATGTAACCATTTTTAGGTTCTCTACAAATATTGTGTCTACGTTGTAGAGATGGGTATTGTAGGGATGTTGGGAAGAGTGTTTTGGTTCCACAGCGTCATGGTATTTGTGTACCGGGTTCTGTGATTACATAGGTTATCATGTATTTGTACTCTTCAGGTTACTTATGTTGATAGTGGATTGATTTCTCTCGTCCATGGAGGTAGGCTATGCTGAACCACGTAAATCTTGTCTCTTGTGCATGTCTTGGTCTATGTTGTTATCGCTTTGGTTATTTTGCCACATACCAAATTCCTAACAAAAATATAAAGTAAATAAGCTCTGATGCCATTTGTTAGGAATTTGTTATACGGAAAAATAACCAAATCGATGTTCCAAAGCTGAAGGAGTTCAAAGGGGCGAGGGCAACCTAAGAAGTGGACAAATTCATTTGGGGGTTGGAGCAGTATTTTTGACTCATGGGCATCGAAGATGAGACCACAAAGGTAAACACAACTTCAGTTTATTTGACTGATGCCGCTCTCTTATGGTGGCGGCACAAGTGCTCCCAAGTGAAGGATGTGACTATTCCAGTCAAGACGTGGAAGAATTTTTGGTTCGAGTTCAAGGAGCACTTCTACCCAAAGAATGCTCAAGAGGAGGCTCGAGAGAAGCTGAATCAATTGAAGCATGACGGCTCTATCCGAGAGTATGTCAAGCGGTTCACCGAACTCAGGCTCCAAATCCAGGGGATGGGCGAGACTGACGCCCTCTTTGCCTTAAAAAATGGGCTGCAACGTTGGGCAAAGATAAAGCTTAACCGAATGGGGGTCCTTGATCTCTCCAAGACGATAGCCGATGCTGACTCCCTTGCAGAGTTTGAACATAAGAAGTCGGATACTTCCAAAGAAAATCTGAAGTACAAAGGCAACAGCAAGAAAGACAAGGACAAGCATGCCAAGAGCGGGTCTGAGAAGCAATCCAACGGGGGCAATGAATTCCACAGGCCTTGGAATCTAAGCTGCTACAGTTGTGGAGGTAATCACATGAAGAAAGATTGCCCCAAACTCGCAAAGGCTGCTGCCATTCAAAAGAAGAGTAGCGAAGAGAAGGAAACCCTCAACCTTAATTCCATCATCAATTTCATGGAGATTAAGAAGGGTTCCAAGAAGAAGGGCCTGATGTTCGTAGACATCACTCTAGCAGGCCAAAAGATGAACGCACTTGTGGACACCGATGCCTCAGAATTGTTCATGGAACAAGTTGCCAAGGGACTGGATCTTCATGTTGAGAAGACAAGTGGGTTCATCAAAACCGTGAATTCTAAGGAGGCTCCGATTGTAGGGGTAGCAAAAGGAGTCAAGCTAGAAATTGGCTACTGTACCGGTACGGAAGCTATCAAGGTAATCCCTCTTGATGACTTTGATTTATGATTAGGCTCAGCTTTCTTGACCGGATTAGTGCTTTCCCTGTTTCGTTCGCCGATTATTTATGCACACTTGACCCGTCACATCCATGAATGGTTCCGATGAATCGAGAGGCTAGAGTTGGGGCCAAGATGCTGCCAGCCATCCAGTTCAGCAAGGGGTTCGCAAGGAGGAACCCACCTACTTGGCAACATTGGTCCATGATGGGTCGACCATGTTTGAAGAAGACCCAACCGAGGTAAAGCAAGTCTTGGTAGATTTTAGTGATGTGATGCCTACTAAGTTTCCCAAGCATCTCCCACTAAAGAGAGAGGTAGACCACAAGATTGACCTTGTGCCAAATACAGAGCCACCAGCTCGAGCCCCTTACCGAATGGCTCCGCTTGAGCTAGAGGAGTTGCATAGACAGTTGAAAGAACTCCTCAATGCGGGGTATGTCTGACCGTCTAATGCACTCTATGGTGCATCGGTGCTTTTTCAGAAGAAGCATGATGGAATGCTTCAAATGTGCATCGACTATCAGGCTCTGAACAAGCTCACTGTGAAGAACAAGTACATGATCCCACTCATTTTCAACTTGTTTGATCAGCTTGGTGGTGCAAGGTGGTTCACCAAGCTAGATTTGAGGTCTAGATACTACCAAGTTAGAATTGCCGAAGGTGATGAACCGAAGACAGCTTGTGTGACGCGCTATGGTTCGTATGAATTCCTTGAGATGCTTTTCATCCTCACGAATGCTCCCACTACCTTCTGCACCCTGATGAACAAGGTACTGCAACCCTTCCTTGATCAGTTCATTGTAGTTTATCTTGACGATATTGTGATCTATAGCAAGACCCTCGGAGAGCATGTTGAACATTTGAGGAAGGTGTTCGAGGTCCTGCGGCAGAATGAGCTCTATGTCAAAGATGAGAAGTGCTCATTTTCCTAAGAAGAGGTTCCATTTCTAGGCCACATTGTTGGAGGTGGCAAGATCCGGATGGATGGGGCCAAGGTTCAAGCCATTGTAGATTGGGAGCCGCCAACCAAGGTGACGGGGTTGAGATCTTTCTTGGGGCTAGCCAATTACTACTGGAGGTTCATCAAAGGCTACTCCAAAATTGCCACCCCCTTGACCGAGTTGCTAAAGAAAGACAAGGAGTGGGATTGGAGTCCCGACTGTCAGAGAGCTTTTGAAGCCTTGAAGCAGGCCATGGCGAGTGAGCCAGTGTTGGTGTTACCAGATCACACCAAGCCCTTTGAGATTTATACCGATGCGTCCGATGTGGCCATTGGAGGGGTCCTTATACAAGAGGGACATCTGGTTGCATATGAAAGCCGAAAGCTCAATAAGACCGAGATGAGGTACACGGTCCATGAGAAAGAGATGACCGCGGTGGTGCACTGTTTGCTCACTTGGCGACACCACATACTTGGGTCGAGGTTTATGGTATACACTAATAATGTTGCCAATAGTTATTTTTTGACCCAGAAAAAATTATCTCCAAAGTAGGCCCGTTGGTAATAGTTTCTTGCAGAATTTGATTTTGCCATGAAGTACAAGCCGGGGAAGATCAATTTCGTTGCTGATGCCTTAAGCCAAAGGTACAACATTGAGGTTGTGAGCTTGCCAAAGGGACAATTGTTGGAGCGCATCAAGGAGGGGCTGTCACATGACCTAACAGCCAGAATGCTGATCGATTATGCCAATGAGGGAAAAAGTAGAAGATTCTGGCTCGAGGGGGACTTGTTGTATGCTCGAGAGCATTACCTCTATGTGCCTCATTTTGGGGAGTTGCGCAAGAAAGTAATGAAGAAGTGTTATGACTCCAAGTGGGCCGGATATTCGGGCATGAACCAGACCTTAGCACTCATTGCGAAGCACTACTATTGGTCACACATGGGCGAGGACGTTGAAGCCTATGTGGGGACTTGTCTTGTGTGCCAACAAGACAAGATCAAGATGAAGAGACCCGCGAGACTGTTGCAGCCATTGCCCATTCCCGAGTGACCATGGGAGAGTGTTTCTATGGATTTTATTATCGGTTTGCCCAACACTGATGGCTTGTCTAGTATCATGGTGGTTGTTGACAGGTTTTCCAAGTATGGGACGTTTATTCCAGCATCGAAGGTATGCCCAGCCGAAGAAGCAGCTCATCTTTTCCTCAAGCACGTGGTGAAGTATTGGGGAGTGCCAAAGATGATCATCAGTGACCGGGACATACGGTTCACGGGCAGATTCTAAACCGAGTTGTTTAAGCTCATGGGATCAAGCCTGAACTTCTCCACTAGTGTTCATCCACAGATGTACGGGCAAACCGAATGAGTGAATGCCTTATTGGAGATATATTTGAGACACTATGTGAGTGTCACGCAGCGCGACTGGCCAAAGCTGTTAGACGTAGCCCAATTTTCCTACAACTTACAACGGAGCGAGGCGACCAACCAGAGTCCATTCGAGATTGTGACTGGGCAGCAACCGCTCACACCCAACGCAGTTGCTACCAAGTATGAGTGGCCTAATCAGCAGCACACAAGTTTGCCAAGGAGTGGCAAGAGCATCATGACTTAGCCCGAGCTTGTGTACACAAGGCGGGAAAGAGTACCAAGAAGTGGGCAGATAAAAAGCGTAGGGATGTGAACTTCCAAGTTGGTGACTTAGTCCTTACCAAGCTCACCGGGATCTTGAGCAACCCAACCGTGCACAAGGGGCTTGTGCGAAGATACGAGGGACCGTTCTAAGTTGTGAAGCGGATAGGCACCATGGCCTATCGATTGGAGTTGCCATCGACCATCCAAGCTTATCCAGTGTCTTGTGTCAGTCTACTCAAGCCGTACCATCATGATGAGTCAAATCTTGATCGAGGCAAGTCTCACCGAGCGCCAGTCGGAGTAAAGGTCTCCTATGAGAATGAAGTTTAAGACATCCAAGCAGAAAGAGTCATTCGACGACCAAGTCTTTGACCCTGACATGAGTACTTTGTTCAGTGGAAGGGACTTCCCGAAAGTGGGGGTAGCTGGGAGCCAGCTGAGGCTCTTTGGCAGTTCAAGACCCAGGTGTAACAGCACCATTCCAACCGTGCGACGAGGGCGTCGCTAGCTCAAGTGGAGGAGAATGTCACGGACCGCGGACCAGTGACCGAGTCCAGCCAGCGCACGGGGTTCTTCCCGCCAGCACCAAGGTGTGATCCGCCAGCACCAGGGTGCGACCCGCAGTGCCAGGCAGTCCAAGAGGCCCTTTTGACCATCATGGGCCTGTCTAAATCAGCATAAAGAGGCCCAATCTGAGTTTGAAGAATTCCATGGAGAAATATCAGCCATGTAATATTAATTTCCTTTAATTAATTAATAATTTCATGGCTCTCCTTAAATGTAAGAATCTAGAGATTTAGAGCGATCTGAGCCGGTGATGTAATTTAAATTCCACCGTTGGATGTAGGGGGCATCAACTATAAATAGAGGCTTACCCCCACCTCATTTACTCATTCATTTTCCACTTCAGGAATACAACTGAGCATTCACTCAAATCTCTTTGCTTAGCCTTGTTTTCCATTTGCTTTTAGTTGTTCTTTGTTTCCGCAAGGATCTTAGCTTGTTCAGCTTTGATCGTTTCAGGCTGAATTAGACGTTGCATCGTTCAAGAGCGTCTAAGGCCGCACGTTAGGGATTGTGAGTTTCTACGGGCGTGACACTATGCTGAACCACGTTAAATCTTGTCTCTTGTGCATGTCTTGGTCTATGTTGTTATCGCTTTGGTTATTTTGCCGCATACTAAATTCTTAAAAAAATATAAAGTAAATAAGCTCTGATACCATTTGTTAGGAATTTGTTATGCAGAAAAATAACCAAAACAATAACGACATAGACCAAGACATGCACATGAGACAAGATTTAACGTGGTTCAGCATAGCCTACCTCCATGGACGAGAGAAACGAACAATCCACTAATAACAAATTCCTAATAAATGGTATCATAAGCTATGGTTCGAGCTGCGTGATTGTGGAGGAATTTTTGCTGCGGATTTTACGGTGCGATGTTGGAGATATACCAGCGGAGTATTGCTACAACGAGCATTCAGTTGTAGGGGAGTAATTCTCAAAATTCAACGGTGCTTCAATGGGTACTACGTAAGAATTGGAGTTGTTGAAGACTTGGCGACGGTGCTTCATCGGATACTTGACTTACATAAAAATTGAAGCTGTTGAAGACTTGAAGACCAATGCTCGAATAGAATTTGTGTTAAGGGGAGATTTGTTATATTTTGACTCGAACTCTAATTGGTAATTAAGTTAGATTTTATTGTAATTCTAGTGGTTGAGGATTACTTGGTAATTAGGATTTACTTTAATGAGTAAATATCTTTTAGGTAAGAGATCTTATTGAATAAGGTTTCTTAGTGACCAAGTATTTGGGTCTATAAATATAGACAATGTTTAACCTTTTGAATTATGAGAGAACATGAGAGAATGAGAGATAGAGGAAACTATTCTCTGGAGAGATGTAACCACTTTTAGGTTCTTTACAACTATTGTACATTGTAGAGATGAGTATTGTAGGGATGTTAGGAAGAGTGTTTTGGTTCCACCGGGTCATGGGATTTGTACACCGAGTTTTGGGATTACATGGGTTATCATGTATTTGTACTCTTCGTGTTCTCTACGTTGATAGTGGATTGTTCGTTTTTCTCGTCCGTGGAGGTAGGCTATGCTGAACCACGTTAAATCTTGTCCCTTTTGCATGTCTTGGTCTATGTCGTTATCGCTTTGGTTATTTTGTCACATACCAAATTCCTAACAAAACCAGAGAGCATCTGTTGGTTGTCGACAAGAGACTTAATGCAGAGTTGGATATGGACCAGATAGAGTGTTTGATGATTGTTGGATTATGGTGTGCTCACACAGACAGTAGCCTGCGGCCTTCAATAAGGCAAGCAATTCAAGTCCTGAATTTTGAGACTCAACTTCCAGAACTTCCGAGGAAGATGCCTACTGTTTATGTTCCTACTTCATCTGTCAGTTCTAGTGAACCTTCCATAACCAATTCAAGCCTTCAATTTGGTCGCTGAACCACTTCACATCCGTGTTCGAAAACAATTTGTTTTGCATATGCTTTTGTTGTAGTCTTTTGTTCAATCTTAAAACACATGATTGTAAAGAATAAAGTGGCTTGAATTAGCATCGTTTTTCTCTAGCGCAAAAACACAGAATCATTTCTCAGAATGTTCTTATTCTAAATTCAATGAAATGTTTAATATGTGATTAATTCTTGTCTAATTTTTTTATTGATGTGAAACCTGTGCAAAAAAAAAAAAACTGATGCATGTTTGCTTGATGTGGTAATTTGGTGTGTTGTATCAATCCGCATGAAAGATTAATCATATCTTTTTGGGAAGACTTTCCAAATTAATTTTTTTGTATTTCTTTCCCAATCTTGTGTTGCCGCCAGCTAGAAGGGAAATCAAGTCATTGGAGGCAAAAGTGAACTTCTAGCACGGGAGATTTTCTACTTTCTCATTTGTTTTGTTTTGACGTAATGACATAATTTATGGTTAATGACATATGTCACGTTTAAGAAAAAGAGGGGACTTTAATCTCACATTGGAAAGAAAAAGAAAGGTCTTGGGATATATAAACAGTGGCGTTACACATTCTACCAGACATGTCTTTTGAGACAAGGGTAATGAACTCGTGACGCATCAGACTAGATATGACTAACAATGGTTTAATAAATATTTAAACAAGAAAATGGGATTGTTGTCTATTTCAACCGGTATGTTTGTTTTCTTCTATGACTGAATTCAACTTGGGAGGAAATGGCTTCATCCATTGTTCACGGTGCTTTCGTAAGATAAAAACCAGCAGAAGATAGAAGCGTGATTGAAAAGCAATAACAATTTACTTCAATATGGTTTCCGGTAGTATTTTTTATATCACTAGAGTAATTCTCTTCCCGAATTCATACCAAATAATTAATATAATTTGCCTACAAAATATGCATTCAAATTAGTTCTCAAACTCATGAATTGCATTAATTTAGCTTTATGACTTTCGTTGACATTACCGTGTTCACGTGATTGCAGTCCACGTGCCAATGGTGACGTAATAGAGAAGTGACATTTGATTTTTTAGGTAGTTCGAAGGCTTAATTGATTTTTATATAATATTTAAAAAATTAAAATATTAAATTTTAAAATATTAAATATTTTAAAATAAATATTAAAAATTACACGGTCGACAAATATCTTCCTTAACTAATTTGTCAGCTTCAACATTACCCTTCATGCTCGAAAATTCACTCTTATAATGAAGCCCTATAAAATCTAGAACATAACGATATAAATTTTTAATTTTTTTAAAATATCTCTTTTTTGAATTTTCAAACTTTTAATAGTGTTTTATTTTTTACTTTTTAGTATTTAATTTTTAAATTTTAGTTTCTTATTTCTTTAAATATTATATTAAAAATAAACTTAGCCCTCAAACTTCTTAAAAAATCAATTATATCCTCAATTTTTTAAAAAAAATAAATATTGCACATTTGTTACGTTATTATTTTTTTGATAATAGAATGGGCCTCGTTAAAAACTCCCTTTATAACCAAGGTTGAGTCAGACTCAACGACGGACAGCAGAAAGAGGAAAAGAGTGCCCAAAGAATTTTATTAAAGATTAAAATCACCATACAAGACTAATACCCTTTCATTAATACATGCCCAGTGGGACAAACTACCCTCGACCCATACAAAATTTAAGGTTACAACCCTGTCCCAATAAATCGCTTACAACCCTGGGAATTGCAGAGGCAATCAAGGGGGATCAAATTGGAAATCACCCACATTCCCAATTGCTTGTTTAGCTAGACTATCAGCTTCTAAGTTACACTTTCTTGTTGTGTGACTAACCAAAATTCCATCATCCGATACCATATCCGCACATTCTTTAACCATGCCAGAGAATTGAGGAGGAGCTTCGATAGGCTTTTTGATCGACTCGACAACTTTAGCACAATCGCATTCCACGATCAAACGATGGAAACCATACCAATGATAATTTTTAAATACAACGAAGCGTACTTGATTGCTGCAATCTCAGCAACTAAGGACAAACCTGAACCGATTGTGAGAGAAAAGGAGAGTATAATAAACCCGTTGCAATCTTTAAGCAATCCACCGATACCCCCCAAAGAGCCGTCTCTCATCATAACTCCATCAACTTTGAACTTGAGAAAGCCTATGGGAGGTGCGCACCACATGACATTGTTCCCAAATTTAGATTTTAATAGGATCGCCTTATCAATCAATTTTGAATCAAACACAATATGATCAAAGGACAAATCACAACCTGAGTATTTTCCCTTAATCCACCAAGCAATACGTGTTTTTACCAAGAAAGTTAATCATGAGAGTATCTATAACCCCATCAACCTGGCCTAGACACCCGACCGAACCGAGCGAGGCCGAAGCAAACTGGAGAAAGATTACAAAAATCGGTCCATTTTTTCCTTTTATCTCATCTAGATGCATATTATTAATCCTAAGTAATCATGCTCGCAGTGGATGAAGCTACAAAGGAAACTGACCCCAAAAAGGCAACTGATAGCATACAACACATTTAAGGGACTAGAACATAAAATTGGTAAAATAAAAGACCATTACTGAGATTAGGGTTACCAGTCCTCAATTAGTCAGATTACATGCTTGCATGTCAATTCCTGACTCAATTCGACCATCCAAACTCAAGCAATTACACGACCAAAACGAATGAAACAGAAACATTCAAAACATCCCAATAATAGAATTAGCTGCAGTCCGTATCAGTATGCTTACAGGTGTTTCGGTACTCCTTGGCCATTTTACAGAACTCAAATTCCAGTAGCTCAAAATCGTACTGATACAGCCTCGCGTATCAAAACACTAAGCCAACCAAAACACTACCCCGCGTATCGAAACGTTATACCTAAAAGGGCTTACCTGTATCGAAACACTACCCCATGTATCGAAATGCTAAGCCAAAAATGGCCTAGTCGTACCAGTATGAGAGGACGCGTTTCGATACGCCTAGACCCGAAATGTCATTTTTAGCTGGTTTCTCACTCGAATCTAGATGCATTTGAATCCTAGCAACTCACATTCATACATTCAACCAACCATTCAATCATATTCCATCACATGCACCAAGATTTAGCAGCCATAACAATTTATATGCTTCCAAAAGATCAACCTATAAGCATGCTCCTTAAACCACTTTACCAAATATACCAAAACACTCAATTGAACATTTACTAGCATGTGCTACTTCCACACATATCTATAGCATCAAAATCAACATGCTAAAATCAACAATGTATGGCAATCAACCAATGCTAACTAGATGCATACCTAGGCAACCACCTAGCATCAATCATAAGCAAAGATCCAAACCATGCTTAGCAACAACATTCAACTCCAAAATACAGCATTAATCATGCTCAAAAACCATGGGGAATATAGAATTTACAAATCCCAAAAACTTGGTGAACACATTGCCTTATTAACTGAAAACTTAAACCGAGTTTATACTCAAAGTAGTCTTAGTTCTTGGGTCACTTTAGACTTTGCCTTTGTTGCCCCAAACCTCAATGCTCTACATCATTAGGAAAAAGAGAGCGTAAGCACACATGATTAGTAAGGATGATCGTAAAACTATGATGCATTTAAAACCATTTAAAAACCTAAACCACTTGTTTTCAAAACATGCTAACAACCAAAGCATTTTCATTGTTTCCAACCGAAACATGCATAACAAACCTTATGCAACATCATATTTAAATATCATGCTTAATCACCATAGCATTTATAAAAACTTGTTCAACATTAATGTTCTCATATATAGAATGCCATGGCCCAAATTCCTTGGTCTGAGACAGCGGCACAAGCATCCGACAGAGAGGTTTCATATGAGACATCAGGCTTGCCAAGACCACTAGACTTGGCCCATAACTTGGAGAATGCTAGAGAGCCCGATCACATTGGCTATTCAGAAAAGGCAAAAGATAACAAATCAAAAAAGATTGTGGGAGAAACCTGCCATATCAAGCGTGATCAGCTATCCGAGGAAAGATACCTTCTAATTGATGTAATTAGATAAGATTTGATAAGCATTCCTAGAATAGTGTATCTTGTAATTAAGTGGGCTAATCCTGGCCATCCATGTAAATCGATCTAGACCATTGATTGAGTGAGAGCTCAACTATAAATAGAGAGCCTCCCACTCTCATTTGTATCAACCCATTCCATTCATTCTCACTTGAGTAATAAGACTCTGAGGCATTTACTATTGTTTCTCTTGTCCCTTTCAGTTGTTCTTTGTTCTTAAGCTCTTTGTGCTTGTTGCCTCTCGTAGTGGCTATGAGTAGCCACCTTGGTGTTTAAAGCTTCCGCATCCATCGAAGCCTTGAGGGCTTGTCTAAGCATTTACCGAGCAAGAGTTCTCGTAAGGCTGGTTGAAGGCTTATTTAGGTGCAGAACTGACCGAGTAGCGTCACGAGGTGCCTAAGGCCGCACATTCTCGGGCGTTGGGACTCTAGGGGGTGTAACAATTGGTATCAGAGCGAGTCGAGGGGGCTTACGTTTGGCCAACTTGCAGTTGTAGTCAAGCGTGGAGAGGATTTGAGCTCGAGGTAGTTAGAGTGAGCAAGCTAGTTCGTGGCAAAGAAGTGATGAGATGGCACCAAAGAGAAAGACATTGACAATGAACGAGGTAAGTGATTCACTTGATGAATTTGACGAGAGGATTACCACACTTTACAAATATTCGGGAGAACTATTTAAATTTATCTTATTGGTAAAGAATAGGGTCGATAGACTTAAAAAATTTGAAGAGGAGGCCAAGCAGACTCAAGGCGTTCTAGAGTCTCATCTTGACAAAGTGGAGTCCATGAAGGACCGGTTCAAGAATGAGACATAACATGTTCTTAATGAGTTGGTGACTGTTCGAGGGAGTAATGCTTGTGAAGCCAAAGTGAAGGCTTTGTGGATCGAGGTGGATGAGCTCACGAGTGAGCTGCTCAATTGCAAGACTGCAATGAGAGAATAGGGTGCGCTTGTTACCTTCTTAGAGGGACTTAGTCCTGGGGCGAAGCTCGTATTGGAGCAAGGAAAAACCCAGAGAGAGGCCACAAACTTGATAGAGTTACTGACTGAGCCTGTGGGAGACAAGTCAGCCAGTATTGAGGTGTCTGAGTCCACAACGAGTGACCGTGGGTGTAGCAAGGCTAAGTCCGTACCAGAAAAGAAGGCGAATAAGAAGTTGAAGTGCTACTTCTGTGATGGTCCCCATCTGATAAGGGGATGTCCTGAGAAGAATCGCCTTGCTGCCATCATCAAGAGAGAAGATGAATCAGAAGGAGGAGTAGCCAGACTTGGCACATATGCGAGTGTCAATAAGCCAAGGGAGATCCATGGTGCGACTACGAGTGTCAAAGTAGTCAAACCAAGGATAAGACCCGGTGCGAGAACGAATGAGAAAGCTATCAAGTCGAAGGTGAAGAAGCAATTGGAGTGCTACCAGTGTAAAAGGGCCTCACAAGTTGCGAAGATGCCCAATTCGAGCCAAGGGGTCCAAGATGAGGGACAAGCCCAAAGGTTGCGAGGCTACACAACTTGGTTAGAAGTTGTCAAGTTCTATTACGGCCAAGGGAGACCGAGAGCATGATGGGTTGAACATGTCTGAGAAGGCTACGAAGGAGTTTGCCTAGGGTGTTCAGGTAAAGAACATTTCTTCAGAGACCGCATCTGTAATAAGGTCGAAGGGGGCCAAGCCAAAGAGGGACATAGCGACCGTGGAGACACCACCCATGGGCAAGGTGGGAAAGAGGCGAAGGGCTTCGAGGAAGAAGCGCCAACGCAAGAAACGTGCACTAAACTTCAAGTCAGAGGGGCAGATGCAACGAGGAGCACGGAACTTTGTGGAAGAAAATCTGATGCAAAATGATGCAGAGAAATTCAATGGAGGAGGTTCGATGCAAAAGTTGCCAGACTTTAAGTAGAAAGAAGGGCTGACCCATTTTAGAGTAAATGCGACCGAGAGGAAGGTACATCTCAAACACAATTCTAGTGTTTTTGAGTTTGATTTATTGTCTTTAATGAGTACAGGTCGAGTGAGACCTAACCCGTGTGGGGGGGACTAAGCTTGAAATGGACCTTTTAGAGTTCTAATGAGCCAAACTGATGGGTTGATGAGTCTAAGAGTTCGTCCGGTGTTCAATGTGGTGACACCCAAGACTTTGCCGAAGGACCAGGAGTGTCCAAGTGAAGGCAAATCAAGACTAGTGGGAGAAGACTCCCATGATGGGGATGTACCCAAAAGCGTATTAGCAAGCGACATCACTTGGCAAAAAGAGTCAAAGTGAGCAGTCCTTATGGGGGACACAAGCAAGATGAGACATCGAAAATCCACCAAGATGATGTGAGGAGTGGTACCGAGGATAGATGTGTTCCATGGAGGCAAGTGCCAAGGCGAGCAGTTCATATGGGGGAACCACACCAAGTCGAGGCAACGAGCAGTAGCATCCGAGGGGGCCCTACCCAGGATCGTTCTATTAGAGCGACAAGAGCGTCGCTAAGTTTGGTGAGGGAGAATGTCACAGCTCAAATTCCTTGGTCCGAAATAGTGGCACAATTATCCGACGGAGAGGATCTATATGGGACATCATGCTTGTCAAGACCACCAGACTTGGCCCATAACTTGGAGAATGCTAGAGAGCCCGATCATATTGGCTATTCAGAAAAGGCAGGAGATAACAAATCAAAGAAGATTGTGAGAGAAATCTGCCATATCAAGTGTGATTAGCTATCTGAGGAAAGATACCTTCTAATTTATGTAATTAGATAGGATTTGATAATATTTCCTAGAATAGTGTATCTTGTAATTAAATGGGTTAATCCTGGCTGTTCATGTAAATCGATCTGGACCATTGATCGAGTGGGAGCTCAACTATAAATGAAGAGCCTCCCACTTTCATTTGTATCATCCCATTCCATTCATTCTCACTTGAGTAATAAGACTTTGAGGCATTTACTCTAGTTTCTCTTGTCCCTTTCATAAGTTCTTTGTTCTTAAGCTCTTTGTGCTTGTTGTCTCTCGTAGTGGCTAAGAGTAGCCACCTTGGTGTTTAAAGCTTCTACATCAATCGAAGACTTAAGGGTTTGTCTGTTCTTTTGCCGAGCAGGAGTTCTCTTAAGGCTAGTTGAAGTCTTACTTAGGTGCATAACACGACCGAATAACGTCACGAGGTGCCTAAGGCCGCACGTTCTTGGGCATTGGGACTCGAGGGGCATGACAAGATTGGCATTTATAGTGACCCCGGGTATACAACCCTTTACCTTAGATAGTCAACCACCATCCACACACATCAAATACACGGATTCTTATGATGGACTCACCTCCACCACAACTCATACCATGCCTAGTTAAACCGCATGATATCCCAAACCTTGCCTAGTTAAACCGCAAGATTTGATACCTCGCCTAGTTAAACAGCGAGTTTTACCGACCTTGCCGAGTTAAACCGCAAGATCACCATCAACGTGGGTTGCCTAGTTAAACCGCATGCCCCAAGTGATGTTCCAGTAGTTTGAGTGGCCTAATTAAACTGTCGTACCTCGAGGATCCATGGCCACGATCGATTTTGTATACAAATTTTATACTGCACTTAATCCTATGGCATGCCAACTATATCTGAATGTTTCTCACTTTGTCACATAGCCAATATATCATTTTCAAAACTATTTACTTACTGTTTTACAATATATTACATAAAACCAACACATATGCAAAACCACATTGCCAAAGCAACAACACATTCCCTCAAGGAACAAATCTCTATGCTCACTAGCAATCGCATATTTAAAATCCATTGCAAGTATAATTTAAACCATGCATTTACAGTAGTAAATCAAACCATTTACTTACTTCTGAGCTTAGGAAAGTGTTTCACGCTTAATCTAAACTCCCTACATTATTTGCAAACCTTTAGGAATTATTTAAAACCAGTTTCCACTCATCGATTTCACTACGTCTTGCTTGCCATGCAAATCAAGCTCTCGAAAAGTCACAATCCACTTCCAGCTATTTCGCCTTGATTATCCCCTATTTTGGTCACACAAAACCAGAGGAAACATGCATCAAAATGCATCCAAATCACTGTCTCAAAGCATAATCCCGCAACTCAGAAGTTGCCCACTCAAAAACCATCCAAAACTTATCAAAATCATCCTCAAACACTTTTCAATCTTAACCCAGCCACAATATAATGATTCAAGACATTGAACCTCATCCATTAACATCTAAAAACCCATTTGCAACTTCCTTTTACTTCCAGCAATGATTAAACTCCACTAACAACACAAAACCCTCAACTATCAATCTTAAACATTAGAGATTCAATTAGTTTCGGGATTACAACGTTAAATCCAAGCTTTTAACATTATTAAACATCAAAATCATGATCTAACCTAATCAAGAACCCAACAAAACAGATCTAATTTGAAAATCTACCAATTTCACCAACCAAAATACAATTAAACCAATTTTCCTTAATTAAACTACCAAAACACATTAGAAAACAATTGTAAAGGATCAATAACTTGGGAATTTTATTAAGAGGAGAAGAACGAACGTTACCTCTAATGGGTGTTTTCTTCCTTAATTGGCTGAATTTACATGTGAAAACAAAGTTAAAACAATAAGGTTTTGTTTAGAAACCACAGAGAATCCATTAGAAATCAAAAGATTTAAGAAAAAGAAGATTTACCTGAAGATTTAGAGAAGAGAATAGTGTTTGGCTAGAGAGATTTTGAGAGAAAGTTAGTTACGAACTTTTGTTTAAGAACTTAATTATTAAATAAATTCTCTACAACCTATTTATATTTTCCAAAACACTTTAAAAATAGCCATTTAGGGATAAAGTCTGAGATTAGACTTTTGAGCATTTAGCTCCTTAAAGATTCAAAGTTTGACTCTTTACAAAATAGTCACTAAAAATAGTTTTCAAAGTTTGCATTTTGGTCACTAGTCCAAAATGTCCGATTTCCAAAACTCATTTTCCAAAATTGATCTCACCACAATCATTAATATATTAAATAATGATTTTTAGAACATTTTCCATATTTTATCACCTTCAAAAATGTTTAATCCGATTTAATCCCGATACCGACTCGAATCTCTGATATTAGTCCACCAGACCCTCCATGAACCCCAAAACATCTAGACCCAAAACCGGGGCATTACAACTCTCCCCCACTTAAGAAATTTCGTCTCTGAAATTTACCTGGAGGAAACAAATGCGAAAATTGCTCCAACATGTCTTCCTTGCTTTCCCTAGTGGCTTCCTCGACACCACGATGTCGCCACAAAACCTTAACAAGTTCAATCATTTTGCCACGAAGAATATTTCTATTGGAATCAAGGATTTCCACCGACTCCTCATCATAGGATAAATCCAGCCTCAACTCAATATGCTCTACCGCATAACATGCAAGGGATTTGGCCGATACCTCCGCAACATGGATACATGAAACACATCATGTATTTTCTCTAGCTCGGGAGGCAACCTCAACCGATAAGCCACAAGACCAACACGCTCCACAACCTTAAACCTCAAAATAAGCTTACCCTTACGTCCGAACTGCATCACCTTCTTCCATCGTGACACTTTCAAGAACAAACGATCACCAACCGCATATTCAATCTTCCTACGTTTCAAATCCGCATAAGACTTCTGCCAATCCCCAGCCGCTTTCAAGCGATCATACACAAGCTTTATCTTTTCATCTGTGTCTTTCAATACATTCGGTAAGGAAACATGTTTTCCCCTATCTCAGCCCAACACAACGGTGTACGACACCTCCAGCCATACAATGCCTCATACGGTGCCATCTGGATACTCGCTTGGTAGATATTTTTATAAGCAAACTCAACCAAAGGTAAATGTTTCTCCTAGGTTCCTTGGAACTCAATAATACAACATCTCAATGTATCCTCCAAAACCTGGATAACACGCTCTGACTGCCCATCCGTCTAAGGATGATACGTGGTACTAAATCTCAATCTCGTACCCAAAGCCCGATGCAAACACTCCCAAAATCTTGTTGTAAACCTCATATCTTTATCCAAAACAATGGACTTAGGTACCCCGTGTAACCGCACAATCTCCGCGATATATAAGCCCGCCAACTTATCCAAGGTATACGTCGTATACACTGGCAGAAGATGTATACACTTCGTAAACTGATCAACAATCACCCAAATGGAATCCTTTTTAGCCGATGTCAACGATAACCCTGACACAAAATCCATAGTGATTCTCTCCCATTTTCATTCCAGAATCCTCAACGGTTGCAGCAACCTGGATAGAAATTGATGTTTAGCCTTAACCCGCTGACACACCATACACTTAGAAACAAACTCCGCCACATCCTTTTTCAAACCAACCTAATAGTAAACCTCCCTTAAATCACAGTACATCTTGGTACTATCGGGATGCATAGTAAAAGGACTAGAATTTGCCTCCGTCAAAATAGTGCGCCTCAGCTCTGAATCTTTCGACACCATCATTCGACCCTTAAAGCACAAAACTCCATCATCATCAAATGAAAATCCGTCAGATTACCATCCAATATGTCCTTAATATGAGGAACCAAAGAATCATCATACGGTTGCTTAGCTTTAATCATTTGCGGCAATGTAGGCTTAACTTGCAACTCGGCCAACAAACCACCTTTCCATGTCACACTCAACCTCGTAAACATTGACCTAAGCTCAACCGCAACCTAACGACTCAACACATCCGTAACCACATTAGCCTTTCCAGGATGATACTCGATCGCCAAGTCATAATCCTTAAGCAACTCCAACCATTTACGATGCCTAAGATTCAGGTTCTTTTGAGACATCAAATATTTCAAACTCTTATGATATGTAAAAACAACACACTTTTCTCTGTAAAGATAATGTCTCCAAATCTTCAAAGTAAACACCATAGCCGCAAGTTCCAAATCATGGGTCGGGCAGTTGCACTCATGAACCTTTAATTGTCGTGATGCATAAGCTACAACCTTACCATCTTGTATCAACACACCACCCAACCTAACATGAGACACATCACTATATACCACAAACTCCTTTCCAGACTCGGGCTGAATTAGCACAAAAGCATGAGCCAAAACTTCCTTTAACTTCTTAAAGCTATGTTGCTGCTTCTTCGTCCATACATATAGAACATTCTTCTATAACAACTTCATCAACGATGCTGCAATAATAGAAAACTCATCCATGAAATGACGATAATAACCAGCCAACCCAAGAAAATTGCGAACCTCTGACACTGACTTGGGTTGTTTCCAATTGAGAATAGCCTCAACTTTCTGTGGATCAACACATATACTCTCCGCGGAAACCATATGACCAAGAAACATCACCTCTATAATCCAAAACTCACACTTGCTCAACTTGGCATACAACTAATTATCCTTCAAAGCCTGCAACACAATTCGCAAGTGCTGATCATATTGTTCCTCGGTACAAGAGTACACGAGTATATCATCGATAAATACCACCACAAACTGATCCAAGATATTCATGAAATACCATATTCATCATATCCATGAACGCAGTTAGGGCATTGGTCAACCCGAATGGCATCACCATGAATTTGTAATGCCCATACCTCATTCGAAAAGTAGTCTTAGGTACATATGCATCCTTAACCTCTAACTGATAATACCCGATCTTAAATCAATCTTAGTAAACACCACCACCCCACGAAAATGATCAAACAAGTCATCAATCTGTGGCAACGGATACTTTTTTTCACTGTCAACTTATTCAACTGTCAATAATCAATGCACATACGCATCGAACAATCATTCTTTTTCACAAAAAGAATCGGAGCACCCCAAGGCGAAACACTAGGTTGGATAAACCCATGATCCAACAACTTATGAAGCTACGTATTTAACTCTTTTAATTCCTTCGGTGCCATCTGGTAAGGAGCAATGGATACTAGAGTCACACCCGAGTACGTCTCAATACCAAAATCTACTTCTTTATCATGTGGTAAACCCGATAACTCTTCAGGAAACACTTCTGAATAATCACAGACAACCTTAATGTCCTGCACTCAAACACCCTTGGCTTTCGAATTCATAACAATAGCCAAATAAGCCTAGCAACCTCTCGGCATCATCTTTTCTACTTGTGTAGCTGAAACAACATTGGACAAGAATTTCACACTCTCGCCAACCACCACAACTTCATAATCGTCGGCTAACCTCAAAGAAATCCTTTTAGATTCACAATCCACAATCGCCTTGTGCTTACTCAACCAATCTATACCCAAGATGACATCAAAGCCATAGAATGAGAACTCCATTAAATTTACGGCAAACTCGTGACCCTGCACTACTAAAGGACAACGCCTATACAACCTTTTAGCCATAACCGTCTCCCCAAAAGAACTAGTTACTAACATGCCAACATCTAAGATCTCAATAGAAACATTCAGCAAAGATGCATGCTCACTTAAGATATATGAATGAGTAGACCCCGAATCAACCAAATAAAACAATTACAAAGATTGTAAGATGAAGGTACCTGCGATCATATCAGTGTCATTGTGCCCCTCACGATGAGCATAAACCCGAGCTGATCCACTATTTTTTAGTTGTACAACAACAGCATGAGCCACAACCCTCTGACCATCCTCACGCCTCTAAAAATTACCCCTGTCACGGTCTCAGCCCCTAACAGGTGCAGCAACTTGTGCCGGTGCAGCAACTTGTGCCGGTGCATCTCTCACTGTACGCGAACAATCACGCTTCATATAATCCTAAGATCTACACACCCAACAACCTTTGGTGTTTCCCCAGCATGTGCCCATGTGATGTTGACTACAACGCTCACACTCAGCTATAACACGAACTTTAGGATTACCTTAGCCAACACAGCCACCACATTTGTAATCCGAATTATGCCTCTTATTACGCGGCCTCTTATTCTGATTCTCAAAATAACCAAAATCAGCCACTCTCTTACCAGAGACCCTACTTGCCACTGGTAAGAACACACCCAAGGACTGCTCAATATCCTTGGCAAGATTAACTAGCACATCAAAATTTGTGTAGTCAGCAGCCAACAAATATGTTTTGATATCCTTCACAATACCATAGCGAAATCTGTTGCATCTTTCAAGATCTTCTGGAACCAACTCTGAACCATACTGACTCAGGCGGACAACCTTCACCTCATACTCAGCCACAGTCATGCCACCCTATTCCAAAGCTATAAACTCACGCTTCCTCGCATCCAAGTAGTGAGGACCGAGATACTTCTTCTTGAAAGCCCTTCGAAAGAACTCCCAAGTTACATCCGCTTTTGGAACATTTGCAATCATGGTTACCCACCAATGATACGCATCACCATGCAACAGAGACACGGTACAACCCAACTTGTTCTCATCATTATAACCCATCTGATTCAGAATACGAATCGTACTCTCTAGCCATCCTTTGGCTGCCTCAGGGTTCAATCCCATAAATTCTACACCTCCCAAACTTTGAAGACGCTCCAACGATAATCCATGATTAACCACCATGGCAGGTGTCGGTGCTTGAGCATGCACTTCAACCATCGCTGTTTGAAAACCCCCCGTCATTTCTTGAATTAATGGAGTCAAATCTCCAAAAACTAGCCCTTGCGGAGCTTGAGTTACACCACCTACCCCAGCGTCAATAGGAGGAACTAACGAAGGAGGAGGAGGTAATACGAGGATTCCCTCCATTGTCATTATTCTGCCCAGACTTGGCATTACCAGCCATCGAACGAGTCTCTCGTTAGGCCATGCTAACAAAAGCATCAAAACACATTAAAGTCAGGCTAACATAAGGCAAAAGATCCAAGACAACCATATAAAACATTTTAAAACCTCGACAATAAGCAATGTGTTCCCAATTCATACCCCAACATAAAGTAAAACAATCACCGCACATATACACAATCACCGTGCGTATCAAACAATAATAATCAATCGAACAACAACATCCCAACCTTTCGTAACCTGCCTCTGATACCAACAAATATAACTCCCTCGACCCGGCCTAGACGCTCGATCGAATAGAGCGAGCTACATTAAGCTTACCGAAGCAAATCAGAGAAAGATTACGAAAATATGTCTATTTTCCCCTTCTATCTCATCTAGATGCATATTATTAATCCTAAGTAATCACGCTCGCAGTGGATGAAGCTACAAAGGAAACGAACCCTGAAAAGGCAACCGATAGCACACAACACATTTAAGGGACTGGAACGTAAAAATAGTAAAATAAAAGACCGTTACTGAAACTAGGGTTACCAATCCTCAATAATCAGATTACATGCTTACGTGTTAATTCTTGACTCAATCCAACTATCCAAACTCAAGCAATTGCACTCACAACATTCAGGGACCAAAATGAATGAAACAAAAACATTCAAAACATCCTAATAACATATTTAAATGTATCCCGTATCGGTACGCGTACGGGTGTTTCAGCATGCCTTGGCCATTTTATAAAACTCAGATTCTAGTAGCTCAAAACCGTACCGATACGACCCCACGTATTAAAATGCTAAGCCAATTTGCTCTTACCTGTACCGAAACACTTCATTGCATATTGAAATGTTATGCCTAAAAGGGCTTACCCGTATTGAAATGCTAAGCCTGAAATGGTCTAGCTGTAACGGTACGAGGGGATGCGTTCTGATACGCTTAGACCCGAAATGTCATTTTTAGCTGGTTTCTTACTCAAATCTAGAGGCATTTGGATCCTGTCAACTCACATTCATACATTCAACCAACCATTCAATCATATTCCATCACTTGCACCAAGATTTAGCAACCATAACAATTCATATACTTCCAAAAGATCAACCTATAGGCATGCTCCCTAAACCACTTTACCAAACATATCAAAACACTCAATTGAACATTTACTAGCATGTGTCACTTCCACAAATATCTATAGCATCAAAATCAACATGCTAGAATCAACAATGCATGGCAATCAACCAATGCTAACTAGATGCATACCTAGGCAACCACCTAGCATCAATCATAAGCAAAGATCCACAACATACTTAGCAACAACATTCAATTCCAAAACACAACATTAATCATGCTCAAAAACTAGGGGAAAATAGAATTTACAAATCCTAAAAACTTGGCAAACACATTGCCTTATTAACCGAAAACTTAAACCGAGTTCATACTCAAAGTAGTCTTGGTTCTTGGATCACTTTAGACTTTGCCTTTGCTGCCCCAAACATCAATGCTCTGCATCATTAGAAAAAAAGAGAGCATAAGCACACATGCTTAGTGAGGATGCTCGTAAAACAATGATGCATTTAAAACTATTTGAAAAACTAAACCACTTGTTTTCAAAACATGCTTAACGACCAAAGCATTTTCATTGTTTCCAACCGAAACATGCATAACAAACCTTATGCAACATCATATTTAAATCTCATGCTTAGTTACCATAGCATTTATAAAAACTTGTTTAACATTAATGTTCTCATATTTTGGCATTTATATTAACCCCGGGAACACAACCCTTTACCCTAGATAGTCAACCACTATCCACACACATATAAGATACACAGATTCTCATGATGGACTCACCTTCACCACAACTCATATCATGCCTAGTTAAACCGCATGATATTCCAAACCTTGCCTAGTTAAACCGTAAGATTTAATACCTCGCCTAGTTAAACCGCGAGTTTTACCGACCTTGCCTAGTTAAACCGCAAGATCACCATCAACTTGGGTTGCCTAGTTAAACCGCATGCCCCAAGTGATCACCCAATTGTCTAAGTCGCCTAGTTAAACTGCCATACCTCAAGGACCCATGGCCACCATCGATTTTGTATACAAATTTTATAGTGCACTTTAATCCTATGGCATGCCAACTATATCTGAATGTTTCTCACTTTGTCACATAGCCAATATATCATTTCCAAAACCATTTACTTACTGTTTTACAATGCATTACATAAAACCATCATATATGCAAAACCACATTTCCAAAGCAGCAACGCATTCCCTCAAGGAACGAATCTCAATACTCACTAGCATTCGCATATTTAAAATCCATTGCATATGTAATTTAAACCATGCATTTACATTAGTAAATCAAACTATGTTTAAACCAAAACATGAAACAACATGTTTATATCCAAACCGATATTCATGAGCAAAATGAGGGAAACTTACTTCCGAGCTTAGGTAAGTGTTTCACGCTTAACCTAAACTCCCAACATTATTTGCAAACCTTTAGGAATCATTTAAAACCAGTTTCCACTCACTGATTTCACTACGCCTTGCTTGCCAATGCAAATTAAGCTCCCGACAAGTCACAATCCACTTCAAGCTATTTCGCCTTGATTATCCCCTACTTTGGTCATGCAAAATTAGAGGAAACATGCATCAAAATGCATCCAAATCACTTCCTCAAAGCAAAATCCTGCAACTCAGAAGTTGCCCACTTAAAATCATCTGAAACTTATCGAAATCATCTTCAAATGCTTTTCAATCTTAACCCAGCCACAATATAATGATTCGATACATTAAACCTCGTCCATTAACATCTAAAACCCCTTTACAACATCCTTTTACCCTTTTACTTCCAGCAATGATTAAACTCCACTAACAACACAAAAACCCTCAAGTATCAATCTTAAACATTAGAGATTTAACTAGTTTCGGGATTACAATGTTAAATCCAAGCTTTTAACATTATTAAACATCAAAATTATGATCGAACCTGATCAAGAACCCAGCAAAATAGATCCAATTCGAAAATCTACCAATTTCACCAACCAAAACACAATTAAACAAAATTTCCTTAATTAAACTACCAAAACACATTAGAAAACAATTGTAAAGTATCAACAACTTGGGAATTTCAGTAAATAACCTTTCATTAGAGGAGAAGAACGAACATTGCCTCTAATGGATGCTTTCTTCCTTAATTGGCTGAATTTACATGTGAAAACAAAGTTAGAACAATAAGGTTTTGATTAGAAACCATAGAGAATCCATTCGAAATCAAAAGATTTAAGAAAAAGAAGATTTACCTGAAGATTTAGAAGAAGTGAATAGTGTTTGGCTGGAGAGATTTTGAGAGAAAGTTAGTCACATAACTTTTGTTTAAGAAATTAATTATCAAATAAATTCTCCCCAAACCTATTTATATTTTTCAAAATACTTTAAAAATAACCATTTAAGGGATAAATTCTGAGATTAGACTTTTGGGCAATTAGCTCCTTAAAGATTCAAAGTTTTGACCATTTACAAAACAGTCACTAAAAACAGTTTTCAAAGTTTGCATTTTGGTCGCTAGTCCAAAATGTCTGATTTCCAAAACATATTTTCCAAAATTTATCTCACCACAATCATTAATATATTAAATAATGATTTTTAGAACATTTCTCATATTTTTATCACCTTAAAAAATATTTTATCCGATTTAATCTCGAAACTGACTCGAATCTCTAATATCAGTCCACCGAACCTTCAATATGAATCCCAAAACATCTAGACCTAAAACTGGTGTGTTACAGTATCCAACTGTTTACCCCTAAATATGGCCTCATTCCTAATTAACCATAAAGACCAAATATTTGTGAATGGGATAATATCCCTTAGAACGCTTTTAGTTCTATCGGCATCTTCAAACCAATAAGAAAGAAAAATACCTGGACTTTGATGGAGTACTCCTGACAGTCTCAACAGAGCAAGAAAAGCACTCCAAACCTTCTAGGCAAAAATGCATGCGAAGAAAAGATGTTTGACAGTTTTCGGCAATTCATTACAAAAAGCGCAGCGATTATCAGTTATGTTATTCATCCCTCGCTTCATCAGTTCAACTTTTATAGGGGCTCTTTTTTGTATGATCTGCCACATGAATGCCTCCACTTTGGGAGGAGACAATCCCATCCAAACAATCTTTGACCAATTCAGCTTCGGATGGGAAACTGGATCGAGTAGCCTACGAAAAGAATTAACAGAAAATTTTCCGTCGCTAGAGCCACGCCACGATACCCAATCATCCTCCAAGGATGATCCAACAAATCCATCTAGCAAGCTTTTGAAATTATTTCATTGGGAGAGTTCCCAATCAAAGAGGTCCCTACGCAAATAAACATTCTAGGACCACTTTACACCCCTTCTAACCCTAAAATCTGAGATCACCCCCTCTTTGTTCGTAGCTAAGGAGAAGATACGGAGAAATTGGGATTTTAACGGGCCGTTTCCAATCCACAAATCTGTCCAAAACTTTATCCTGCTCCTTTTCCCTACTTAGATGGCCATATTTTATCTAAATCTGGTGGCATTGACAAAATCGCCATGGAAGCCGTTGATTATTCCTTTCCAAAGCTACGATGGAGCTCGTAGCCGAGAATTTGGAATAAAGATAGACTCCGTATCATAGCTATATTTACCAATGGTTACTTGCTTTCATAGACTGTGAGACTCAACACTAAATCTTCATACCCATTTTCCAATGAATGCTTGGTTCAAAGTGTCCATGTCTGCAACACCTAATCTACCACACGATAAAGGGGAGCAAATCTTCGGCCACGCAACCCAATGAATGCTTCAATTATCCAAGTTGCCTCCCCGAAGAAAATATGAAATTAGGGAGTTAATTCGATTTAGCACCCCTATAGGCATGCGGAACAAAGATAAAAAATAAATAGGAAGACTAGATAGAACAACTTTTACCATAACTAACCTGCCACTGAAGGATAGAGAAGTCGTCTTCCAACTTGCGAGCCTTTGGCTAGTTTTTGAAATGATAGGTTCCCACAGAGCTAAAGAGTTCCTTCTTGCTCCTAGCGGGAGACCAAGATAATCAGTGGGCAAAGAACCCACCTCGCATTCGCTCATGGCTGCCCAACTCAGTAGAGTGTTCGGATTTATTTTGATGCCAAGTATTTTTCTTTTAGATAGATTAAGCTGAAGCCCTGAAGCAATTCCAAAAACCCGCAACACTCTTTTAATGTTCAGGATTTGATCGCCAGATGCAACGCAAAAAATCAGCAGATCATCAGCGAATTGGAGATGCGATATACAAACTTCATTTGCCCCAGAACCCAACTTACAACTAGAAAATAGGCCCGCATTGACAGGCTTTTGTAACATAAGGTTCAATGATTCTCCCATGAGGTTAAAGAGGAGTGGTGATAGGGAACACCCCTGTCGTAGCCCACAGGAAAGGTGAAATTTATCTGTCGGAGAACCATTGACCAAGACTGCAATAGACGCAGTAGAGGTGCAGTTCTTAATCCACGAACACCATTTGGTCTCAAAACCCATATTTTCCATAACTTGCAGTAAGAATGACCAAGCCACAGAGTCATACGCCTTTCGAAAGTCTATTTTGAAAGCAATTCCCCCTTCGCCCCTTTTGTACATGTAGTCTACAACCTCATTTGCAACCAGCGAACAATCTAGAATCGGATGACCCGATATGAAGGCGAATTAGAATTTTCCCACCAGACTATCCATAACTGTCCGTAGCCTAATCGTTAGTACTCGAGATAGAATTTTATAAATCCCTCCCACAAGACTAATGGGAATATAATCATCCATAGATTCAGGATTAACTTTCTTTAGAATTAAAGTAATGAAGGGGAAATTTATACATTCTTCCAATTTTCGATTATGATAGAAACCAGCAAAAAAATTGAGGATGTCTGACTTAAGTAGATGCCAATACTTCTCGAAGAATCCCAAATTGAACCCATCCGGACCCGACTCTCGATTACTATTCGAAGAGCAAATAGCGTTCCAAATCTCAGATTCGGTGAATTCTACTTCCAACATCTAAGAGTTAACCTCGGAAAGCCTTCATCTTCAACGAAATTTCTAAACATTTCGGATATGTGAATTGTCACCTCGGCATTGTTAATGACTACGTCAACGCAGTTAAAATCAACATTAATTAAATTAATGCATTTCGCTAGTTTTAGAGTTAAATTAGAAAGCATTAAATTAATTATTTAAAAGGAATTCGGGACAAAAATACGTCTTTACCCTTTTTATATCTTAATGTTCTGTGCCTTGAAAATTTTGCTCCATCTTCAACGAAATTTACCTAGATCAAGGGAAGAACTGGGTTCCTCCAAAAATGAGAGAATAAGGAAAGGAAAGGAAAGAAAAGAAAAGAAAACTTGTTGTAAATATATGAATATCCCCTTAAAAAAAGAATATCCAAATATATGGACAATTAATATTATGTGGTTAATGTCAACAATCTCTAAAGTAAGTTGTTAAAGCTCTCAGTTGACATTATCTCCTCTCCCTTAGGGTATGGGTTTTACACTCAGTATGAGCAAATTTTTCTTTTCCTCTTTTTAGGTAGAAATTGTTCAAAATAAAAATTGAGGAGTTAATGATTCAATGATCAAATGTAACGAAATAAATTATATAAATGATTAAAGCATAACTTTTTTTTAAATTAAACGATCAAATTAAGACAGAAACAAAACACAAATGATCTCCATGATAGTTTGCCCTTAAAAGACTACACCGCTAATGTACCATATATTTCATCTTTGAAATATACATATATAGGGTAATTATTCCATGCACAAGTGTGTGTGGAAACTTTGTTTACACAATCGTCTTTTTAGGGTTTATGGACCCTATTTAGGGTTTAAGTGTAGTAGTTTTGAGTTTAGGGTTTGTTGATAGAATTTTAGATTTAAGGTTAAAATTTAGGGTTTATGGGTTAAAACCTAAATCCCTAACTATATTACCCTAAAATCTAAACCTTAACCCTAAAACCTAAATTCTAAACCCCTACACTAAAACCCCTAAACTCTAAACCTTAAACTAAAATCATAAACCTTAAAATTAAGGCACTTGTAGAAACAAAAAGTTTTCACCGCCTGTGTATGTGATAATAGTTTATATTTATCTATATTTCATCCCTGAAATATAGTAGCACTTAAAATTTTTGAAATAAAACTAAAATTATCTTAAACTAAGGACTTATCATTGAAAAATAAAAGGAACAAGAGTGAGAGAAACTCAAATTTGATACATATAAGTGGGTGAAACACATTTAACCATTTAACTAAATTTATCATCTATTTATGATTGATAGCATTATATATATATGGATTTAAAAATATAATTTATTCTTATCTTAACATTAAAAATATATTTTATTATTATCTTAACTTAAAAAGAATCTAACTTATTCTTATCTTAACTTAAGAAATGTATTTTATTCTTATTTTATTTTAGAAGCTATATTTTTTTCTTAATTTTAAAAATAAAATATTTTATTTGTTCTTTGGTTTAATTATTTTCCATTATCAGTCAAAATATTCTGGTTTATTAGAACTTGATGTAAATTAAGTATTGAATTTAAATTAATATATATGTATAATGTTATTAATTATAATTCAAATGTTTAAAATTGGTTCAGTGATTAAGTGTACAATTCACTCGTTTTAGTTATCTAATTGACAAAAATTATAATTTGGTGGTCAAAATAGAATCAAGGTAATAATTTAGTGTCCCCCAGTGTAATTTACTGGTTATTATAGAATGTGAAGAATACTAGAGCAGTGGTCTCGATTTCTGGCTTCCTGGTAACTTCGCAAATGTATCCATTGGTCACCCGCCATATTGAATAAAACCAAGTCCAGTGGTGATTTCCAGGTAACCATGGACGTGACTTCCATCCCAATTTGGCACTTGGTTTAGTCAATGTTGGCACCAATCACGCATCAACGACTTTGACTTAATTAAGTCTCCGTGCTCAGTTTCAAACAGTATCTCAATTTCCTCCTTCAAAGTCAGAAATTGAAGCTTTTACTTTCACAGGCATCAGCATCTGCCCTTGGCTTGGTATTATAAGCCCCACTGAGATATCCATTAGTATCTGTCTCTGCCATGGGCATGGGCATGGGCATGGCCACCCATTTCTATTGCTTATGTAGTTTCCTCTCCCTTTTTGCTTGTGTTAATTCCATCCACTTTGAGATACCCCGTTTTGACTCTGAGGGAACCAGCATTCTCTACCAAGGGGACGCCAGACCTTCTGTTGGTTATGTTGAATTTAACGACGTAAATTATCTGTGTCGGGTTGGTCGAGTTTCGTATGCTGCAAATGTGCCAATCTGGGACTCTCGCACCAACCGGATTGCCGACTTCACCACTCATTTCTCCTTCATCATAGACAGCCTAGGCATACCTAGTACGCTGCTGGGCTTGCTTTCTTTCTTGCTCTTGTTGGATTTGAAATCCCACCCAATTCTGCTGGTGGGTTTCTCGGCTTATTTAACACCACGACAAGTGACTCGTCAACGAACCAGATTGTTCTAGTGGAGTTCGACACTTTCTCCAACCCTCCATGGGATCCTCCGTTTCAGCATGTTGGGATCAACACGAATTCGATTTCCTCAGCTAACTACTCCCCTTGGAATTTCAGTTTGTACGATGGAAAAACAATCGATGCATGGATTTCTTACAATGTTTCAACTAACAACTTGAGTGTCATATGGACTCACAAAACCAATATTGTTTCTCAACAGAATTTCACTCTTTCCCATCGTGTTCATCTCAGGGATATCTTACCAGAGTAGGTCAAGGTTAGATTTTCGGCTGCTACCAGTCATTTCGCAGAGCGGCATCAACTTCTATCTTTGGAATACATCTCAAGTTTAGAAATAAAGTCGACTGAGGGAAGGAACAGAAGGAGCCGGAGGACTAAACTCATAGCAGTTCTAGGAGTTCTGTTGAGCATTTTAATGACTTTGGTCGGCGTATCATTCGTGTTTATTCGGAGGTGGAAGAAGGAGAAAGAAGAAAGAGAAGAGAGAACAAACTTAGCTTCCATCAACGACGACCTCGAAAGAGGAGCAGGGCCGAGAAGGTTTTCTTACACGGATCTCGTTGTGGCTACCAACAATTTCTCAAGCCAGAGGAAGTTGGGTGAAGGAGGATTTGGAACCGTCTACAAAGGGTATTTCAATGATACAGATACCACAGTTGCAGTGAAGAAAATTTCAAGGGGATCAAGACAGGGGAGAAAGGAATACATTACAGAAATCAAGATCATTAGCCGATTGAGACATCAGAATCTGGTGCAACTCTTAGGATGGTGCCATGATGAAGGTGAGTTTCTTCTCGTCTATGAGTTCATGTCAAATGGTAGCCTCGACGTCCACCTTTTTGGCAAGAAAGTTCCTATCAATTGGCCTGGTAGGTACAAAATAGCTCGAGGCTTAGCATCCGTATTGCTATATCTTTATGAAGAGTGGGAGCAACGTGTGGTTCACCGCGACATTAAATCGAGCAATGTAATGCTAGATTCTAGCTTCAATGTGAAGCTTGGTGACTTTGGAAATGGACCATGAGCTAGGGCCTTTGACTACAGGATTGACATGAACATTAGGTTACATGGCCCCAGAATATGTAATAACCGGTAGGGCAAGTAAGGCATCATAGAAAAAGTTAGTTGACGGCAAAACTAACGGCCGAGGCACGAGTACTTTGTCCAGTGGAAGGGACTTCCCGACAGTGAGGGCAGTTGGGAACCAGCCGAGGCCCTTTGGCAATTCAAGAACCAAGTGGAGCACTACCATACCAGTCGAGCGACGAGGGCATTGCCAGAACCAGTGGGGGAGATTGTCACGGCCCGTACCCTAGGGTTCGAACCCAGCGCACACCAGGTAGCTGAAGAGGCCCTCCACGCCATTTTGGGCTTACTAGCACCCATTCGAGCCAGCCCATCACTTGGGGTTGACGAGCCATCAAATATGGCAAGTATCACAAGACAACAAGCTTTATCCTCTTGAATATTTCCATATCTGTTGTAATCCCTTGTCTTTGGCAAGTTTGATCCAAATAGCTAAGATCAAAGGATATTATTATATAACTTTAATCTTGTCTGTTGATTTACTTTTATCTTAGCCGTTGGATGTAGGGGGCTTCAAGTATAAATAGAGGCTCACCCCCACCTTATTTCATCATTTTTTATTTGAGTAATACATTGAGCATTCACTCATTTCCCTCGGTGTCTTTGCTAGCCATTTCCTTTCTTTGTTCTTTTTCGTTTCCGCACAGATCCAAGCATTCTAGCTTAGATCGGTTTAGGCTTACTTGGTTGCTACATCGTCCAGAAAGCACCCAAGGCTGCACGTCCTAGTTTGAGTGAATTTACGGACGTGACAACTATCAAAGGTTAGTGGCAAAGGGATTCGAGTAAGAATGAGAACTCAAAACATGAAATAAGTCACCATTTCAAAGAAGTGTCATGTGGAGCTTCTTTTGATTAGAACATGATATGGATGGATGATCTCGTTGACGTTCGTTTAGAACGTAAATTGTTTTTGTAATATGTCTTCCTATGGGTTCTTTAATTACATATGTTTGACATTATATATAAATTGGTAGAAGGTGTAATACTTAATAAGTGATTAAATATTGTAATTCTTTAATGTTATTCAATATTTCACATCAAAGGTTTAAGCGTTGCAGGTATTGACGTATGTTGAAATACCCAATGGAGTAGGGGCTGTAGCCAAAGGCACATGTGACTATATATGGAATACGCCTTTGCCCAAATGGTAAGCAATCTATAATGTTGTAGTTCGGTTCAATATAATTTTAAAGTTATTGTATGTGTGCAGCGAAATCCTCATAGATTTTGGCCACATGTATATGACTGTCAGTGATGTTGATACATTATGACCAGGAAGTTGGGTCGGTTCAATGGTTAGTAGAGTGTACATGTTCCCGTAAGCAATAAAGTCATTATTAATGAAATGTACTATGATAGTTGATACAAGTTTTGTGTAAAATTTAGGTTATTGATGTTATTGATGAAGATAGTAGGACGGAATGTCAAGCAAGGAGAGGTATCTACCTTACGCATTGAGTGTATGTTAAATATTGAAAAAAGTTAGTGTATATTAAGAATAAACATATGCGGTTTTTGAAACATGCTGAATAATAATGATTGTCTTGTAGGATCAGCTTGTACGAGGGCTCCTGGATGGTGTGCAGATTGCTGATTATTGGTGTTTCAATTTCAAGCCATTCGGTAAAATTACTGACTGGAAAATGGTATGAAGAAACAGAATTTTTTTACAAACCATTTGCAATTTATTACATAAGTATATTACATGGGTATCGTTTATTGAAGGCAGTAGTGAAATATTTTATGCAGATCTTTATCCCCATTAATGACAATGGATGTCATTGGTATACTTGTGTGTTGGATATTGATCGTGGGGAATGCAAGATACTAGACAGCTTGCCCACAACTCGAGGCAATGCTGCAAGAGTGTCTGCTATTAAGAAGCTGGTAATAAGCGTAAACTTAGATCTATTCAACAATCTTTACTGATGTTACACAATATGTAAAAATCTATATATATTTGTGCATCTAGCTTAAAACGTTAGGTGAATGTTTTTTGGATGAAAAGTTCGTAGAAGTGTTTGGCTCACCATCTAGGCCATTGACCGATCACCGCATGAAGGTGGCTAAAGTCAAATATCAAGACAATGGGTATATAGTTGGTAAACTGTACATATGTGTTATCTTGCTAGTACCATTTGTATACGATTACTAATAATTTGATGTTTAAACAAATATGTCTTCGAATAGAGATGATTGTGGGATATTTTGCATTAAGTGGATGCAGCTTTGGCATAGGAAGCGTGTAGAGGATGTGGTACGTGCAGCCGTTGTTTATTAGATGTTAATTACTGATCCATTTATACAACTAAACAATCATTAATTAATGCATCTATTGTTAACATTTGTCTTACTAGAGTGTTGGGTATTGGGACCGAATGTTTGTTTTGTATGATCTCGTGAATAATGATAGGAATACGAGGAGACAGGAAATTTTAGCTGCTGTTAAGTCATATGTTGTACAGCTGAAGTCACGCCTATTCGTAAACCGTGTAAGCATTCGTCGTCCAAAATGGTAAGTGAGTAATTACGTAGGTTTTGTTCCTTTATTTATGAAATAATTATTACGTTGAAGTTAACGTTCGTAACTTTGCGAAATCTTTATTGCTAATAAACATATTGAAGTTTGAGTTGGATCTGTGGCAATGCAATTATTTTTGTATGAACCTGCCATGACGTATTTTTGACCCTCTTTTTGTACGGGTCTTACCCAGGTATGTATCTATGCTTATATTTTTTGGTAACATGTCTAATGTCATTGGTCGTTTTTTGAATGGGCAGCAATAGGAGCAAAATGCTTTCTAGGATAATTTGCATTTTGTGTACATGTACAACAATTTATACATTACAGGGTTTCACAATCCGAAACAGGTTAGGTAAGTATAGGAAGTCTATCGAAAAGTTGCAATATATGTTAAGAAATCATATTGAATGCAGTATACAAGTTGTATATTATATTCCATTGGAAAAATTGAGCATATGAATGCTTTATCCGCATATGTTATGTGAGACCAAAACTGTGAAAAATTTATTGGACATATGTGTTATTCACTATGGGTATGCAATTTTTGGCTTTGGAAAGACGTTGGTCGGTATAGCAAACCTTCATATAAAAAGTGTAATTCCAATAATTGTTAACGTGGCTGGTGTGAGTACCTGTTGTATGCTACTATGAGAGTCAATGTTGCATGAAATAATAGATCATGTGTAGTGTTTCATGAAAACGTCAAATAAATCATAAATCCATGATAGCAACCATTATGGCTAATCTTCCTTCAAAATGTGAAGGTAACCACATGAAATAATAGATCGTGTGCAGTGTTCCATCAAAAGTTTAAATAAATCATAGATCCATGACAACAACTATTCTGGCTAATCTTGCTTCAAAATGTGAAGTTAACCATATGTGCTTTAAAACCACTACTGTCAAGGACAAGTGCTACAAAACGGGACGTGAAGCGCAAGTGCATCAAGGCATTAATTGACAAACAATATGCGACCATGCAAAAACATGAAAGGGGAGAGAAGATGTTTGGTTCCACTTACAGTTATGTTCTCTCCATTTTCATATTGAGTAATGTGTGAAGATGCTCTAACTCCAAAACTTGGGAATCTACATCACATTAAGTTATTTACTGTAGGGAGGAAGGAACGAATTCATACTGAAAATATAAATAATCAGGTAATAACTTGATGTTGCATGAAATATTACCATGGATGTCGCAGTCGGAGATATATTGAAAACATTAGCATCTTCACTCCAAAGATGAGGTCGGTCCTAACTGAAACACAAAAACAAACACGTGTTAACTTTTATTTTTGGATACATATGAGAGTAAAGGAATATTGACTCACATTTGGTTCGTGTTCGAACATGTTGAGGTCATTTGCAATTTCCATATCGTCTTGGAAAAAAGTTGAAGTTGTCCCAAATGTCGGGGTTGGAAGTTGCAGCTTCAAACGAGGGCATGTGTTTTTATTATGTCCCTTAATATTGCAAAATGGACAGTGATAGGTTCGTGACATTGGGACTTGCTTTTTCAGATTTTGTTTCCGTTTTGCTTCTTTCTTTTGTGGGTCCCGAACGTTGTGTTTGCTTTCCTTCTTAGATGATGACTCCTTCAACATATTGGACTGATCAAATTCAGCAGTTAATCTAAGTATCTCATCTTTTGTGCTTTGAAAAGTTTCGTCAGTTTGCGATGCAAAGTAGCACAACCGCGAAGACAGTGATCGGAGAAAGGCGAATCGAGACATTTGTTTCAATTCGGGAGGCACGTTGAAGTCTACAAATGATGGAGCTGAAAGCTTTGCATTTTTTGTCCACCACGTTAGTATTAATGATTTCGGGATCTCTAAGAAGTCTTCTAACTTAAGAATGTGCAGTTGGTGGTGACATGGAAGGCCGACTGCCTCAAATTTCCTACAAGAACACGTTAGGTTATACGTTGCGACATCAAGCACCACCTCATACATTTTGTTAGGAACCCTATACTTGGTTAAAGGATAGGTCCACAATCCTCCTACTTCAACAATCGAATGTGTAGGATGATACAATGTCTCATGTTTAAGTTTCGTCTGAACTATTTGGAACAATGTTCGGGTATACAGATCAGCCGTATTCCCTTCAAGGTCATTTAATTTTGTCATCGGGAAAGGCTTCGAATGTGAATTGAAGAAATCTTCCTTCAACTCTTTAATTCGCATCTTATTAATCTCATTTTCAAGGGCACAGACAATATCTATATATGTCTTCTTACATTTAAGCACAATAGCGAGCGCAACATTCATAGCTTCGCACCTTTGTGTTGAGCAAACATTGGCGAAGAAATGTCCCGTAAGATATGCTTGTGCCCACATATTTTGGGTTTGATCCTTCTCTACAACCCACGGATGGTCTTCAACATTAAACTGTTGAACAACTGATCTCCACTCTCTATCAAATTCGTTAATTGTCCACCAAGATGACATGCACCTACTAAATACGGAAGTAAAGTTTTTATCACCTATATTTTCCTGAGCATTTAGGGATATATGCCACGGAAATATTCGATGTCGAGCAAGTGGGAACACTATTTTTATAGCCCTGTGCATGGCCCTATCACCATCTGTCACCACTGAGACATGAGCCTTGTTACACATAGCCTCTAAAAATTCCCTCAGTACCCATTCAAAAGTATCGACAGTCTCGTCAGCTAGAAATGCAACAGCGAAGACAATGGTTTGATGGTGGTGATTGACACCAACAATAGGCATTAGAGGCTGCCCATACACATTTCCCTTGTACGTTGTGTCAAATGAAATGATATCACCGAAGCATACGTAGTCGGACCTCGATGTTGAATCGCACCAAAATAGATTATGCAATCCCGCTGAGTCATCAAGACTGTACTACATGTACAACCCGATATCTTGCTCTTTCTTGAAGTCAAAGTAAGCGAGAAGGGCATTTACATCACCATCACAAATTTCAACAGCGTCAGATTTTTGAAGTGAGTTGTACAGGTCTTTCTATATGAAACCAACATTATGGAAACCACCTAATTGTTGCATGAAATAATTCATTATTTGTGATGTTTTGACCCCACATTTTTCAATGCTCGTGCCTCAACAATATCTGCATCATTAACTTGTCTACTCGACCGAAGAAACGGTCGCATAACAGGTGGGTGATTATGTTCAGTATGACAAAATGATATCTGCCACTTAAAGGAATCTGTAGACTTAACAACAACCTTCGCCTTGCACCCGATGCCTTTGATACCGCAGGGCATACATTTTCGTTCTGAATCATTAACACTTGATCTCCGTAAGCCTCCCCGCGAACAACAAAATTGTTGTGCTTTGACGTTACCGAGCCCACCATGCCTAGTTGTTGCGCGACACACACTGAACCCACTATTATTTTCATAATCCTTATAAAACTCCCATGCATCATTACGAGAGTTAAACTCTATACCTACTAAATTTTCGGGAAGAACATTTTCCTTTGTTGTGCACTCATCAACTATATCGGCCATGTTTCGACGTTGACGATGAAGGGATCCTAAAAAAATAGAAAGCATGGTAAAACGAGGGATGTCCCGTAAAATAAATCTTTTTACTATGAAGTAAATGAAAGTGCAAACATTCAACGTACCTTCTATTTACTTGTTGTAATATTGATGGAACTTGGCTGGTAATATAGGAGATAACCTCAAATTTCCTAGTTTTTCCCACCTCTACGGTAAAGAGCAGCTGATGAAGAGTAAGTAAGAAATAACAAAGCCAATTTGTGGTCTTTGTTTAACCACAAACAATGTTGGTGTGAGCATTCATTTTGTCTTAAGTAGGTTGGTTAGGTTGGTTGAACAACAAATGAAGAAATAAAACTATAGGCATTAGTGGTTTAGTTCCCACCCTTATTTTGTGTAGAACTTATGTTGATTTTGATATAACAAATGGTTTTTAACTCGTAATGGTTTTGATATAACTTAAAATAAATTTTAAATAACTCATACGGATTACTCACTACGCATTCGAGCAAACGTCTTAAGCTTAACCAAACATTTGATGAACTTTAAAAATAACATTTGATGAATTTTATGTCTTAAGCTTAACCAAGCATTTGATGAACTTTAAAAATACATTCGATGAATTTTTCTAAATCAACATGGCCTTAAAAGAAAGGGCGTACCGATACGGTAATACGAGTATCGGTACTCCCTTTGTTTTCAAATTACATCGAATGTAGACCCAGTATCGGTACGGCACATGCATGCCGATACGCGTAGTTGATTTCAAAACATCGAATGTAAAACCAGTACCGATACAGAAACAAGCGTATCGATACGAGTACTTGATTTTAAAACATCGAATGTAAAATCAGTATCGGTACAGAAATAGGAGTACCGATACTCATATTTGATTTCAAAAGGTCAAGTGTAGAACACGTACCGGTACGCTACAATGCGTACCGATACGTGAATGTTTTATTTATACTTCGAATGCAAAATGAGTACCGGTATAGCTATACTCGTACCGATAAGTTGTTTAGTGTACCGGTATGCGGGACACGAAACCTCTTCCTAGGGCTCTTAAAATCATATTTTTTACCCCAAATTTCCATTCTATCAACCCAACCCGTTTTCCCCTCAAAAATTCTCTCAAATTCGCTTGTTTTCACTCGATTTTCCCACAATTTTTTGAAGTTTCTTATACTTCTTCAACAACTCATCAAGCTTTCATTAAGATTGTGCACTTCCATCATCAATCTCATCCATTCCAACAATTTTAAGGTATTTTTCGTTCTATTTTTTAACGTTGTTTTCTCATATGGAACTTAGATTTAGGTTGATATGAGAATAGTTTATGTATATTAAATTTATCTATTTTCATTTACTTTGTTTTAAATAAATATATATATATGTTATTATCATATTATTTTGAAATAATTTGTTGGAATTATTGGATTGAGTAATTGATTAGTGCATACATTGTGGTTTGTTTTAAATTTTTGCAGGGTGATTTTTGTTCTAATGGCCCCTAAAACTAAACGTCCTGGATCCGGTCCCTCTAACCAAAATTCAAATCATTTGAACTTTACCTCAATTTTTAATTCCTCTTTTAATGAACTGGGTCGTCATGGTCAATTAGAACATTTTCGGTTATATGAAAATTATACCATTCTGAGAGAAAGGGTTGTTGATTTTGCGTTTATGATATCCGACAAGTTTAAGTTCCCTTATCTTGAAAATCTAGTGGAATGGAAATTTTCTCCTTTCTTCGTTTACCCGGGGTTATCCTTAAGACTCTAGTTAGAATATTTTATTCTAATGCTAAGGCAATTCTTAGTGAAGACTAAAAAGAGGTCGTTGCAATAGAATCCTATGTTATGGGTAAAGTCCTTAAGCTAGACTCCTCTATTATTGCCACTCATCTAGGATTAGACGATGTCAGGGAAGATGATGAAACTAAGCCTATTCCTTTTGTTTATGCCCCGAACTCTTCTGCATCTGTTCTTAATGCTCATGATAGGTTCCTTCATCTCATGATTACTTGGTTCTTTCGTCCTTCCGGGGGCAAGTGGTCTACTATTAGGGGTAGATGCTTATTGGTTGCATTGCTTCCAAAACAACATTCGCCCTAACCTCGCTCAAATAATTTATGCTGAAATTGTTTATCTTGTCCAAAACCGTCATAAACCTCAAGTTAAATCTTTTACCTACAGTTGTGTCTTGAGCCACATCTTTGCTAAAGAAAACATAGACACATCTTATGATCTAGCTTGCCCTCTTACCGACCCTATTAATGAAAAATCTCTTCAAAAGAGCGAATTTCATTATATTGATGGTGAATGGATTCAACTACAACCCGGTCAGCCTAGTGAAGGAAATGCGCCAGCTCCACCTCCAGTTCCTGCTCTAGTTGCGCCTCCATCGACCTTTGGTGATGACATGCGCTCCTACTTTGATGGCAAGTTTGATGAAATGAGGTCCTACAGAGATGGAAAATTCATTGAGATGCAATCTATGGTTACATATCACATGGATGATCGTTTCACTTCTCTTGGTGCGCGTGTGACTAGCATCGAGACCGACTTGGCATCATTTCACCTTGAGTGGAAAACACATACTTTTGGTGACACCGCCGTAGAGAAGGAAGAGGATGAGGATGATAGAGATATCCTATAGCTTTTTTGTTTTATCATATCATGTTGCATGCATCCTAGACTACATATTTGGATTATTTTCTTCGTATTGTTTTTATTGTTTCCACCTTGCTTTGACTTTCATGTTTGGATTCGATTTGATACTCTATGTTTTGGATTTGCTATATATATTATATGCTTTGGATTGTTACTTTGGCTTTTAATTTGTTTATCTTCTCCTATTGCATATCTTGCTTTTGATCTAACAAAAAGGGGGAGAAATAATTGGGTTTGTTTTAATTTTTAAAATAATTTATTTTAAGTTTTTGTTATATCAAAAAGGGGGAGATTGTAGAACTTATATTGATTTTGATATAACAAATGGTTTTTAACTCGTAATGATTTTGATATAACTTAAAATAAATTTTAAATAACTCATACGGATTACTCACTACGCATTCGAACAAACGTCTTAAGCTTAACCAAACATTTGATGAACTTTAAAAATAACATTTGATGAATTTTATGTCTTAAGCTTAACCAAGCATTTGATGAACTTTAAAAATATATTCGATGAATTTTTCTAAATCAAAATGGCCTTAAAAGAAAGGGTGTACTGATACGGTAATACGAGTATCGGTACTCCTTTTGTTTTCAAATTACATCGAATGTAGACCCAGTACCGGAACGGCACAGGCGTGCCAATACGCGTAGTTGATTTCAAAACATCGAATGTAAAACCAGTACCGATATAGAAACAAGCGTATCGATACGAGTACTTGATTTCAAAACATCGAATGTAAAATCAGTACCGGTACAACAATAGGAGTACCAATACTCGTATTTGATTTCAAAAGGTCAAGTGTAGAACACGTACCGGGTACGCTACAATGCGTACCGATACGTGAATGTTTTATTTATACTTCGAATGCAAAATGAGTACGGGTATAGCTATACCCGTACCGATAAGTTGTTTAGTGTACTGGTATGCGAGACACATAACCTCTTCCTAGGGCTCTTAAAATCATATTTTTACCCCAAATTTCCATTCTATCAACCCAAGCCGTTTTCCCCTCAAAAATTCTCTCCAATTCGCTTGTTTTCACCCGATTTTCCCACAAGTTTTTGAAGTTTCATACACTTCTTCAACGACTCATCAAGCTTTCATTAAGATTGTGCACTTCCATCATCAATCTCATCCATTTCAACAATTTTAAAGTATTTTTCGTTCTATTTTTTAACGTTGTTTTCTCATATGGAACTTAGATTTAGGTTGACATGAGAATAGTTTATGTATATTAAATTTATCTATTTTCATTTACTTTGTTTTAAATAAAAATATATATATGTTATTATACATATTATTTTGAAATAATTTGTTTGAATTATTGGATTGAGTAATTGATTAGTGCATACATTGTGGTTTATTTTAAATTTTTGCAGGGTGATTTTTGTTCTAATGGCCCCTAAAACTAAACGTCCTGGATCCGGTCCCTCTAACCAAAATTCAAATCCTTTGAACTTTACCTTAATTTTTAATTCCTCTTTTAATGAACCGGGTCGTCATGGTCAATTAGAACATTTTCGGTAATATAAAAATTATACCATTCGGAGAGAAAGGGTTGTTGGTTATGCGTTTATGATATCCGACAAGTTTAAGTTCCCTTATCTTGAAAATCTAGGGGAATGGAAATTTTTTTCTTTTCTTTGTTTAGCCGGGGTTATCTTTAAGACTCTAATTAGAATATTTTATTCTAATGCTAGGGCAATTTTTAGTGAAGACTAAAAAGAGGTCGTTGCAATAGAATCCTATGTTATGGGTAAAGTCCTTAAGCTAGACTCCTCTATTATTGCCACTCATCTAGGATTAGACGATGTCGGGGAAGATGATAAAACTAAGCCTATTCATTTTGTTTATGCCCAGAACTCTTCTGCATCTGTTCTTAATGCTCATGATAGGTTCCTTTATCTCATGATTACTTGGTTCTTTCGTCCTTCCGGGGGCAAGTGGTCTACTATTAGGGGGTAGATGCTTATTGGTTGCATTGCTTCCAAAACAACATTCGCCCTAACCTCACTCAAATAATTTATGCTGAAATTGTTTATCTTGTCCAAAACCGTCATAAACCTCAAGTTAAATCTTTTACCTACAGTTGTGTCTTGAGCCACATCTTTTCTAAAGAAAACATAGACACATCTTATGATCTAGCTTTCCCTCTTACCGACCCTATTAATGAAAAATCTCTTCAAAAGAGTGAATTTCATTATATTGATGGTGAATGGATGCGACTACAACCCGGTCAGCCTAGTGAAGGAAATGTGCCAACTCCACCTCCAGTTCCTGCTTCGGTTGCTCCTCCATCGACCTTCGGTGATGACATGCGCTCCTACTTTGATGGCAAGTTTGATGAAATGAGGTCCTACATAGATGGAAAATTCATTGAGATGCAATATATGGTTACATCTCACATGGATGATCGCTTCACTTCTCTTGGTGCGCGTGTGACTAGCATCGAGACCAACTTGGCATCATTTCACCTTGAGTGGAAAACACATACTTTTGGTGACACCACCACAGAGGAGGAAGAGGACGAGGATGAGGATGATGGAGATATCCTATAGCTTTTTTGTTTTATCATATCATGTTGCATGCATCCGATACTATAAATTTGGATTATTTTCTTCGTATTGTTTTTATTGTTTCCACCTTGCTTTGACTTTCATGTTTGGATTCGATTTGATACTCTATGTTTTGGATTTGCTATATATATTATATGCTTTGGATTGTTACTTTGGCTTTTAATTTGTTTATCTTCTCCTATTGCATATCTTGCTTTTGATCTAACAAAAAGGGGGAGAAATAATTGGGTTTGTTTTAATTTTTAAAACAATTTATTTTAAGTTTTTGTTATATCAAAAAGGGGGAGATTGTAGAACTTATATTGATTTTGATATAACAAATGGTTTTTAACTCGTAATGATTTTGATATAACTTAAAATAAATTTTAAATAACTCATACAGATAACTCACTACACATTCGAACAAACGCCTTAAGCTTAACCAAACATTTGATGAACTTTAAAAACAACATTCGATAAATTTTATGTCTTAAGCTTAACCAAACATTTGATGAGCTTTAAAAATACATTCGATGAATTTTCTAAATCAAAATGGCCTTAAAAGACTCTGCGTACCGATATGGTTCTATAAGTACCGGTACGCCCTTTTTTCTCAAATTACATCAACTGTAGACCCAATACCGGTACGACAATAGGCGTACCGATACACGTACTTGATTTCAAAACATCGAATGTAAAATCAGTACCAGTATAGCAATAGGCGTACTGATAATCATACTTGATTTCAAAACATCGAATGTAAAATCAATATCGATACGACAATAGGCGTACCGATACGCGTACTTGATTTCAAAACATCAAATGTAAAATCAGTACCGGTATGGCAATATGCATACCGATACGCGTACTTGATTTCAAAACATCGAATGTAGAAAATGTATCGATACGCTACAATGCATATCGATACATGAATGTTTTATTTATACTTCAAATACAAAATGAGTACCGGTACAGCTATACGCGTACCGATACTCCTTGAGGCAAAAACAAAAATTTTCAAATGAGTACTGGTACAACAATGCGCGTACCGATACCCTATTGCCTCAAGATTTTCCAGTGACCAATTCATGTACCGGTACGGATTATAGAGTTCTGGTACCCCTTTTAGAGTACCGATACTCGACTTCAAGTACCTGTACACTCTGTTTTGTTACGGCTATTTCTATATTGGGAAGGTACCAATACACGAAGAAGAGTACCGATATCTGGGGTTGGCAGACAACATTTATTGCAGGAAAACTTGCTCTTCATCGGCTAATTCAATTCTCCAACCACCCAAACGGCTAGAATTCAACGAGAGGGTATAAATACAAGCCTCAAGTGCAGCTACAACAGCTAATGAACCTACATTGATCAACATCCAAGCATTCAATCAAAATCCAACCCTTTGTGCTCTTAAAAGTCAAATTCTTGTACCCAACTTTTAAACTTCATTGCAATCTTTTATTTCAAGTTTGGGGTTAAGTGTTCTTGTAATTTGGGAAAATATTTACCGTGTGAGGATATTTCATTTTGCCAAATTCCTTTCTTGTAAAAGAGTGATCTTGATCAAGCTTTCGGTAGAAAGCTTAGATTGATTGTAACAGTTGCCTCTTTAGCCTTGAAAATGGGAAGAATTCAATAGTGAATTGTTGAAAATCCTTAGTAGGAAGCTAAGGTAGTGGATGTAGAGCTTGTTAGAAGCTTGAACCACTATAAAACATTGTGCCCCTTTGTCTATCTTTTTCTTTTTGCTTCGTAAAATTTTAAATTGCCAATTCACCCTCCTTTTCGCCACTTTCATTGTTGATTGATCATCCCAACATTTTGTGCTACGTAATGTTTTCTCGTAGAAAATTATGTATGTACACAAATCCTTATACTATGTTGAGCCCCTTTTGGCGTTGGTGATATCTTATAAGAAATTCGGTATATACCGTCTTTCTTACAAAATTTGTAAGGATTTCAGTATACCTTGTAGTAATTTGTGTATCAACACAAATCCTTACATTTTTTGTGGTAAGTTATGTTTTCTCGTAGGAAATTATGTATGTACACAAATCCTTACACTATGTTGAGCCCCTTTTGGCCTTGGTGATATATTGTAAGAAATTAGGCATATACCGTCTTTCTTACAATAATTGAAAGGATTTGTGTATACCTTGTAGTAATTTGTGTATCAACACAAATCCTTATATTTTTTTGTGATAAGTTATTTTTCTCGTAGAAAATTATGTATGTACACAAATCCTTACACTATGTTGAGCCCTTTTGGCATTGGTGATATATTGTAAGAAATTCGGTATATACCATATTTCTTACAATATTTGTAAGGATTTGTGTATAGCTTGTAGTAATTTATACATCAACACAAATCCCTACATTTTTTGTGCTAAGTTATGTTCTCTCGTAGGAAATTATGTATGTACAGAAATCCTTACACTATGTTGACACTATGTTGAGCCCCTTTTGGCCTTTGTGATAACTTGTAAGAAATTCGGTATATACTATCTTTATTACAATATTTGTAAGGATTTCTGTATACCTTGTAGTAATTTGTGTATCAACACAATTCCTTACAATTTTTGTGCTGATTTATGTTTTCTCGTAGGAAATTATGTATGTACACAAATCCTTACACTATGTTGAGCCCCTTTTGGCCTTGGTGATATATTGTAAGAAATTCTGTATATACCGTCTTTCTTACAATATTTGTAAGGATTTGTGTATACCATGTAGTAATTTGTGTATCAACACAAATCCTTACATTTTTATGCTAAGTTATGTTTTCTCGTAGGAAATTATGTATGTACACAAATTCTTACACTATGTTGAGCCCCTTTTGGCCTTGGTGATATCTTGTAAGAAATTCGGTCTATACCGTCTTTATTACAATATTTGTAAAGATTTTTGTATACCTTGTAGTATTTTGTGTATCAACACAAATCCTTACATTTTCTGTGCTAATTTATGTTTTCTCGTAGGAAAATATGTATGTACACAAATCCTTACACTATGTTGAGCCCCTTTTGGCTTTGGTGATATATTGTAAAAATTCGGTATACATTGTCTTTCTTACAATATTTGTAAGGATTTGTGTATACCAAGTAGTAATTTGTGTATCAACACAAATTCTTACATTTTTTATGCTAAGTTATGTTTTCTCGTAGGAAATTATGTATGTACACAAATTCTTACACTATGTTGAGCCCCTTTTGGCCTTGGTGATATCTTGTCAGAAATTCGGTATATACCGCCTTTATTACAATATTTGTAAAGATTTTTGTATACCTTGTAGTAATTTGTGTATCAACACAAGTTCTTACATTTTTTGTGCTAATTTATGTTTTCTCGTAGGAAATTATGTATGTACACAAATCCTTACACTATGTTGAGCCCCTTTTGGCCTTGGTGATATATTGTAAGAAATTCCGTATATACCATCTTTATTACAATATTTGTAAGGATTTCTGTATCAAAACAAATCTTTACATTTTTGTGCTATGTTATGTTTTCTCGTAGGAAATTATGTATGTACACAAATTCTTACACTATGTTGAGCAACTTTTGGCCTTGGTGATATCTTGAAGAAATTCGATATATACCGTCTTTATTACAATATTTGTAAGGATTTTTTTATAGCTTGTAGTAATTTGTGTATCAACACAAATCCTTACATTTTTTATGCTAATTTATGTTTTCTCGTAGGAAATTATGTATGTACACAAATCCTTACACTATGTTGAGCCCCTTTTGGCCTTGGTGATATATTGTAAGAAATTCGGTATATACCGTCTTTATTACAATATTTGTAGGGATTTCTGTATACCTTGTAGTAATTTGTGTATCAACACAAATCTTTACATTTTTTGTGCTATGTTATGTTTTCTCGTAGGAAATTATGTATGTACACAAATCCTTACACTATGTTGAGCACCTTTTGTCCTTGGTGATATCTTATAAGAAATTCAGTATATACCATCTTTCTTACAATATTTTGTAAGGATTTGTGTATAGCATGTAGTAATTTGTGTATCAACACAAATCCTTACATTTTTTATGCTAAGTTATGTTTTCTCGTAGGAAATTATGTATGTACAGAAATCCTTACACTATGTTGACAAAATGTTGAGCCTCTTTTGGTCTTGGTGATATCTTGTAAGAAATTCGGTATATACCGACTTTATTACAATATTTGTAAGGATTTCTGTATACCTTGTAGTAATTTGTGTATCAACACAAATCCTTACATTTTTTGTGCTAAGTTATGTTTTCACGTAGGAAATTATGTATGTACACAAATCCTTACACTATGTTGAGCCCCTTTTGGCCTTGGTGATATCTTGTAAGAAATTCAGTATATACCGTCTTTATTACAATATTTGTAAGGATTTCTGTATACCTTGTAGTAATTTGTGTATCAACACAAATCCTTACATTATTTGTGCTATGTTATGTTTTCTCGTAGGAAATTATGTATGTACACAAATCGATACACAAATTCTTACATTAATTGTAGTAAATTATGTTTAGCGTAGGAAACTATGTATATACACAAATCCTTACGTTGTAACATTTTATGTATATACCGTTTTTCTTACAGTTTTGTAAGAAATTTTATACAAACATCGTAATAAATTATGTACAAACTTATTACCTGCTAAATCGGTCAATCTTTAATTAGCCTTTATTTAAGTGTCATTCGCTAGAACTTCCAAAACTGTAATTGGTGTTGACTATTCAGAAAAATTGTAATTAGTGCTAGATTTTTAAATATAAAAATGAACATCTAAGTGGGATCTTAAAATTACAATTTGGTCAAGCTACTCATCTTTGTTCCCTCATATTCCCATAGATAATGCGTTCTAGACCTAGGGATGGAAAATGGGTGTGGCGGGTGCGGATACCCCTCTCCCATACCCATACCCACTTAAAATTTTATATTCACCACCTACCTATCACCTACGGCGAGTACCAATTTTTAAATCTACATTCGCCCAAGGGGGTAATTCTCAAATCAGTAAACCAACCAGCCCAACTTGAATCTGTAAAAATTCTTACTGGTCTTTCTTCACTTTTCTTAAATAATAACTCATGTCCCGGAGTCTTTTTAAGGTACCGTAAAATTCTGTATACGACATCAAGACGCCCTTTTCTTGGATCATTCGTGTACTAGCTAACAATACTAACAGAAAAAACAATGTCAGACCTCGTAAGAGATAAATAAATTAGATTACCAACCAATTCTTGGTACTGCTCTTTACTTACTGGAACACCATTTTTGAACTTTAAGTTGGGCTCTATTGGGGTTTCGGCTGGTTTATAATCAAGCATGCTAGTTTTTGTCAAAAGATCAAGGATGTACTTCCTCTGACAGATAACTATACCAAATCTCGATCTTGCCACTTCCATTCTAAGAACGTACCTAAGACTACCAAGGTCTTTGATTTCAAATTTCTTGGCTTGAATCTTTTAGCCTCTTTAATTCTTCAACATCATCCTAGTGATTATTATATCATCCACATAAACAATTAAAATTATTCTTTTACCATTTTGATTTACCTTAATAAATAAGGTATGGTTGGTTTGACATTGTTTATAACCACTTCCAATAATTACCTTGGCAAATCTGTCTAACCAAGCCCTTGGGTCTGCTTTAGGCCATACAAGGATTTTTACAATTTGCATACTTTGTGAGCTGTCGAATGTCTCTTGATGCCCTCCAAAATTTTCATGTACACTTCCTCCTTCAAATTGCCATTTAAGAAGACGTTTTTGATGTCTAATTGATGAAGTGGCCAATCATGGTTCATGGCAAGAGACAATAAAACTCTTATTGTATTTAGTTTTGCAACTAGAGCAAAGATTTCTTGGTAATGTATACTGTAAGATTGTGTGAATCCCTTAGCCACTAACCTGACTTTGAATCTCTCAATGCTGCCATTTCAATTGTACTTCACTGTGAAAATCCATTTGCATTCCACTTGCTTCTTTCCTTGAGATAGATCTGTCAGAGTCCAAGTCTCATTTTTCTCAAGGGCATTTATTTCTTCCTCGACTACCTTCTTTCACCTAGGATCATTCAACGCCTCCTCTATTGTTCTTGGAATTTAAATGTCATTAATTTTTGTTGAAAACGCCTTGAATGATGGCATTAAACGGCTATAAGCAACATGCTTTTCTATCGGATAAGCAGTACACTTCTTTACACTTTTTATTTGAACAATCGGCAAATCATCAGTATTAACAAAAGAAACAGGATTTTCATTAAGAGGAGAATCCATACCTTCCAAGTTTTCCATAGTAATTGGACTCAATTCCAATTCTTGACAACGTTTATGTTGCAAGGTGGACTTGTCTCTTCTTTTGTAGATGCTAAGTTCTCTCCCTTCTAGTTGGGTCTTTTGAGGAGTTTTTGGATATCCTCCAAATTCTCCTTACTCAGTCCATCTTTAACGAATCTAATTTTGTCATCTCAATTTATGGAAGACTTCCCAATAGAACGACATATTCCTAAACATGCCCATCTTACATATTTTCAACAGTTTGATCCGAGACGTTCGGATCTTCTTTTTATTGCATATGTACTTCTTCCTATACCAGGTAAATGTAAAAAGGGAAGACATTCTTCATACCTTACTTTTGCTTCAATTAGCATACAAACATCAGTAGGCATACCTTTTGTGCATGAGCATTCTTAATCTTTTAAGCCTAACTTTTTAAATTTTCAGAATCATGTTTGGTAGAATAGAAGAAAGACGTTTCTGCAATTTTGAGAGAACAACATCCATTTTGAAAGCAAAGGGAAATGAAAGAGAAAATGAAAGAGTGATTTTGAAAGAAAAACTGAGAAATGAATATACAATATCAGTTTTTTGGGTAGCCGATGAATCGAAAGATTTCACGGAGTACCGTTATCAGCCATTTAACTGGGAATTAAAATACTAATAATAGTTTAATATAATAATATATAATAATAAAAATATAATTATATATAATTACACCAAAATATTTTTAACAGGGATTTAAAAGATAAAGAATCTCACATTGACTGGCTTGATTTTCAATGAAAGGTTTAAGTCTCTATTCATTGACTTTGAACACGTTTCCAATTTTAGGATTTTCAATGTCAATTGCTCCATAAGGATAAACATGCTTTACAACAAAAGGTCCACTCCATCTTGATCTCAATTTTCCAGGAAACAAGTGAAGTCTAGAATTATAAAGGAGAACATTTTGCCCAACATCATATATTTTTCTTGAAATTCTTTTATTGTGAAAGGCTTTGTTTCTTTCTTTATAAATCTTTGAATTTTCATATGCAACATTTCTAAGTTCCTCAAGTTCATTAATTGGTAACTTTCGCAATTCTACAGCATCATCAAGATTAGAGCTAAACATTTTAATAGCCCAATATGCTTTATGTTCAAATTCCATAGGTAAATGACAAGGTTTTCCATAAACTAGTCTATAGGGGGACATGCCCAATGATGTTTTAAAAACAGTTCGATAAGCCCATAAAGCATCATTAAGTCTTAAAGACCAATATTTACGATTTGGGTTAAATTTTTTTCCCAAAATCTATTTAATTTCCCTATTTGCAAGTTCTACTTTGTCTATTTGTGTAAGGGTGATAAGGGGTTGCAACTTTATGTGTAATGGCATAATTATTCATTAAAGTTTTGAAAAACCTTATTGCAAAAATGTGTTCCACCATCACTTATAAGAGATCGAGGAATTCCAAATCGACTTAAAATATTTCCCTTTAAAAATTTGATCACTGTTCTATGATCATTATTGCGACATGGAATTGCCTTTATCCATTTTGAAACATAATCAATTGCGACCAAAGTATACAAGAAACCAAAAGAAGGTGGAAACGGACACATAAAATCAATTCCCCAACAGTCAAAAATTTCAATCACTAAAATTGGGTTTAATGGCATCATGGTTCTTTTAGAAATAGTTCTCAATTTTTGACAACTTTCACAAGACTTGCAAAAATTATGAGCATCTCCTATACAACTAGAAACAGTCTTAGTTAGAATTAATTCATTATTTTCATTTTTAATCACAATAACTCTAGATTTCCTAGGTACTACTTGAGTTAGGGGTGAGCGTTCGAGAAACTTGAATCGAGTTGAATAAAAAAATTCTGAGTTATTCGAGTTGATGAGTCTAATTTTACAACTTGAACTTAATTTGAAATTTTTTTGAGTCGAGTTTAGCGAGTTCGAGTTCGAGTCAAGTCGAATTTTTGAGTTTATGTACAAATCTTAATTGTAACTATTTATAATATTATAGTATATTTTGATTCAAATTTAAATGACTTTCTCTAATAATATAAGACATACATACATATCAGTTCGAGTCATTTCATTAAATTACGAGCCTCGTTAAAAACCTCCTTATCTAGGTAAGGTCAATGCGAGACCAAAGATAGCGGAAGGAGGAAAAGAGTGCCCTAAAGTATATTTTCTAGTTTAGGGTTTAGAAAAATATTTGATAAATTTAAAACGCCCCATTGTGATAACTAAAATTTTAAGGTATAAGGGTTTTTTTATTGCGGTTTTTTTATTTCGAATGCATTTTGAAAATGTTTAGGGAATATAAGTGCGTAAATTAAAATATTTAGAAAGGACCGGATTAACGAAAATAAAATGCATAAATTAAAATTTCGGAAGCGGATCGAGACGAACAAAATAAAATACGTAAATTAAATTGCAGAAATTTAAATGCAAAAAATTAAACGCGATAAATTAAATACGATAAATTAAATACAGAAATTAAAAACATAAAATAAATAGCATAATATAAAAGTTACAAATAAAAATTGCATTAAATAAAATAAAACTGAATCTAGAAAGTGACCAAATTGTAAAGAAAAGAAAATTAAAAGGCAAAAATATTAAAAAGAGAAGACGTGACTAAAATAAAACTGAAAATAAAATTACAAGGGTTAAATGTGTAATTAGCCCAGGCAATATTTTCAAGTTAACAAAAAAAAATCGAATAACTCGAAATTTGAAAATTTGAACTCGACTCGAAATTGAAATTTTTTGAGTTATTCAATTTGACTCTAATAACTCGACTCGAATAACTCGAAATTGAAAAAAAAACAATTTTTTCGAGTCGAGTTTTGCTCACCCCTAACTTGAGTAGGACTTACCCATTTACTATCAGAAATAGGATAAATGATTCCATTATCCAATAGTTTAATAACTTCATTTCTCGCTACTTCTTTCATATTAGGATTTAGCCTTCGTTGCATTTGTCTACAAGATTTAGCATTTTCTTCTAAATATATATTATGAGTACAAATCAATGGGGTAATCCCTTTTATGTCAGCTATGGTCCATCTTAATGCATTGTTATGTAGTTTCAGAATTTCTAACAACTTACCTTCTTGGAATGCATCAATTGTTGCAGAGATTATAACTGGAAATGTTTCATTCTTACCTAAAAATGAATATTTTAGGTGAGATGGCAAAGGTTTCAGATCCAACTTTGGCGGTTCTTCATTTGATGATACCATAGTTGTTGGTACTGATTGAATTTTCTCAAATTTTTGTATCCAACAATGATTATTATTTTCCTGTAAAAGATCTTTTTCAGGGACATCATCAATTTTAGAATTAGCAAAATAATTTCCTAAAGGATTAGAAAGTTTAGAAATGTTGATTTGTTCATGAACAAGTTCGTCGATAAAATCCACTTCATGTACTTCAAAATTCTCTCCAGGTTGCTTACAAACATTGAACACATTTAATTCTAAAGTCATGTTCCCAAAAGAAAGGTTTAAAACACCATTCCTGCAATTAATCAAGGCATTAGAAGTAGCAAGAAATGGGCGACCTAAAATAAAAGGAATTTGTGCATTTGCATTTGAAACAAGACTTGTGTCCAAAACAATAAAATCAACTGGAAAGTAAAATTTATCAATTTGAACCAACACATCTTCTATCACCCCTCGAGGAATTTTAATAAAGCGATCAGCAAGTTGGAGTGTAATAGGCGTTACTTTAAGTTCACCCAAACCTAACTGTTGATATACCGAAAAGGGTAAAAGATTAACACTAGCACCAAGATCAAGCAAAGCACGCTCTATTCTAGTGTTACCAATAATGTATGAAATTGTCGGGCATCCAGGGTCTTTGTATTTGGGTGGGGTAAGATGCTGAATGATCGAGCTTACAGTTTCTGTTAAAAATGCTTTCTTTTGCACATTATGTTTTCTTTTGATAGTACACATATCTTTCAAAAACTTTGCATATGATGGCACTTGCTTGATTGCATCCAACAAAGGAATATTTATCTTAACTTGTTTGAAAAGTTCTAAGAATTCAACATTTTTGTTTAAATTCTTTGTTGGTTGTAATCTCTGGGGAAAAGGAGCAGAAATTACATATTTCTCTTTTTCTATGTCAATGTATTCAGACTTGCCATCATTCTCACCTTTACATTTTTAAGGAAATAAAGATTCTTGAATTTTTGATGAAATAGTTTTAACAACATTCTTGCCACTTTGGAGGGTTGGGATAGATTTAACATCTTCTTGTCGAGTTCCACTAGAACAAGAAGCAAGAGATTGATTAGAATGATTAGGAAGAGGATGAGCAGGAAACTTACCTTTTTCTTGAGTGCGCAACGAAGCTGTCAGTGTTGAAAGTGTGATCTTGATTTCATTGATAGATTGTGATGTTTGAATATTGAAAATTTTCTAATCCTACATAAAAACTTGCAATGTCTCATCAAGACTTTTTACCTGCAAATAAAAATTAGATGAACCGTATGGATGCTTTTGATTTTGGGGTACATGATGATGGTTATTATTTTGCCAACCGAAGTTTGGATGATTTTTCCATTGAGGGTTATAAGTTTCAGAATACGGAGAAGGAAAAGGCTTTGAGGATGTATTTATGACATTTTTATTCTCATGCAGCATTTTTTAAAAAATTGGAATGTTCTGATATTCAAGAGTAGAGTGTCCCATAATATCACAAATATCACAACTCTCTTGATTTTCACTCAATTGACTTCTTTTATTTTCCTAGTTTCTATGACATCGAGTCTTCTAGACAAAATAGCAAACTTAGCACTTAAATCATCTTGGTTAAGGTGATATTTTCCTTTATTATGCGCAAGATTATGTTTAGCAAATCCTTCTGTAGAATTATCTGTGTGCCAAGATTGAGAATTTTTAGCTAAATGATCTAAGTATTCAAAAGCTTCTTTAGGTTGTTTACTCATGAAATCACCATTGCACATTGTTCAACAATTTGTTTAGTTTCAGGAGTCAAACCATTATAGAAAAAACTTATGATACGCCATTCTTCAAAACCATGATGTGGACAAGAATTTAATAAATCTTTAAAATGTTCCCAACATTGAAAGAATGTTTCATTTGGCTTCTGATTGAAATTTTGAATATGTTTCTTTAAAGCATTATTTTTATGTGTTGGAAAAAACTTTTTTAAAAATTGAGTTTGCATTTATTTCCAAGCATCGATTGACATAGGTTTCAACATATTAAGCCAAATTTGTGTCTTATCTTTTAAAGAAAAAGTAAATAATTTTAACTTAATAATTTCATTTGAACATTGCTGGTCATTAAAAGTGACACGTACATCTTCAAAATCTTTAAGGAAAGCATAAGCATTTTCACATTCTATGCCATGAAAAGTAGGAAGTAAAGATATCATACCTGGTTTAAATCAAAAGTTGTTTGCATTCGGGGGAAATATAAAACATGAAGGTAGTGAAGTTTGAGGGGGTTGCAAGTAATCACGCATTGAGCGCACTTGCATATTCACATTTTCATTGAGAACAAGTTGATCTTCAGCCATGGTAGGTGAATTTGGAGGTGTGTCAAACAAATTTTCGAAAAGAGTTTCAGAATTATTTCTAACCAAACGAAAAGAATTAAAATCGCCCTGTCAAACCAACATAAAAAACTAATATACACATAAATAGGCGGTAAAACTATCCATTAACTAATATATATATATATATATATATAAACTGGAATTCTAAATCTTACCTTCCCTGACAACGGCGCCAAAAACTTGACCGGCTCTTTTCAGTCGTATACCCAAGTACAGGTTGTTGTCAAGTAATAATTCTCGGGAGTCTGAGGTCGAATCCACAATAAGATAAAAAATAAAATAAAAATATGCAAAGAGAATAATTGATTAGAAAATAAATAACAATATAAAAGAAGCTGAGGTTTTGAGAATCCACTCTTAGTATTATACTAGGATTAATTTTTATTCATCTTATTACTAAATTAAAGTCCATATGATGAAATGAAATCCAATCAGAAGGTCCTGAAATGAAAGTTCAAAGTCTATTGTCCAATGTTCAATGTCCATAGTCAAAGTCCAAAGTGCAATAAACAATGTCCAAAAAAATGCAGAGGTATAGCATATGGTGTTATATGGATTGATGCAATCAAAAATAATAAACAAGTCCAGGTGTTCATTAAGCCAATTTGTTTTGTCTACAATAAATCAAGTTAATTATAACAAGCATTTATTGTGCCAAATTACTTGTCTATAATGAAGCAATGTTCTTAATTTACCAACATGAATATTAACCAACTGAATTTAACATCATATACTAATTTAACATATTTAGTATATATTGAGAATTTCAAACTAACCTTTAGTATATACCGAGAGTTTCATCCTTTCACCTTAGCAACTTGATTTAGAAAGACAGCATATGCTTATGCCCCAATTTCTAACTTCTAAGCTACGGCTTAGTGTTAGTTACGAGAGATTTTTAACGAGGTCCCGAATGACTTGGATTTTGACATGTAGGTGTCATGTAACCTTAATTTTAGTTTTGTAATCTCAATTTAAGGTTTGGGGTTCAAGGTTCATGGTTTATGGTTCATGGTTAAGGGTTTTAGGGCTTTAAAGGTTAGGGTTTCAAGGTATGTTTTTGGATATAATGTTTAGGGTGTGGGGTTTAGGGTTAGTGGTTAGGGTTAAGTTTATGGTTTAGGGTTTAGGGTTGAGGGTTTAAGTTTTAGGGTTAGGCTTGGGTTTGGGTTTAGAGTTTTAGGTTTATTTATGGGGTTTAGGGTTTTAGGGTTAATGGTTTAGGGATTAGGGTTTAAGGTTCAAAGTCTAGGGATTAGTTAAACTTGGAATAGGAAGAGTATGCTATAATTTACATATGTCGAGTCTTTTAAAAAAACAAAATTCATGTCGATGCTATCAGATGAGATATGTTCTTACCAATTAAAAGCAATAACAAATCTTATTCATTGGTTTGAACTATATGCTTATGCCCTAATTTCTAACTTCTAAGCTACGTCTTAGTGTTAGTTACGAGAGATTTTTAACGAGGTCCCGAATGACTTGGATTTTGACATGTAGGTGTCATGTAACCTTAATTTTAGTTTTGTAATCTCAATTTAAGGTTTGGGGTTCAAGGTTCATGGTTTATGGTTCATGGTTAAGGGTTTTAGGGCTTTAGAGATTAAGGTTTCAAGGTATGTTTTTGGATATAATGTTTAGGGTGTGGGGTTTAGGGTTAGTGGTTAGGGTTAAGTTTAGGTTTAGGGTTGAGGGTTTAAGTTTTAGGGTTAGGCTCGGGTTTGGGTTTAAGGTTTTAGGTCTAGGGTTTAGGGTTAATGGTTTAAGGATTTGGGTTCAAGGTTTAAGGTTCAGAGTCTAGGGTTTATGGTTTAGGGCTCAAGGTTTAGGATTTAGGGTTTAGGGCTTGGGGGTTGTGGTTTATGTTGAGGGTTTAGGATAAAAGGTTCAGGGTTTATGGTTCAGGCTTTAGCACGTTTCCTAAAAGTATCGCCTGTTTCGCGGCCGCCTTGGGCCAAAATATAATGAAAATATCGGCCGCCTTGCGGCCAGAACGAGGGACTACCAAAGGGATTCCTGAGGATTTTTTTTGGGATTTTTCACGAAAATATGTAAGGTTTTTGGTGGTTTTTTTGGAATTTTTAAAATTTTTGGAGGGTTTTTTTGAATTTTGAAAATAGAGATTTTTTTTTGAAATTAGTGAAGATTATTTTGAATTTTAGGGTTTAGTGTTGGATCATTAGTTAGTGCACTAGGGAGTTTTGAAGGTTTAGTTTTAATTTTTTTTGTTTTTTAAAATTGAGACCTACAAACCCCATTACCACAACTGGGACATAGAACCCTATTACTCGAGAACACTACAACATCTAAACCTCTACCCCAATAGCTAAACCTTATACCCCAAACCCTATTTTCACAACCGGGACCTAGAACCCCATTACCACAACCGGGACCTAGAACCCTATTTGTTCGTAGGGTGGAAAAAACTACAACCCTACCCAAACCCACATAATTCGTTTCCCCCGCCGCTAAAGTCATAACCGAGACCTTAAACCCCATTACCACAACCAGGACCTAGAACCCTATTACCACAAAACCATACAAAATCTAAAACCCTCCCCTTTTAACCCAAAACCTAAACCATATACCCTAATACCCTAAACCTTAACCCTATACCCTTAAACTTATCCCTAAACCCTAAATTTGGTGTTAGAGTTTGAGGTTTAGGGTCTGGGGCTTTGGGTTTAGGGCTCAAGGTTTTGGGTTTTTGGTTCCAGTTTTAGAGTTTTGAGTTTTAGGTTTTAGGTCTTGGGTTTATGATTTAGAGTTTAGGGTTTTGGGTGTAAGGTTTAGGGTTGAGGGTTAATGTTAAGGGTTAAGGGTTTAGAGTTTGGGGTGTGTGGTTTGGTTTTAGGGTTTAGAGTTAATGGTTTATGGTTTAGTGTTCAGGGTTCAGCACATTTCCTAAAAATATCGCCCGTTTCGCACCGCCTTGGACCAAATATATTGGAAATATCGGCCGCCTTGCCCGCCCCGGCCCTGAAGCAGCCAGAACGAGGGACTCCCAAAAGGAGTCTTGAGAAAAAGTTTTGAGATTTTTCAAGAAAATATGTATGGTTTTTGGTGGGTTTTTTTTAAAAATTTTGAAGTTTTTGTGGTTTAGTGTTCTTTTGAAATATTTTAGGGGTTTGGAGGTTTTTTTTGAAAATTTTAAGATTTTTGGAGTGATTTTTTTGAATTTTGAAAATAGAGATTTTTTCTTTTAAGTTAGTGAAGGTTATTTTAAATTTTCAGGGTTTAGGCTTGGATCATTAGTTAGTGCTTTGGGGAGTTTTGAAGGTTTAGTTTTATTTTTTAAAACCGAGACGTACAAACCCCATTATAACAACCAGGACCTAGAACCCTATTACCCCAACCGGTTGTGGTAATGGGGTTTGTAGGTTTCGGTTTTAAAAAACAAAAAAAACTAAACCTTCAAAACTCCCTAAAACACTAACTAATGATCCAAGCGTAAACCCTAAAAATTTAAAATAACCTTCACAAACTTCAATTTTTTTTCTATTTTCAAAATTCAAAAAAATCACTACAAAAATCTTAAAAATTTCAAAAAAACCTCCAAAACCCTAAAACATTTCAGAAGAACCCTAAACCACAAAAAATTCAAAATTTTGAAAAAACCCACCAAAACCTTACATATTTTCGTGAAAAATCCCAAAACTTTTTCTCGGGACTCCACTCCCTTTGGGAGTCCCTCGTTCTAGCTACTTCGGGGCCGGGGCGGTCGCAAGGTGGCCGATATTTCCAATGTATTTTGTCCAAGGTGGTCGCAAAACTGGTGATATTTTTAGGAAACGTGCTAAACCATGAACCCTAAACACTAAACCATAAACTCTAAACTATAAACCATAAACCTAAACCCCACACCCTATACCCTACACCCTCAACCCTAAACCTAAAACCTAAAACTCTAAACCCAAAACTCAAAACTCAAAGCCCAAAAAACAAAACCCAAAAACTTGAAACTCAAAACTCAAAACCCAAAACTCGAAATCTAAACCCTAAACCTTAGGTTTAAAGTTTAAGGTTCAGGGATAACGTTAAGGGTATAGAGTTAAGGTTCGGGTTTAGGGATTAGGGTATGTGGGTATAGGGTTTAGGTTAGATGGGGGAGGGTCTTAGATTTTGTATAGCTTTGTGGTAATAGGGTTCTCGGTCTTGGTTGTGGTAATGGGGTTCAAGATCTCGGTTGTGGCTTTAACGGTAGTATAAATGAATTATGTGGGTTTGGGTAGGGTTTTAGCTTTTTCCACCCTACGAACAAATAGGGTTCTAGGTCCCGGTTGCGGTAATGGGGTTCTAGGTCTTGGTTGTGAAAATAGGGTTTGGGGTATAGGGTTTACTATTAGGGTAGAGGGGTAGAGGTTTAGATGTTGTAGTGTTCTCGAGTAATAGGGTTCTACGTCTCAGTTGTGGTAATGGGGTTTGCAGGTTTCAATTTTAAAAAACAAAAAAATTTAAAACTAAATCTTCAAACTCCCCAATGCAATAACTAATGATCCAACCCTAAAACCTAAAAATTCAAAATAACCTTCACTAACTTCAAAAAATTCTCTATTTTCAAAATTCAAAACAAGCCCTCCAAAAATTTTAAAAATTCCAAAAAAACCTCCAAAATCCTAGAACATTTCAAAATAACCCTGAACCCTAAACCATAAGCCATAAACCCTAAACTTGGAACCTAAAACCCAAAACTTAAAACCCAAAACTTGAAACCCAATACCCTAAACTATAAACCCTAAACCTTGAATATCAAAGTATAAACCATAAACCCTAAACCTTAAACCATAAATCCTAAACACCAAACCATAAACCTTAAACATTGATCCATAAACCCTAAACCATAGACCCTAAACCATAATACCTAACATATAAACCCTAAACCTTAACCCTTAAACCCTAAACCTAGAATCCTTAAACCATGAACATTAAACCCTAAACCATTATCCTTAAACTTTAAACCTTCAACCTTAAACCCTCAATCTTCAACCTAAAACCCTAAACTCAAAACCTAAAACCCAAAAACTAGAAACCCTAAAACCTAAAACCCAAAAATCAAAACCCAAAACTTGAACCCGAAACCCTAACCCCAACATCAAACCATAAACCCAAACCTAAAACCACAAACCTTAAACAATAAAATATAAACCTTAAACTTAGGGTTTAGGGTTTAGGGACACAGTTAAGGGTTTAAGGTTAGGGTTTAGGGTATAAGGGTATAAGGTTTAGGTATTTGGGTTAGAAAGGTGAGGGTTTTAGATTTTGTATGGTTTTGTGGTAATAAGGTTCTAGATCCCGGTTGTGGTAATGGGTTTCATTGTCCCGGTTGTGGCTTTAGCGGCGGGGGAAGCGAAATATGTGGGTTTGGGTAGGGTTTTAGTTTTTTTTCCACCCTACAAACAAATGGGGTTCTAGGTTTCGGTTGTGGTAATGGGGTTTGTAGGTCTCAGTTTTAAAAAACAAAAAAAATTAAAACTAAACCTTCAAAACTCCCATAGCACTAACTAATTATCCAAGCTTAAACCCTAAAATTTCAAAATAACCTTCACTAACTTCAAAAAAAATCTCTATTTTCAAAATTAAAAAAATCACTCCAAAAATCTTAAAAATTTTAAAAAAACTCCAAAATCCTAAAACATTTCTAAATAACCCTAAACCACAAAAACATCAAAAATTTGAAAAAAACCCACCAAAACCTTACATATTTTCGTGAAAAAACCCAAAACTATTCCTTGGGACTCATTTTGGGAGTCCCTCGTTCTGGCTGCTTCGGGGCCGGGGAGATCGCAAGGTGGCTGATATTTCCAATATATTTGGTCCAAGGTGGTCGCGAAACGGGCGATATTTTTAGGAAACATGATAAACCCTGAACCCTAAACACTAAACTCTAAACCCCAAACTCTAAAACTAAAACCTAAAACCTAAACCCTACATCCTAAACCATACACCCTAAACCTAAAATCCAAAACCCTAAACCCTAAACCTAAAACCCAAAATTCAAAACTCATAACCTAAAACTCATAACCCGAAACTTGAAAACTAAAAGTCAAAAACCAAAAACTCAAAACCCACCCAAACCTAAACCCTAAACCATAAATCCTAAACCTTAAACCCTAAACTTAAAGTTTAGGGATAAGGTTAAGGGTTTAGGGTATAGGGTTAGAGTTTAGTGTATTAAGGTAAAAGGTTTAGGTTTTGGGTTAGAAGGGGATGGTTTTAGATTTTTTATGGTTTTGTGGTAATAGGGTTCTAGGTCCAGGTTGTGGTAATGGGGTTTAAGGTCTCGGTTGTGGCTTTAGCGGTGGGGGAAACGAATTATGTGGGTTTGGGTAAGGTTTTAGTTTTTTTCCAACCATGGAAAAATAGGGTTCTAGGTCCCAGTTGTGGTAATGGGGTCTTAGGTCTTGATTGTGAAAATAGGGTTTAGCTTCTAGGGTATGGGGGTAGAGTTTTAGATGTAGTGTTCTCGTGTAATAGGGTTCTATGTCTCAGTTGTGGTAATGGGGTTTGTAGGTCTCAGTTTTAAAAAACAAAAAAATTTAAAACTAAACCTTCAAAACTCCCCATGCACTAACTAATGATCCAACTCTAAACCCTAAAAATTAGAAATAACCTTCACTAATTTTAAAAAAATCTCTATTTTCAAAATTCAAAAAAGCCCTCCAAAAATTTTAAAAATTCCAAAAAAAACTCCAAAACCCTAAAACATTTCAAAATAAACCTAAACCACAAAACTTAAAAATTATAAAAAACCACCAAAAACCTTACATATTTTCGTTAAAAGTCCCAAAAATTTTCCTCGAGAATCCCTTTGGGAGTTCCTTGTTCTGGCCGATTCAGGGTCGGGCGGTCGCACGGCGGCCGATATATCCATTATATTTTTGACCAAGGCGGCCGCGAAATGGGCAATACTTTTAGGAAACGTGCTAAACCCTGAAACATAAACCCTAAACCTTATATCCTAAACCCTAAACCAAAAAACCTAAACCCTAAACCCCTAACACATAACCTTTAAACCCTAAAACCTAAACTATAAACCCTAAACCCTAGACCATAGACCCTAAACCTTGAACCATAAACCATGAACCATAAACCATAATCCCTAAACCTTTAATCACATACCCCAAACACTAAACCCATAACCCTGAACCTTAAACTATAAACTATAAACCCTAAACCTTGAACCATGAACTCTAAACCCTAAACATTAAACCTTAAACCCCATACCCAAACCTAAAACCCCAAACTCAAACCCAAAACCTTAACCCAAACCCAAACTCAAACCTGACCCTAAACCCTCAACATACACCCTAAACCCAAAACCCAAAACCTTAAACCATAAACCTAACCCTAACCATTAACCCTAAACTCTATACCCTAAACATTATAGCCTAAATCATACCCTAAAACTTTAACCTCTAAAACCCTAAAACCTTAACTATAAACCTTAGACCTTGAACCCCAAACCATAAATTAAGATTACAAAACTAAATTTAAGGTTACATGACACCAAAATCCAAGTCATTCGGGACCTCGTTAAAAATCCCTCGTAACTAACACTAAGTCGTAGCTTAGAAGTTAGAAGTTAGAAATTAGGGCATAAGCATGTAGTTCAAAACAATGAATAAGATTTGTTATTGCTTTTAATTGGGAAGAACATATCTCATCTGATAGCATCGACATGAGTTTTGAAGGTTTAGTTTTCATTTTTTTTTTATTTTTTAAAACCCAGACCAATAAACCCCATTACCACAACCAGGACCTAGAACCCCATTACCCCAATCGGGAACTAGAACCCTATTTGTTCATAGGGTGGAAAAAACTAAAACCCTATCCAAACCCACATAATTCGCTTCCTCCGCCACTAAAGCCACAATCGGGACCATGAACCCCATTACCACAACTGAGACCTAGAACCCTATTACCACAAAACCATACAAAATCTAAAACCCTCCCCCTTTTAACCCAAATACCTAAACCTTAACCTTAAACCCCTAACTATACCCCTAAAATTAAACCTTAAGTTTAAGGTTTAGGGTTTATAGGTTAGGGTTTAGGGTTTAAGGTTTTGGGTTTATGGTTCAGGGTTAAGGTGTTAGGTTTTAGGTTAAGGGTTAAGGGTATAAGGTTAAAGATTTAGGGTTAAGAGTTCATGGTTTAGGGTTTAAGGTTTAAGGCTTTATAGGTTAAGGTTTAAGGGTTAGGATTCAAGGATTATGGCTCAATGTTCAAGGTTTAGGGTTCAAGGTTTGGAGTATAGGGTTCAAGCTGTAAGGTTTTGGGTTTAGAGCTTAGGTTTCAAGGTTTGGTGTTCAAAGTTTAGGGTTTAGGTTTTCAAGTTTTGGGTTTATAGTTTAGGGTTTAGGGTTTAGGGTTATTTTGAAATGTTTTAGGGTTTTAGAGGTCTTTTTTGGAATTTTTAAAATTTTTGGAGGGCTTTTTTGGAATTTTGAAAATAGAGATTTTTTTGAAGTTAGTGAAGGTTATTTCGAATTTTTAGGGTTTGGGGTTGGATCATTAGTTACTTATTGGGGAGTTTTGAAGGTTTAGTTTTAAATTTTTTTTGTTTTTAAAATCGAGAACTACAAACCCCATTACCACAACCAGGACATAGAACCCTATTACTCGAGAACACTACAACACTAAACCTCTACCCCAATGGGTAAACCCTATACCCAAACCCTTTTTTCACAATAAAGACATAAAATCCCATTACCACAACCGGGAACTAGAACCCTATTTGTTCGTATGGTGGAAAAAAAACTAAAACCCTACACAAACCCACATAATTCATTTCCTCCGCTGCTAAAGCCACAACTGAGACCATGGATCCCATTACCACAACCAAGGTTTTGGGTTTGGGTTTGGAAGTGAGTTTTTGGGTAAAGGGTTTAGGTTTTGGTTTAGAAGGCGAAGGGTTTTAGATTTTGTATGGTTTGTGGTAATAGGGTTCTAGGTCCCTGTTGTGGTAATGGGGTTCAAGGTCTCTATTGTGGCTTTAGCAGCGGGGGAAATGAATTATGTGGGTTTCGGTAGGGTTTAGTTTTTTCCACCCTACGAACAAATAGGGTTCTAGGTCCCGATTGTGGTAATGGGGTTCTATGTCCTGGTTGTGCAAAAAGGGTTTGGGGTATAGGGTTTACCTATTGGGGAAGAGGGGTAGAGGTTTAGTGTTGTATTGTTCTCGAGTAATAGGGTTCTACGTCTCGATTATGGTAATGGGGTTTATAGGTCTCGGATTTAAAAACAAAAAAAACCTTCACAACTCCCCAATGCACTAACTAATGATCCAACCCTAAACCCTAAAAATTCAAAATAACCTTCACTAACTTCCAAAAAATTCTTTATTTTCAAAATTCCAAAAAAGCCCTCCAAGAAAATTTTAAAATTCTAAAAAAGACCCTAAAACCCTAAAACATTTCAAAATAACTCTAAACCCTAAACTCTAAACCTAAAACCTAAAACTCAAAACCCAAAACACGAAACTCAAAACCTAAAACCCTCAACCTTAAGTTATAAACCCTAAAACCTAAACTATAAACACCAAACCATAAACCCAAAACCTAAAACCTTACACCTTGAACCCTAAACCCTAAACCTTGAACTATAAAACTTAATCCTTAATCTCTAAACCCTTAACCTCATACCCCATACCTTAAACCATAAACCATAACCCCTAAACCATAAACCTTAAACCCTAAACTCTAAAACCTAAACCTTGAACCCCAAACCTTAAACCTTAAACCATAAGTCCCAAACCCAAAACCCAAAACCCTAATTTTGAACCCAAACCCAACACTAAACCCTAAATCCTAAACCTTAAACCCTAAAACCTAAAACTTAAACCTAAACCCTAATCACTAAACCTTAAACCTTAACCCTAAACCCTAAACCTAACCCTGACCATTAACCTAAACCTTACACCCTAAACATGATAGCCTAAACCATACTATAAAACTCTAACCTCTAAAACCCTAAAACCTTAAACCCTTAACCATGAACCATAAACCTTGTACCTTGAATCCCAAACCCTAAATTGAGATTACAAAACTAAAATTAAGGTCCAAGTCATTCGGGACCTCGTTAAAAATCCCTCATAACTAACACTAAGCCGTAGCTTAGAAGTTAGAAATTGTGGCATAAGCATGTAGTTCAAAACAATGAATAAGATTTGTTATTGCTTTTAATTGGGAAGAACATATCTCATCTGATAGCCTCGACATGAGTTTTGAAGGTTTAATTTTATTTTTTGTTTTTTAAAACCGAGACCTACAAACCCCATTACCACAACCGGAACCAGAACCCTATTTGTTCATAGGGTGGAAAAAACTAAAACCCTACCCAAACCCACATAATTTGCTTCCCCCGCCACTAAAGCCAAGCTCGGGCTTGGCTTGGAAATAGTGTTATTGGGCTCAGCGAGCTCAAAATTTTAGGCTCGAGCTCGGCTCGAAAACAATACTATTGTGCTCAGATCGGGCTCGAAGCTCGTCAGACTCGGCTCGACTTGACTCGAAATGAACCATTTTGCTATAATTGTTTTTATAAAAGATAGGGCCTCGTTAAAAACCCATTTCATAACCAACACTGAAACGAAATTCAATATCGAAGAAAGAGAAAAGAGTGCCCAATTTATTTTAGTTAATTTATTTTTTGTGGATTTTCCCCTAATTTATTTTATTGCTTTATTTGCTAAAGAGATTAGTTTTAGTGTACATGTAGCATATATATAATATATATAATTATTCTGAGCCTGTTCATGAGCTTTTCGAGCCGAGCTTGGGCCGGCTCAGTTTGGCTTGTTAAGGTCTCGACCTGAGCCCGAGTCGTGCTCACTCGAGTTGAGCTTTGACCGAGCCGAGCCCGAGTAGCTCGCGAGCCAATCATGCTCATTATCACCTCTAATCGAGATAATGAACCCCATTACCACAACCGGGACCTAGAACCCTATTACCACTAAACCATACTAAATCTAAAACCCTTCCTTTTCTAACCCAAATACCTAAACCCTATACCATTATACCTTAAACCTTAAACTCTAACCCTAACCTTAACCCTAAGTTAGGGTTTAAACTTTAGGGTTTTAGGTTTAGAGTTGAGGTTATATGGTTGGGGGTTTATGGTTTTAGGTTTAAGGTTAAGAGTTTAGGGTTTAGGGTTGAAGGTTTAAGCTTTAAGGGTTAAGCTTTATAGGTTAAGGTTTAGGGGTTAGGGTTTAAGGGTTATAGCTTAGGGTTTAAGGTTTAAGGTTTAAGGTTTAGGGTTTGGGGTTTAAGGTTTAGCATTCAATGTTTATGGTTTAAGGTTTAGGGTTCAAGGATTATGTTTTAGGGTTCTAAGTTTAGGCTTTTAGGTTCCATGTTTAGGGTTTAAGGTTTATGGTTATTTTGAAATGTTTTAGGGTTTTTGAGGTCTTTTTTGGAATTTTCAAAATCTTTGGAGGGTTTTTTTTTTGGAATTTTGAAAATAGAGAATTTTTTAAGTTGGTGAAGCTTATTTTGAATTTTTAGGGTTGGATCATTAATTAGTGCACTAGGCAGTTTTGAAGGTTTAGTTTTATTTTTTTTGTTTTTAAAACTGATACCTACAAACCCCATTACCACAACCGAGACGTAGAACCCTATTACTCGAGAACACTACAACACTAAACCTCTACCCCTCTACCCTAATAGGTAAACCCTATACCCAAACCTTATTTTCACAACCGAGACGTAGATCCCCATTACCACAACCGGGACCTAGAGCCCTATTTGTTCGTAGGGTGAAAAAAAACTAAAACCCTACCCAAACCCACATAATTCATTTCCCCCGCTGCTAAGGCCACAACCAAGACCTTGAACCCTATTACCATAACCATGACCTAGAGCCCTATTGCCACAAAACCATACAAAATCTAAAACCCTCCACCTTCTAAACCAAAACCTAAACCCTATACCCAAAACCTCACTTCTAAACCCAAACCCAAAACCTTAATTGTGGTAATGGGGTTCATGGTCTCGGTTGTCGCTTTATCAGCGGGGGAAACAAATTATGTGGGTTTCGGTAGGTTTTTATTTTTTTCCACCCTACAAACAAATAGGGTTCTAGGTCCCAGATGTGAAAATAGTGTTTTGGGTATAGGGTTTACCTATTGGGGTAGAGGGTAGAGGTTTAGATGTTATAGTGTTATCGAGTAATAGGGTTCTACGTTCTAGTTGTGGTAAGGGGGTTTGAGGTCTCGATTTAAAAAACAAAAAATTTTAAAACCAAACCTTCAAAACTCCCCAATGCACTAACAAATGATCCAACCTTAAACCCTAAAAATTCAAAATAACCTTTACTAACTTCAAAAAAATTCTCAATTTTCAAAATTCCAAAAAAGCCCTCCAAAAATTTTAAAAATTCCAAAAAAGACCTCTAAAACCCTAAAACATTTCAAAATAACCCTAAACTCTAAACCTTAAACCCTAAACCCTAAACATGAAACCTAAAACCTAAAACCCAAAATACAAAACTCGAAACCCTAAACTGTAAATCCCTTAAACCTTAAAGCTTCAACCCTAAACCTTAAACTGTCAACCCTAAACCTTTAATCATGAACCCTCAACCCCAAACCATAAACTTAAACCCAAAACCTAAAACTTAAACCTCAAACCTTAAACCTAAACCCTAAACTATAACCCTTAATCTTAGGGTTTAAGTTTGAGGATATAGTTAAGGGTTAGGGTTTAGGGTATAAGGGTATAAGGTTTAGGTATTTGGGTTAAAAGGGGAGGGTTTTAGATTTTGTATGGTTTTATGGTAATAGGGTTCTAGGGCCTAGTTGTGGTAATGGGGGTTCATGGCCCCGGTTGTGGCTTTATTGACGGGGGAAACGAATTATGTGGGTTTGGGTAGGGTTTTAGTTTTTTCCACCCTACGAATAAATAGGGTTCTAGGTCTCGGTTGTGGTAATGGGGTTTAAGGTCTCGGATGTGGTAATGGGGTTTGTAGATCTCAGTTTTAAAAAACAAAAAAATTAAAACTAAACCTTCAAAACTCCCTAAAGCACTAACTAATGATCCAAGCCTAAACCCTAAAAATTCCAAATAACCTTCACTAGCTTCAAAAAAAATTCACTATTTTCAAAATTAAAAAAAAATCACTTCAAAAATCTTAAAAGTTTCAAAAAACCTTCAGAACCTTAAAACATTTCAAAAATAACCCTAAACCACAACAACTTCAAAATTTTGAAAAAGACCACCAAAAACCTTACATATTTTTGTGAAAAATCCCAAAACTTTTCCTCGGGACTCCCAAAAGGAGTCCCTCGTTCTGGCTGCTTCAAGGCCGGGTGTAACCCCCTTGACTCGGCCTAGCCGCCAGACCGAACCAAGGGAGCTACATTAGGTTTGCTAAAGCAAACCAGAAAGATACTACAAAAATCGGTCCATTTTTTCTTTTATCTTATCTAAATGCCAATTATTATTCCTACATGATCATGCTGACATCAGGTGAAACCTTAACTCAGCCAGGCATCAATTTGACATCCAATTGTTCACAATTGCAGCTTAGGAACCAAATTGCAATTTCAGAAAATTACAGGACTAAAGCCCACTTTTATATAACCAACCTTTAATTAGTCAGGTTCCAAGATTATATCTCAAATTTCAGCCCAATTCGATAACCCAAACTCATATAATTGCTTAAGAAAGATTCAACGACTAAATTGCAAAGAAGGCAAAACTACCAAACTGACATTAACAGAAAACTGCCGCCTGTACCGGTACGTGTGAAAACTCACCATACCGGTACACAAACTGCCTGTACTGGTACGCAATAACGAACTTACCTAATTTTTTAATTTCCACAATCATACCGATACGCTTACATGGGTATCGGTACATGGGTTTGGGTTGAAAAAGTGAATTCCAGAGGCTAAAACGTGTACCGATACTCCCTTACCCGTAACGGCATGCCAGGCCAAAATTGCCTAGGTGTACCGGTACTCACATACGTGTACTAATCCCTCAAGCCTGAAAACGTCTAGCCGTACCGATACAGTCCCCCGCGTATCGGTACGCTTGGACCTGTAATGTCATATTTTGCTGGTTTTCATCCCAAAAGCACTCTCAAACCATTCCAACATGCCTAAAACACAACACCAACATGCCATGCATATCACAAGCATTTAGGCTTTCCAAATTTAGCATCACAACATGGCACCGCGCATCAAAAGATAATCTATAGGCAAACTTCCTAACTATCCATCCAACCAACATATTAAAAGATAAACCGGCACCAAAACCAAACTTTAAAGGCCATTTACAAACCAAGAGCAACCAAACAAACATGCTCTAATAGGGAGTTCAACAAAACATCTCCGAAAACCACATGTACCCCATTGCCCTTATTCTTATAGTCTAGTCCAAAACATACTTTAGTAGTCAAGTCTTGCTAAGATCCCCTTGCTTCTATCTGCCTTCCAGGACTTTAATTCTCTGCATTGATGGACAAAGAGAGCGTCAGCACACAAGGCTTAGTGAGGAATGCTGAAAAACAAAACACCATCAATGCATTTTAAACCATTTTCTCAAAGTATCAACCTTTAAACATCATTGCCCCTTTTTAAAACATCATGCTCTTAAAACCATGCACTTAACATCATTTAAACTAGCATATTAAACCATATGCTAAATGTATCATTAATCAATAGCAAATCACATTGCTAACCCTCTACTTAAGCCTTTCCATGCCTTACTACCAAATGCAAAGCTTAAGGAGAAACATGTATAAGTCACATTATACAACAGAGAACTTTCCAATGATACATTAACAATTATATTGGCTCACAAGTGATCCACCTCAACAACCATATTTTCATTAAACCATCGCTAACATCGGATACCCGAATTTCCAAGAGATTTACCAATCTCTTCAACTCAATGGCATGGAGTCATGCAACACATGCACACCTCTACACTACCAAGGCTAATCCTCCTACATGGAGTAAACACATTCGATACACCACCTCTATAGCCCATAGCTGGAGTAAATGTCATCTAAATGTCACCTCAACAACATCGGGGTTCACGTAATCAGAGTAAGTACCTCTCGTACCACCTTTACAATCACGAGCGACTTTTTATAGTGCACTTTAAACCCTATGGCCAACCAATTATATCCGATAGCATTCCCATAACATTTTCATTACATCACTTGCCAATATAATCCATAATTATAAACATACCTCCCTGTTTTCATATGCATTAATCAAAATACCTCAACATGCATTTAACCATGCATAAATAATGTTCATATCATACTTTAAAAATCATGCATTACTTTTCAAATGCATCCAACATCATTTCAACTCAACTCCTAGCATTAAACCATGCTCATTTTATGCATAAAACAAGAGGTAAACAAATATAAAACTAGGGCATAAAAACCATTGCGTAAGAGCACGACCGAGAGAGAAACCTTTCCGATACTTACTCTTGAGCTTAGGTAAGCATTTCAAACTCTACCTTAACTCCCAAACCTTTGTTTCAAAACATCAAAACGCTTTAAAATCACGTTTTCACTCACCGATACGCGAAACCTCGATTCGTCGATGCGAACCTATACGTCTGAAGCTTCCAACGCAACCTCGTTAGCTTCCGAAACAACCTCCCCTATTTTAACAATAAAACAATAGAGGATTAATGCATCATAATGCACTCTAACCTCAGCAACAACAACCCTTCTCGGATTCCCACAAAACCTTCACAATCAACCCTCCACAACAACCGAAAACATAACCAAAAACTTCCAATCACAGCCCAGCCAACATCTATCAATAAAACATCATTTTCAACATAAAAACACGTCTAAAAACAGATCCAAAAACAAGGTAAAACCTCCAGCAACCTCGTGGCCACAAAAACACCACAAAACCTCAAAACTGACAACCTAAACAAGTAGAGATTCAATAGTTTCGGGATTCCAATGATAACAAAAAATTATCAACATTATAAAACATCCAAAATATGAACTAAATCGTCATTAATTTCTGAAATCAGATTCAATCCGTGAATTAACTCATTTTCCCCAAATAACTCAATTATTCATTGGAAAATCATCAAAATCAGATTAGAAACACAAAATCAAGGATCAAATGCTTGGGAATTTCAATAAAGAACCATACAATAGAGGAGATCTCGAACCTTACCCATATTATGAAGTTTCTCCCTCAATTGATTTGTGAAAAGCTAAGAAAATGCAATATTATTGTAAGATTTTGTGTAAACAATCTTTATAAAACAATTTGAAACCATGAAATCAAGTTAGAAACCACCTCACCTCTGGAAATTTGGTGAAAACCTGAGTGTTTGGCTGAGGAGAGAATGGAGAGAAAAGTGGAGATAAAAATGACGTAATTTTTGGTTTTGAAAAGTGATAACTAACTTTAATAAAAAATCCTCTTTAATTAATAATTAAAACACATGTTAAAAATGATTTAATTAAGGAAGAAACCATCAGAAACAAATTGGTAAAATAGCTCCTTAAAGATTCTAAGTATTTGACCCTTTTAATTTTAGTCACTAGGAAATCACAGTTTTCAAAACTCGCATTTTGGTCACTAACCAAAATGTCCATCATCCAAAACTTCTTTTACAAAATTGATTTCAACATTATTAAATACATAATTAATAATGAATTTAGAGCATTTTTCCAACGCCAAAAATATGCAACCTTGAAACCGACTCGAATCTCGAGTCCGGTCCACCATACCGTCTAATAAACCACAAAACCGCTAAGCCCTAATATCGGGGCGTTACAACTCTCCCCCTCTTAAGAAAATTTCATCCTTGAAATTTACCTGGAGGAAACAAATGCGGAAACTGTTCCAACATTTCCGACTTGCGTTCCCACGTGGCCTCCTCAACTCCGCGGTGCCTCCACAGCACCTTAACAAGATCAACCATCTTGCCACGCAGAACCTTACAACTGGTATCGAGGATCTCCACAGGCTCCTCATCATACGACAAATCCGGTCTCAACTCAATATCCTCCACCGACATCACATGCAATGGATCCGATCTATACCTCCGTAACATTGAAACATGAAACACATCATGAATCTTTCCCAACTCAGAAGGCAACCTCAACCGATAAGCCACAGTACCAACTTACTCAACAACCTTAGACGGTCCAATAAACCTCAGACTAAGCTTCCCCTTATGCCTGAACCTCAACACCTTCTTCCAAGACGATACCTTAAGAAACACACGATCACCTACAACATACTTAGCATCCCTACGTTTCAAATCCGCGTAAGATTTCTGAAGATCCACATCAGTTCTCAAGCGCTCAGAAACCAACTTAACTTTCTCATTGGTGCCTCTCAACACATTAGGCATAGATATATGTTTTTCCCCAACCTCAGCCCAACACAAGGGCTTACGACACCTCCGGCCATACAACGCCTCATACGGTGCCATCTGGATACTCGCCTGATAACTATTATTATAAGCAAACTCCACCAATAGAAACTCCTTCTCCCATGTTCCCTGGAACTCAATGATACAACATCTTAACATATCCTCCAATACTTGTATCACCCATTCCGACTGACCATCCGTCTGGGGATGATACGCAGTGCTGAAATTCAATCGAGTCCCCAAAGAACGATGCAAACACTGCCAAAACCTTGAGGTAAAATGAGAATCTCTATCCGAAACTATAGACTTGGGCACCCTATGCAACCGCATTATCTCATTGATACACAACTCAGCCAACTTACTCAAGGAATACGTCGTATGCACTGGGACAAAATGTGCACACTTCGTAAACCGATTAACAACCACCCAAATGGAATCCTTCCTGGTCGGTGTTAATGGCAACCCCAACACAAAATCCATGGTAATCATTTTCCCATTTCTACTCCGGAATCCTCAACGGCTGCAACAACCCGGAAGGAAACTGATGCTCAACCATCACCCGCTAACACACCATGCACCGACTCACAAACTCGGTCACATCTTTCTTAAGACCAACCTAATAGTACTCCTCCTCCAATCCCCGATACATCTTAGTACTACCAGGATGCATAGAAAATGGACTAGAATGTGCCTCGGTCAGAATGACATACCTCAACTCATCATCTTCCGGCACAACCATTCTACCTTTGAAGCACAACACTCCATCATCATTAAAATGAAAATCCGTAGGATTCCCATCCATGATATCCTTCACATGCGGTACTAAACTATCATCATACGACTAACTCTCCTTAATCTGCTGCGACAAAGACGGTTTCACCTGCAACTCCACTAACAGACCTTCATCATTTGTCACACTCAATTGAGCAATCATGGCTCTCAACTCCACAGCCGCTTTCCTGCTCAAAGCATCAGCCTCAATATTGGCTTTCCCCGGATGATACTCAATGGTCAAATCATAATCCTTAAGCAACTCCAACCACCTACGTTGCCTAAGATTCAACTCCTTCTACGACATAAGATATTTCAAACTCTTATGATCCGTATAAACCACACACTTCTCACCGTAAAGATAATGCCTCCAGATCTTCAAGGCAAACACAACCGCAAGCTCAAGATCATGAGTAGGGTAATTGCGCTCATGCACCTTCAATTGCCTAGATGCATACGCCCCACATATGAAGCATCACTGAACATAACGAACTCCTTTCCCGATTTGGGTTAAACCAAGACTGGAGCACACATTAAAGCTTCCTTCAACTTCTCAAAAGCTTTTTTCCTATCCTCGGTCTACTCAAAATGGACGTTCTTCTGCAACAACTTGGTCAAAAGTGCAACCAAACTAGAAAACCCTTCGACAAACCTACGATAATAACCTACCAACCCAAGAAAACTTTGAACTTCTGTCACCAATTTAGGCACCTTCCAACTCCTCACAACCTCCACCTTGTACGGATCAACACAAATTCCTTCGACCGACACAACATGCACAAGGAAAACCACCTCCTGAAGCCATAACTCACATTTACTCAACTTGGCATAAAGCTGATTAGCTAGCAACGTCTGAAGCATAATCCTCAAATGTCTATCATGATCCTCCTCTGTACGAGAGTACACAAGAATATCATCGATAAACACAACCACAAACTGATCCAAAAACTCATGGAACACCCGATTCATCATGTCCATGAAAGTAGCTGGTGCATTGGTCAACCCAAAAGGCATCACTAGAAACTCATAATGCCCGTACGTCGTACGAAAAGCTGTCTTTGGCACATCCACATCCTTCACCTTCAACTGATAGTACCTAGACCTCATATCGATCTTAGAAAACATCGATGTACCTCAAAACTGATCAAATAAATCATATATCCGCAGTAAAGGATACTTGTTCTTTACCGTTAACTTGTTCAGCTACTGGTAATCTATACACATCCGTAATGTACCATTCTTCTTCTTAACGAACAAAACCGATGCTCCCCACGACGAAATACTAGGTCACAATCAAGCAACTCCTGCAGTTGCGTCTTTAACTCCTTCAGCTCCTTTGGGGCCATGCGATATGGAGCAATCGACACAGGTACCGTATCTGCAAGAACCTCATTGCCAAACTCTACCTCCCGATCAGGTGGCAACCCCAGTAACTCCTCTGGAAAAACACCCGAAAGCTCGTGCGAATATCCTCCGCCCTCAACTCTTTAGATCCAGGATTCATCACAATGCTTGGTATCTGAATCCTAACATCCAACTCGCTTCTAGAGCCGAAACAACATTAGACATGAACTTGGTATTCTCACCCAAAACCACAACTACCACATCATCAGACAACCTCAAAGATATCCTTTTGGTCTCAAAATCCACCACAGCCCGATGTTCGGTCAACCAATCCATGCCCAAAATAACATCAAAACCATGGAATGGCAACTCCATCAAATCCACGGCAAATTCATAACCCTGAACCATCCATGAACACCTACGATACAACTTTCGAACCACAACAATCTCACCTAGAGAACTAGTCACTCTAACACCCACATCAAGAAACTCAATAGGTATATCAAGCAATTGTGCATGCTCACTCAAGATGTATGAATGAGTAGAACTAGAATCAACCAATGAATACAACGATAGAGACCGTAGAGAAAAAGTACCTTCAATCACATCGGTGTCATTGCGACCCTCACGGTGCGTATATACCCTGGCCGGTCTACCTCCCTTAGGCTGGATCGCAACGGTATGAGCCACAGTTCGCTGTCCCCGATCACGATGCTGAAATAGCCCACAGCCATGCCCACGGCCTCGCCGTGGCGCAACAACATGTACAACACCCTGTCCACCTCGAACCACCAACGTACAATCTCGTCTAACATGGTCTCAAGATTCACAACCCCAATAGACTCTATCCGACATCCAACAAATCTCAGAATGTCTCTTCCCATATTGAACACACTCAGGCATACCACCCTCAGAACTCTGCCCTGTTTAAACTCTTATCCCAAGCTCAGGATGGTATCTCCGATCATGATGTCTCTTGTACCGGCCACCACCAGTACTAGAATTAGCAACTCTCTTACCATGACTAGATCCCTCAACACGGAATGTCGAATGCAAACTTTGCTCGATGTCCTTAGCCCTTGAAACCAGCACATCAAAATCTGTGTAATCAGCAGCCAACATATATATCTTAACCTCCTACACAAGCTCATAGTGGAACCTATCACATCGCTGACTCAACCTCACAAACTGCACCTCATACTCAGCCACAGACATATCACCTTGCACCAGGGAAATAAACTCACGCTTCCGCTCATCTTGATATCGGACTCCCAAATACTTCTTCTTAAAAGCATCTCGAAAGAATCCCCAGGTCACATCTGCCACCTCTATTCCTGGCACTGTGGTCGTCCACCACGTATAAGTATCGCCCTAAAGCAAGGACACAATGTATCCCAACTTACACTTATCAGAACAATCCATCTGACCCAGTACTCTCTCAGTACTAGCAAGACAATCCTCAAAAGCCTCAAGCGACAAGCCTCGAAACTCAACTCCACCCAAACTGCAAAGGCACTCCAACGACAAACCCTACCTAACCATCAGTGGCTCTGGCACACGAACACCCACAACTGCTGCCTGTAACGCACCTGTCATAGCCTGTATCAAAGGCGCCATATCACTCACTCCTAGCCCAACTGGCACAGGTGGTACAGGCTCCACTCCCTCAGGTGGACTAGCTGGGGGCGGTGGCAACCCCTCAGGAGGAACAACATCTCCTTCCATATCTTGCCCAATGACAGCAGCAATCGTACCTGATCGCAACTCTCTCCTCGGTCCCATCGTGCTATGATATATCTAGGGCATGATAAACATTTCAAAACAAAACAGTCAGGCCAGCTCAAGCAAGGGTCCAAGACTTCCTTTCAAAAATCAGATTTACGAGACTATAATAATAAGGCAATGGGTACCCCAAACTTTCCCCCAACATGGCATAAAACAGCCAGCATATATATATGAATCACCGTGCATAGCAACCAGCGTACCAAAATAATCACCGTACAAATCAAACAATAGAGCATAACTCACGGCAACAACACAACAACCTCCCAAACAAACCTAACTTGTCTCTGATACCACCAAATGTAACCCCCTTGACCCGGCCTAGCTACCAGACCAAACCGAGGGAGCTACATTAGGTTTACCGAAGCAAACCAGAGAGATACTACAAAAACTGGTCTATTTTTTTCTTTTATCTTATCTAAATGCCAATTATTATTCCTACATTATCATGCTGACATCAGGTGAAACTTAACTCAATCGGGCATCAATTTGACATTCAATTATTCACAATTGCAACTTAGGAACCAAATTACAATTTCAAAAAATTACAGGACTAAATCCCACTTTTATATTACCAACCTTTATTTAGTCAAGTTCCAAGCTTATATCTCAAATCTCAGCTCAAACCGATCACCCAAACTCATATAATTGCTTAAGCAAGATTCAGGGACCAAATTGCAAAGAAAGCAAAACTGCCAAACTGACATTAACAAAAAACGGCCTCCCGTATCGGTATTGGGGTTCCCGTACTGGTATACGTGAAAATGCACTGCACCGATACACAAACTGCCCATACCGATACGCAATAACGAACTTACCTAATTTTTCAGTTTTCCATAACTATACCGGTACGCTTACGTGGGTATCGGTACATAGGTTTGGGTTGAAAAAGTGAATTCCAGAGGCTAAAACGTGTACCGATACTCCCTTACTTGTATCGGTATGCTAGGCCAAAATTGCCTAGGCGTACCGGTACTCACATATGCATACCGATCCCTCAGGCCTGAAAATGTCTAGTCGCACTGATACAGTCCCCCGTGTATTGGTACGCCTGGACCTGTAATGTCATATCTTGCTGGTTTTTCACCCCAAAGCACTCTCAAACCATTCTAACATGCCTAAAACACAATACCAACACGCCATGCATATCACAAGATTCAGGCTTTACAAATTTAGCATCACAACATGGAACCATGCATCAAAAGATAATCTATAGGCAAACTCCCTAACTATGCATCCAACCAACATATCAAAAGATAAACCAGCACCAAAACCAAACTTTAAAGGCCATTTACAAACCAAGAGCAACCAAACAAACATGCTCTAATAAGGAGTTCCACAAAACATCTCCCAAAACCACAACAAGTACCCCATTGCCCTTATTCTTATAGTCTAGTCCAAAACATACTTTGGTAGTCAAGTCTTGCTAAGATCCCCTCGCTTCTAGCTGCCTTCCAGGACTTTAATTCCCTGCATTGATGGACAAAGAGAGTGTAAGCACACAAGGCTTAGTGAGGAATGCTCAAAACCAAAACACCATCAATGCATTTAAAACCATTTTCTCAAAATATCAACCTTTAAACATCATTGCCCCTTTTTAAAACATCATGCTCTTAAAACCATGCACTTAACATCATTTAAACCAGCATATTAAACCATATGCTAAATGTATCATTAATCAACAGCAAATCACATTGCTAACCCTCTACTTAAGCCTTCCCATGCATTACTACCAAATGCAAAGCTTAAGGAGAAACATGTATAAGTCACATTATACAACATATAACTTTTCAATGATACATTAACAATTATATTGGCTCACAAGTGATCCACCTCAACAACCATATTTTCATTAAACCATCGCTAACATCGGATACATGAATTTCCAAGAGATTTCCCAAACTCTTCAGCTCAATGGCATGGAGTCATGCAACACATGCACACCTCTACACTACCAAGGCTAATCCTCCGACATGGAGTAAACACACTTGATGCACCACATCTACAACCCATATTTGGAGTAAATGTCATCTCAACAACATTGGGGTTCACATGATTGAAGTAAGTACCTCTCGTACCACCTCTACAATCACAGATGACTTTTTATAGTACACTTTAAACCCTATGGCCGGCCAATTATATACGATAGCATTCTCATAACATTTTCATTTCATCACTTTCCAATATAATCCATATTTATAAACATACCTCCCTATTTTCATATGCATTAATCAAAATACCTCAACATGCATTTAACCATGCATAAACCATGTTTATAACATACTTTAAAAATCATGCATTACTTTTCAAATGCATCCAACATCATTTCACCTCAACTCCCAGCATTAAACCATGCTCTTTTCATGCATAAAACAGGAGGTAAACAAATATAAAACAAGTGCATAAAAACCATTTCGTAAGAGCAAGACCGAGAGATAAACCTTTCTGATACTTACTCTTGAGCTTAGGTAAGCATTTCAAGCTCTACCTTAACTCCCAAACCTCTATTTCAAAACATCAAAACGCTTTAAAACCACGTTTTCACTCACCGATACGCGAAACCTCAATTTGCCGATGCGAACCTACACGTCCGAAGCTTCCGACGCAACCTCGTTAGCTTCTGAAACAACCTTCTCTATTTTAACCACAAAACAACAGAGGATTAATGCATCATAATGCATTCTAACCTTAGCAACAACAACCCTTCTCGGATTCCCACACAACCTTCACAATCAACCCTCCACAACAACTGAAAACATAACCAAAACACTTCCAATCATAACCCAGCCAACATCTATCAATCAAACATCATTTTCAACATCAAAACACATCTAAAAACAGATCCAAAACAAGGTAAAACCTCCAGCAACCTCGTAGCCACAAAACACCACAAAACCACAAAACTAGCAACCTAAACAACTAGAGATTCAAAAGTTTCGGGATTCCAATTATAACAACAACTTATCAATATTATAAAACATCCAAAATATGAATTAAATAATCATTAATTACTGGAAATCAAATTCAATCCGTGAATCAACTAATTTTCCCCAAATAACTCAATTATTCATTAGAAAATCATCAAAATCAGATTATAAACACAAAATCAAGGATCAAATGCTTGGGAATTTCAGTAAAGAGCCATACAATAGAGGAGATCTCGGACCTTACCCTTATTGTGAAAGTTTCTCCCTCAATTGATTTGTGAAAAGCTAAGAAAACATAAGATTATTGTAAGATTTTGTGTAAACAATCTTTATAAAACAATTTGAAACCATGAAATCAAGTTAGAAACCACCTCACCTCTGGAAATTTGGTGAAAACCTGAGTGTTTAGCTGAGGAGAGAATGGAGAGAAAAATGACGTGATTTTTTATTTTGAAAAGTGATAACTAACTTTAATAAAAACCCTCTTTAATTAATAATTAAAACACATGTTAAAAATGATTTAATTAAGGGAGAAACCATTAGAAACAAATTGGAAAATATCTCCTTAAAGATTTTAAGTATTTGACCCTTTTCATTTTAGTCACTAGGAAATCACAATTTTCAAAACTCGCATTTTGGTCACTAACCAAAATGTCAATCTTCCAAAACTCCTTTTACAAAATTGGACTTACCATTATTAAATATATAATTAATAATGATTTTAGAGAATTTTCCATAATTTTTCCAACACCAAAAATATGCGACCCCGAAATTGACTTGAATCTCTAGACTAGTCCCACCATACGTCTAATAAACCACAAAACCGCTAAGACCTAAAATCGGGGCGTTACACCAGGGTGATTGCAAGGCGGCTGATATTTCCAATATATTTGGTCTAAGGCATTCGTGAAACGGGCGAGATTTTTAGGAAACGTGCTAAACCATGAACCTGAACACTAAACCATAAACCATAAACTCTAAACCCTAAACCTAAACCCAACCCTACACTTCATACCCCAAAACCTAAACCCTAAACCCTCAACATTAACCCTCAACCCTAAACCTTACACCCTAAACCCTAAACTTGAAACCTGAACCCACCAAAAACTCAAAACCTGAAACCCGAAACTCAAAACCTAAAACTCAAAAACTAAAACACGAAAACCCAAAACTCGAAATGCTATTTGTCTCACTAAGAATCCTATCCAGCATTGTAGAACCAAGCACATAGAGATAAGACATCATTTTGTTAGAGATCATGTTTTGAAAAATGATGTTGTTCTAGAGTATGTAGACACTTTAAACCAATTAGCAGATATCTTTACCAAACCTTTAGAAAAGAGCATTTTGGTCTTTTAGAAGAGAGTTAGGGCTTACTAGCCTTTCTTAAACCTTAGAGCCTTGTTTTGTGCTTAAATATTGCTTGAATTTGGTGGATTTACATGTTTATGTGTTTTTGCTCGTATATGCATCTATTCATGTTGTTAGGGGGAGTATGTATCTCTTTTTTCCCTTTCATGATGATCTCATATCATAATCATGTATATCGATTCAAGTGAAATTGAATTTTTGGGTCTCTTGCAGCCAAATCTGTCAAATTTGGTCAGGGGGTATCAATACAAGTATCAGGGGCAGTGTTTCGGTATAGGTGAACTTGTACCGGTACGGATCAATGACCTATAAAATGTAAAATTGTACCAATATGCAGTTTCAATACGCATCTTTAGTGTATCGGTACGCGTAGCCGCTGGAGCATTTAAATAATCTTAAATGAGGGTTTTTCTAATTTAAACAAAACTCTTCATTATTTTCAAAAACCCTAGTAAAAAATACCCTATAAATACCTTCTTAATCTCTAGGTTTTCAATAAATTTCATCAAATTTTTTTGGGGTTTTTTGTTTTCTACATCAAACCCAAGTCTTTATCATCAAGCTTTGTGCATAACATCCTCTCATTCATCCATCATCAATATTCAAGGTAAAAACCCTATTTTCTTTAAATTTCAATTTCTTTCATATTTGTATATTGTTTATGTTTAAAATTTATGTATATAGGATGTATATATCCTTGCTTTCAAAAAATTTACAATATTTTTCAAAATTGAATTTTTTATTTGAATATAATGGTATACTGGTATAATTTATTTCACTGTTTTCAAGTTTTTAAGTTATCAATTTTTTTCTTTATACATGTATATGTTTTTAAACTATACAATATAGATTTTCTATTTAACCTTGATCATTGGATTGATTTATTGGATTGAATGTGGTGTTTATGCATACATGTTTTCTTGTGGTTTGAATTTTTTTTAGGTTTTTAACCATGTCTCCTAAGAAGAAATCTAGAAAAGAGATGGCATCTAGCTCTAACGTTCCAAATCCAAATCCCAATTCCAAAAACAATGGTCCAAACCTTAACCAACTTTTCATCAAATGTACAAGACCAAATCTTCAACCTCTTCTCCTTGACCCAAGCTTGGAAGAAACCCTCAAACACCTCCTCTAGCCATACAATCATGAAAAATGAATTAAAACATAGACCAATGGTTTTGGAAGAATCTACCATGAATTTACAACCTTAAAATCCAAGAGAAAGCTTCTTAGAAACCCCCAAAGTTTAAACCTCATAAAAACCCATTAATTGTGAACTAACCTATTTGAGAAGAGAATACACTTTTCTTGAAGCTCTTGGAGAGTATATCAACATATCTAATTCTTGAATCTTGGATGGAAGAAATGGATAACAAAGTTGGGTTCTTTAATTCAAGTAGACATGGGGATTTTGGAAAGAAAATAGGATAAAGAAATATGAAGAAAAGAGAGAAAATAGTGATATCACCAAAGATTCTTTGTCCCCTAGATGCCTCACGTCTAAACAAGAATCATTCAAGAGAAATCAGCCTTTTGTTTAAAAAGTGGTATAATCACCATATAAATCCCCCCAACTTTCACCCTTGTCCCAAAATGGTCACCTTTCAAGCTTATAAGGTCTAAAACTCATCTAATTAGGCCCAAACTTGGCACAGTGGATCCAATTACTCTAACCAACACGAAGGTCCATAACCCAGGTCAACCCCCACTATTGACTCATAAATTTTGGTCATTACAACTCTCCCATCCTAAAATAATTTTTGTCCTCAAAATTAAACGAAGGAGGGAGATTCAACTATCGTAGATCAAACCATTCTTCCAACTCACACGCTCGTATTCCTCGAATATGAAGTCCTTTAACACTAAACCTCTCAACTTTTTTCTCATGAACCCTTAATGATTTATTCACAACCATCATTTAATGCTCACATGCATCCAGAACTCAACATCTCTAAGAGGTTGTACCACTAGGAAAACTTCTTTGTCTACTACTAACCCAATGTCCAAAAACTTCAAGCACACTGAAACTTTTGACGATCAGAAGTCAACGTCAATATATCTTGGATTAACAACAACTTTCTCCAACTTGGCTAACCAAGACGGAACATAGCATCATACTTTACTTGAATCGGTCCACTCAAACGGACTTCAATCATGATCATGCAATTTCCCAAACCGAGCTACTTAATTTCGATGGACAGATGTACGAAAGTTTTAACAAGTCCTTAAGGACTCAAACGGTTTTCCCAAAAATTTCTAATATAACACAAGAATTCGGTTCCCCAAAACCATAGTCACCAACCACACTTTCACTACTCTACTCTGATGATTTACGTGTTGACTTACCACACGTGAAGACAACAATCAAAAGAACCGGTAGAACAAACACTCAAATCAATGTCATCTTCATCACGACTTCGCTTTAACCTCTAATTTTGAAAATATAGATTTTTTTTGAAGTTATTGAAGGTTATTTCAAATTTTTAGGGTTTAGGGTTGGATCATTAGTTACTATAATAGGGAGTTTTGAAGGTTTAGTTTTAATTTTTTTTGTTTTTAAAATTGAGAACTACAAACCCCATTACCACAACCATGACATAGAACCCTATTACTCAAGAACACTACAACACTAAACCTCTACCCCTCTACCCCAATAGGTAAACCCTATACTACAAACCCTATTTTCACAACAGAGACCTAAAATCCCATTATCACAACCAGGACCTAGAACCCTATTTGCTTGTAGGGTGGAAAAACTAAAACCCTACCCAAACCCACATAATTCATTTCCCCCACTGCTAAAGCCACAACTGAGACCATGAATGCCATTACCACAACCAAGGTTTTGGGTTTGGGTTTAGAAGTGAGGTTTTGGGTATAGGGTTTAGGTTTAGAAGGGGGAGGGTTTTAGATTTTGTATGGTTTGTGGTAATAGGGTTCTATGTCCCTGTTGTGGTAATGGGGTTCAAGGTCTCTGTTGTGGCTTTAGCTGCAGGGGAAGCGAATTATGTGGGTTTCGGTAGGGTTTTAGTTTTTCCACCCTATGAACAAATAGGGTTCTAGGTCCCAGTTGTAGTAATAGGGTTCTAGGTCTCGTTTGTGCAAAAAGAGTTTGGGGTATAGGTTTACCTATTGGGGAAAAGGGGTAGAGGTTTAGTGTTGTAGTGTTCTCGAGTAATAGGGTTCTACGTCCTGATTACGGTAATGGGGTTTACAGGTCTCGGTTTTAAAAATAAAAAATTTTAAAAATAAACCTTTAAAACTCCCCAATGCACTAACTAATAATCCAACCCTAAACCCTAAAATTCAAAATAACCTTCACTAACTTCCAAAAAATTCTCTGTTTTGAAAGTTCCAAAAAAACCCTCCAAAAAATTTAAAAATTCCAAAAAAAACTCTAAAATCATAAAGCATTTCAAAATAACCCTTAACCCTCAACTATAAACCTTAAATCAAACCCGAAACTCAACCTAAAACCCTAAACCAAGACCCAAAACCTTACACCTTGAACCCTAAATCTTAAACCTTAAACCTTGAACCATGAGCCATAAACCCTAATCCTTAAACCCTAAACTATAAACCCTAAACCATATACCCCAAACCCAGACCCTAAACCTTAAAACATAAACCCTAACCTATAAACCCTAAACTATAAACCCTAAACATTAAACTATAAGTCCCAAACCCAAAACTCAAAACCCTAAACCCTAAATTTAAACACAAACTCACCCTAAATCCCAAACCCTTAACCCTCAAATTTAAACCATAAACCTAAACCCTAAACCTAACCTTAACCACTAACCCTAAACATTATACCCTAACCTATACCCTAAAACCCTAACCTCTAAAACCCTAAACCCTTAGCCATGAACCATAAACCTTAGACCTTGAACCCCAAACCCTAAATTGAGATTGCAAAACTAAAATTAAGGTTACATCACACCTATGTTAAAATCCAAGTCATTCGGGATCTCGTTAGAAATTGGGGCATAAGCATGTAGTTCAAAACAATGAATAATATTTGCTATTGCTTTTAATTGGTAAGAACATATCTCATCTGATAGCGTCGACTTGAGTTTTGAAGGTTTAGTTTTAATTTTTTTGTTTTTTAAAATCGAGACCTACAAACCCCATTACCACAACCGAAACCTAGAACCCTATTTGTTCATAGGGTGGAAAAAACTAAAACCCTACCCAAACCCACATAATTTGCTTCCCCCGCCACTAAAGCCACAACCGAGAAAATGAACCCCATTACCACAACCGGGACCTAGAACCCTATTACCACAAAACCATACTAAATCTAAAACCCTTCATTTTCTAGCCCAAATACCTAAACCCTATACTCTAAACCTTAAACCCTAACCCTAACCCTAATTTTAGGGTTTTGGGTTCATGGTTTTAGGTTGAGGGTATAGGGTTTTAGGTTTAAGGTTAAGAGTTTAGGGTTTAATGTTGAAGGTTTAAGGTTTAAGGGTTAGGGTTTATATGTTAAGGTTTAGGAGTTTGAGTTTAAGGGTCATGTCTTAGGGTTTAAGGGTCATGTCTTAGGGTTTGGGGTTTAGGGCTTAGGATTTAATGTGTAAGGTTTAGGGTTTAGAGTTTGGTGTTCAGAGTTTAGGGTTTAGGGTTTAGGGTTTAAGGATTATGGTTGAGGGTTTAGGGTTTAGGGTTGAGGGTTTATGGTTATTTTGAATTGTTTTAGGGTTTTGGAGATTTTTTTGGAGTTTTCAAAATCTTTGGAGGGCTTTTTGGAATTTTGAAAATAAAGAATTCTTTAAAGTTAGTGAAGCTTATTTTAAATTTTAGGGTTTAGGGTTGGATCATTAATTAGTGCATTAGGGAGTTTTGAAGGTTTAGTTTTAAAATTTTTTGTTTTTAAAACCGAGAACTACAAACCCTATTACCACAACCGGGACATAAAACCCTATTACTCGAGAACACTACAACACTAAACCTCTACCCCTCTACCCCAATAGGTAAACCCTATACACCAAACCCTATTTTCACAACTGAAACCCAGAACCCCATTACCACAACCGGGACCTAGAACCCTATTTGTTCGTAGGGTGGAAAAAACTAAAACCCTACCCAAACCCACATAATCCGTTTCCCCGTTGCTAAAGCCACAACCGAGACCTTGAACCCCATTACCATAACCGGGACCTAGAGCCCTATTACCATAAAACCATACAAAATCTAAAACCCTCCCCCTTCTAAACCTAAACCTAAACCCTATACCCAAAACCCCGCTTCTAAATCCAAACCCAAAACCTCAGTTGTGGTAATTCATGGTCTCAGTTGTCGCTTTAGCAGTGGGGGAAACGAATTATGTGGGTTTCGGTAGGTTTTTAGTTTTTTCCACCCTACAAACAAATAGGGTTCTAGGTCCCAGTTGTGGTAACGGGGTTCTAGGTCCCAGTTGTGAAAATAGTGTTTGGGGTATAAGGTTTACCTATTGGGGTAGAAGGTAGAGGTTTAGATGTTGTAGTGTTCTCGAGTAATAGGGCTTTACGTTTCGGTTGTGGTCAGCATATTGCATAATAAATGTACTAAACATCCATTTCTTTCGGCTTAAGTATTGAATCTATGAAGCAACAAAAACTTTTCTCCTGTTCAAAATCCAGCCAGACTATTAAGTACATGTTATAAAAACCAGACGCGAATGGTATGTGGTGGATGATGGGGTCTTCAAAAAGTGTGGCTGCATGTATTTGTTGAATTTCATCAACAGTGCATACCCTACAAATCATTAGATGCTTGCCTCAGCTTGTGAAGCTAAACCCACAGTTGTTTCACCCAATGAAATATGATATTGATGCTAATCTAAAACCAGCAATTAATTTCATACAACAAATTTACTTCTCGATGATACATTTTTTTCTCTTTCTTTTTTGTCGGTAGAAGAATGCAAATCCTATATGAAATTGCTGAATACACAATGTAAATGTAGCTAAGCGAGTATCAATCAATGTGTACATAAAGTCGTACATTTACCGCTCACCAAACTTGAACCATGATTGTATATTAAAAAGAACAATACTGCTCTTTAGAACATTTTTCCAATACCAACTTTCCTTGGAATAGATTCACTGACATCCATTCGCTGCCATTTCCCGACCAACGGACGCATTTGGTCAACCTTGTCAAACAACCCAAGGAGTCCACCTGTGTGTATGAAGAGGACCTTTCTCCCCTCCCACTTTTTTGGATTCCCTGCCATATCTTTCATCATCCCATATGCAGCTTTCCCACTAATCACAACAAAAAACCAAACGAGTTGTGAGCAAATCTTCTTTTCCAAAAGAGAACCTATAGATAATTCTAGGTCTAATAAAATGCTAGCTAATTATCAATCTGATGGGAAAGATTAGTTTGATTAAGCCATCCATTTCATCATGAAATGTACTGCATGGCTAAGGTTTTAAAGGAAAACAACAGAGAAAATCACGGACATAAATTCCAACCAAGTTAAATTTTCAGTTTCCCTTCGCATTATAAGGCATGTGACCAAAAGTATAAAACCTGAATATCATAGCCACATGAGAATAGACACCAACTAAAGACATGGTTTTGCTCTTTAATTGACATTAGCTCAATAACTACGAGACAGTTTTCGTTTTTCTAAGTTCTTCAAAAAGAAGAAAGAACACTCATTCAGAGGAGAACAAAGTTTGAATAACTACCGTGTAGAAGATAACTTTTATACCTGTATACAGGGTCGAGAACAACACCCGTTGCTGCAGCAACTTCCTTAACAAATTCAAGCTCCTCATGTGTGTTCATTGCATAACCTAGTCCTTTAGCCTGTACAGAGAATTTTTACAACATTTTACATACTCCGTTCAATAAACTGCAACAAGTTCATAGCATGTCATATTATCATATAAGCTTTGGCAACAAGAATTTCTCTCCATCTGATGCATATTATAAACTAGGGGAGAATCAAATAGGCAACCTACAAATTAGATTTTTGGGCCAGAATGACCAGCCCAACTGTCTGAACCCAATTCAACCTGATTTCACACCAAAAGTAAAAAATGCCAAACCACCCAAGGTGAACCCAAAACCTAACCTGAAACTTACAAGGAAATATCCTACAGTCAATGTGAGAGACACTGGCAGAAATTGTATGAAGGCATTTGCAAGCTCATTTAACACCGTTAACAAGTTTTCATGCAACTTGAATAGTCCATGCAAGTTGGGATGAGCAAAATTTGACTCGAAAAAACCGAATTTTTTCTCAACTCAATTCGAATCGTAATTTCATAAGTTCGACTCGAAAAAATTTCAAATAAAGTTTAAGTTATAAAATGAGATTTAGAATAAATCAAAATTTTTAATAATTAGTGGATCGGTTTTCAAGTTCGAGTCAAATCCATCAACTTTGCATGATATATGTATATCACATATGAAAAAATATAAATATGTATATCGTATATGGTTATAGAAAGTCATTTAAATTGAAACTAATTAGTATCATAATATTAAAACTCGAACAACTCAACTTGAATTTCATAAACTCGACCAGGAAAATTTTCAAATAAAATTTGAGTTATAAAATAAGGCTCGTCATCTTGACTAACTCAAAAAAATTTTACTAAGACTCGATCGACTGCTCACCCTGACATGCAATTCCTATAGTAGACTTCAGCTCCAAGATTAGTTGGCTTATATGAAATATTGGCTAAATTCCATTCATGGTTAACCTTTTATTTTGGTTTCACTTTAGTCCCTGGTGTTTGAATTGTCTCATTTGGGAAACCAACCTTGTAAAGATCCGTATTGTAGCTCACATGGCACATCATGTTTACATTCCCTTGGTAAGCCATATGGACTTTTTTATCACATGTGAATACAAAAATGTGACTAAAAGGACTAAAATGAAACATTTTAAAATTAAGACCCAAACAAAACAATTGAAAAGTTAGGGATTAAGTGGCACAAGGATAAAATATTAGGGACCACGAATAGTATTTAGCTCATATTATGTCAGACCATATCTTTATGGATATAACAAATGGAGTACTTCTTGGCTCCTTGCTATATAAGGCGCTTCTAAAATGTTTGATACATCTCCAAGACTTTGGGTGACAATCCTAATTTTCCTCTATTCTAGCACAACCGCCCCCCTCATTTTTCATTGTTATGTTGCATGTAAATGCAGGTTCAGCATCTAAACAGTATTCCAGCAACTTGAAATCTGCTACTTATACTAGTTTACTTTTGAGATTTAGGCCCAGACACAAATTAGAGGTATCAAGCCTATCCTAGAAACTTGAAATTTCTGCAGAACAAAAAATAGCAAGCAACAGAATAAGTTGTGCGTCTACGCTGTTACAACATGTATGAAACATATAGTGTAGGGAAACTACGAAAAGCTGAGTGATGGAACAAAACAAATATAAAGCTTTAAAACTTTTATGAGACTTGTAAAAAAGCACCAACATAAAATGAAGAATTTATTCATCATTCTCAGAGTATGCATATTTAAAAGAGAGAAAAATCAAGTAAAAAATCCAATGAATCAAGTTAAATCTCACATTTAAGATGCTGACAATATCACGAGCATTAACACCTGCTTTAAGTCCATCAATCAAGTCTTGAACAAAGTCATAGAAGTAATCAGGATCGTCACAAACGCAGAAAGCATGGACCTAAATTGTCAGTAAAAAAATCATATAAATCAATTTGCTCATGGAGAAATGTAATTGTTAATATATGGATAAGAATACACACTTTTGCCTTCAGTGCTCCAAACCATGATCCCAATGAAAGACCAGCAATTGTACCACCACTAAAAATCAACAACAAAAAAATGTCACTAAACATTGCTTTAGTCAACCTAGAGCCAAGTCCAAATGACAGTCAAACATAAATGTAAATTAATTAAAGATCACAACTCAAATAAACTTTAATGCACTTACTACTACGCCTCTCCAAAAAGGACTCCCTGAAAAAAATCCTATAACACTAAATAAAAAAGAGTACCATATGAAAAGGAAGTAACAAAAGTCAAAATCACCACAATAAGAATTAACTTTGATAAATCATAACTAAACGTACCCAAAAATGTAATTGAAAAAGATTTAACTAGGGTACAGTTACACTCTCATTGTTTTAACGCATTAGTAATATCAAGATATTGAATTCACAAATACCATAAACATAAATTAACTAAAATCAAAGTTAATGGGGCATCAAAGTTTCATGTTATAACATTTTCACCAAGAAATGGCTTTTTGATAGAAGAAAGGTTTATTTACTTCTTGTAATGCTAGGTGTTGTAAAAAATTAAATCTGAAAAGTCATTCATTGAGAATGTAAGATAAAGTACCATACTAGGTGCAAAACATAATATTTGAGTAGAATAGAACCTGCCACACGCAACAACGATATCATCAAATTTTACTCTGTTGCTTCTTATCTGAAGTTGCTCCTCAATTTCCCTCATTGTCTCAATATAGCCCCTAAAGATAGAAAAAACAGTTATCTGATTGTATTGGATTTAGAAAAGGAATGGATACTTCAAAAACTTAGCAAGCATTGAATGGAGAAAATTAAGATCAATAAGTTGTAAAAATTGAGTAGGCTTGTAAGACCCAAATTGAGTTGTTGGACTCGCGCGCACAAGAACTGGGCCTTTGTAGTGTAAATCGGATTCCACTGCATGTGATAAGATTGAATTTCTAGAGAGAGTCCAAGGAAATTAAATGACTTATAAGTTACAGGTTATCTTTGTAGTCAATATCATTGTTCATGTTAATTATCATATTATTAATAGTATCGGTTTTTAGGAATATTATTATTTTAGGAAACAATTTATTCTTGGAAGTTCATTATTATTAGGATCCTAAATATTCCTAATGTAAATGCCGAGATTCGAATCCACACAAAGAAGAAGCGGATGAAGGTATACTCTATTTAACAAGGCTTGTTATCATCAATAAAATTCAAGTCAGAATTTTAAGAAAAGAAAAACTCCAAGAGATCTAAGATTGCCTCTAAATGAATCTAAGGTCAGGAATTCCCTTCGCCGAGTTCCACTATCAATCGAAGCACATGAACATAAGTAACAATTTGGTATTCATAGCCAATGATCCTCAACAATGGCAGAACAATGGTTAACAAAGAGGCAACCAGATAATTCATGCAGTATTGTGGAAGCCAAAACCGAACTGTCTCAATTGTTCGATCTCCTATTTGAAGGGATAAAATAAGTGTTGTTGAACAGGTCAGTGGTTCCATAAGTGATACGAAGGTAGACTCTCCACCAGAACAAAAACAAACCAAGGCGGCATCTACCAATGTCTTCTCCTTGTCCCATGCATCAAGCCCTTTTAAACCCATGTCGAAAACAATTGTGGCAGTTGCAACCAACTCCACCCCTCCTATACTCATATCCGATAATCCATCTCTTTCTTTAAACCCCGTCCAGAAAACCTTAAAGATTGTGAAAGCCAATAAGAAGTTTGAAAACATTTATTCAATGATGCTACTCAATGAGAAATCCTAAGAGGTCTAAGATTCCCACTAAACGAGTCTAAGATCTGGAATTCCCTTCAACAAGTTCTCGTATTAATCGAAACACGAGATCATAAGTTCTATCAGTTGTTCTAAAAGACACCTAAATTGAGAATCTCTCCTCTCTCTCAGTTCTACCCATCTCTCTTGTGTTCGCTAATATGTTGTGTGGAGAAATATCTTTAAGGACAGTGTCTTGTGCATGCCTAAAGCTATTTATCTTGTATCCTAATTGGTCAATTTGATGAAATATTTTCAACAACTTAGACTACAATCTCCTTGAAAAACAAATCGTATAATGATTACGGCCCTACAGTTAACTTCTTGAATAAATGATCATAAGTTCTTTCAATTTGAATTATCCATAAAAACAAATTGCTATTACAGTAATAGTGTAGAAAATAGGGTTAGAGAAGTTTTCTACTCTCTTATTTCAATTTACAAAAAATAAGTCTACTTATAGACTTTTACAAGGAGTTTTACATTGAGTAGATATCCTCTAGGCTAAGACTCTTATCCCTCACACGGATAGAGGTAGATTACAACTAAACTACTTAGTTAAGATAGACTTACAACTCTTATTATTTAAAATGTTAACCTACACTCCCCCTCAAACTGGTGTGTATATGTTATGTACACCCAGTTTGGATGACATTTCTTCAAAGCTCACTCTTGGAAGTGCTTTGGTGAAAATATCGGCTAGCTGGTTCCTAGTAGGAATATAGTGAAGCTTTACAACCCCGTTGTTGACCTTCTCATAGATAAAGTGTCTATCAATCTCAATGTGTTTGGTCATGTTATGCTGTACTGGATTTCTAGCAATGCTCATTGCTGACTGACTGTCACTGTAAACTTCAAATTTTGCCTTTCCATCCAGCTCTAACTCCATGAGAAGTTTCTTGATCCACATTCCTTCACATATCCCAAGAGCCAAAGCTCTAAACTCTGCTTCTGCACTGCTTCTAGAAACCACAGCTTGCTTCTTGCTTCTCCAGGTGACCAAATTTCCCCACAAAAATGTGCAATAGCCACTAACCGATCTTCTATCTGTCAGTTCTCCTGCCCAGCTTGAGTCCGTGTAGACCCTTACTGTCCTATCCTGATGTTTCCTGAAAAACAATCCAGATCCTGGTGTAAATTTCAAGTACCTCAGAATTCTATTGACTGCATCCATGTGCTCTTCTCGAGGATCACTCTTATGTTGACTAACTATGCTCACTGAGTATGCAATATCGGGCCTAGTAAGTAAGAGATAGATTAGTTTTCCAACTAGTCTTTGGTAGGATTCTTTATTCACTAGATTCCCCATTTCATTTTTACTGAACTTTAAACCTGGTTCCATTGGGGTTTCAGTTGGTCTACTTCCAAGCATCCCAATTTCTATAAGTAGATCTAGGATGTACTTTCTTTGGTTTATAACAATCCCCTCTTTCGATCTTGCTACTTCCATTCCTAAGAAGTACCTAAGGCTTCCCAAATCCTTAGTCTCGAACTCCTTTGCTAGAACAGTTTTCAGTATCTCTATTTCTTCAAAATTATCCCCTGTAATGATCATATCATCAACATAGACAATTAGAAGAGTCATCTTATCATCTGGTGCAACCTTTCAAAACAATGTATGGTCTGCTTGACTTTGCTTGTACCCATTCTGAACCATAGCCTTAGCAAATCTGTCAAACCATGCTCTAGGGGATTGCCTTAATCCGTACAGTGACTTGTTTAGTTTGCACACTGTCCTCTTCGTGGTCTTTTCCTCCAAACCTGGTGGAACCTCCATGTATACTTCTTCCTCAAGGCTTCCATTAAGGAAAGCATTTTTGATGTCCAATTGGTGCAACTTCCAATCCTTGTTAACAGCTACTGATAATAACACTCTGATGGTATTCAATTTAGCTACTGGGGCGAAGGTTTCTTGATAATCTACTCCACATGATTGAGTAAACCCTTTAGCCACTAGCCTTGCTTAATATCTCTCAATGCTCCCATCTGAGTGATACTTGACTGTAATACCCATTTGCACCCAACAGCCTTTTTCCCTTCTGGTAAATCAGTCAAACACCAAGTATTATTCTTTTGTAGTGCTTTGACCTCTTCTTCAACAGCCTTCTTCCACTCAGGACTTTCAAACGCCTCTTCTACTGTTTTAGGGATCTTCACAATATCAATGCTGGCTGTAAAAGCTTTGAAACCAGATAATAACTTCCCATAGGCAACAAATTTATTGATAGGATGAACAGTACATTTCCTTACCCCTTTTCTAATAGCAATAGGAAAGTCATCTAAGTTCATAGTAGAATCTTGTGGAATAACATTACCTCCGGTCTCCATAGCATCAGAACTCAAAACTGGTTCCTGGCAAGTGCTAGGCTGACCAACATCTTCAGTTTGATTTCTTTTCCTCCTTGTGTAGACATTAAGTTGTTTCTCTGGTGGTTGTGGAGTCACAGAAAGTGATATAGTTCTGAGTGTTGGAGGAGGTGTTGTATAAGGACTGGAAGGTTAGACTGTGGAGAAGGTGTACTGGACTGTGGAGAAGTTGTGTCTACAAGATTAGGGGCAGCAGTTTCAATGATATCCAAGGTAGGCTCAGGAAGGATAGGCATAGGAATAATGGACTGTATGGACTGATATTCTTTAGGTCTCTCCCCCTGAATGTCAGGCCCTGCAAAGTAAGGTTGATTTTCAAAAACGGTAACATCAAAAGAAATATAGGTTTTTCTATTAGTGGGGCAGTAACATTTGTAACCCTTCTGACTCGAGGAGTAGCCTATAAACACACACCTTAATGACTTAGGATCAGTTTACTACGATTGTTGCTGTGCACATGAAGAAAAGATGTGCATCCAAAGACTCGAAGAGGAAGAGCTGAGGACAATGGTTTAAAGTGTGGAAAATGTTGAAATAGAATTTCAGTGGGTATTTTGAATCCTAGGGTCTTGCTAGGCATCCTATTGATAAGATAAGTTGCAGTAAGAAGAGCTTCCCCCAAAGATATTTAGGTGCACTAGCTGAAAACAAAAGGGACCTAGTTACTTCCATTAGATGTCTATTATTCCTCTCAGCCACTCCATTTTGTTGAGGGGTGTTGACACATGAGGTGAGATGAACAATTCGTTTTTCTTGAAAGAAACGCCTAAGAGACTTGCTAAGATATTCACTCCCATTATCACTCCTGACCACTTCGGGTATTATCCACACTGGAGTATGTATCCCTGGCTGCACTTCATATCTCTGCTGCAGTCTGGTAGAGCATGAAATTTTCCCCAACTTCGGGAACCATGGAATTAATTAGCCATGACATAATCATGTTGTTCTCACTCAACTAGTTAGAATAGGCTGGATCAGATTCTTCTGGAATAGGCATTGAATCTGAGAGATAGGAAGCTTTCCTTCTTCCTGTAATATATAGCCTCACTGACTGAGACCAAGGGAGATAGTTGCTTCCATTTAATTTGTAGGATGTAATTGGAGAAAGAGATGAATCTGAAAGCTGGAACTTAGAGGGACGAGGATTATTTTGAGAACTAATCTCTGACGCAGAGGGTTCTGAATGAGTCATTGAAAGAGAGGGCTTTGATCGACAGAGAAAAAAGGAAAAAAAAACTGTTGGATAGGTAGGATCGCCCTACTCTGATACCATGTAGAAAATAGGGTTGAGAAGTTTTCTACTCTCTTATTTCAATTTACAGAAAATAAGTCTACTTATAGACTTTTACAAGGAGCTTTACATTGAGTAGATATCCTCTAGGCTAAGACTCTTATCCCTCACACGGATAGAGTTAGATTACAACTAAACTACTTAGTTAGGATAGACTTACAACTCTTATTATTTACGTGTTAACCTACAAATAGGAAGGCATCCATCAACAGGGATTTAAAAAGCGGACCGCGATATCGGCCACGATATAGCTGTTGCGCCGCCGTCCGAAACTGCGATTGGGGTAAAAAACGGTCCGCAATCGCCGCAATTCAACCGCTTTTGTCCGAAACCGTGATATAACGCCGCAACCGCGATTTAAAACCCTATCCATCAATTTAATTCAATTTTCAATGCTCATGCATAGACTTAGGTTTTCTGTTTGCCACATATGAACTTTTCCCATGGTCCATTGTTCTATTTTAAATTAGTTTATGTCATTAGGCATATCACATTTTTTTAGTGTATATTTATAAAACCATGCTCCTAAGTCATTATTTTAGATAACATACTCCACACAAAACAAATTACTATAATTTAAAAAAAGAAGAAGATGAAAATGAAAATACCAATCACCAAAAAGAAAAGGCTTTCTTTCATGTTATGGACTTATAGTTATCACAAGGAAATTCACATTACCTCTGAATAGGGGATTAAACGAAAATTAGCTTGTAAGAGAACAAATAATGATTTTGTACAATTTTTAAGGAAAAATAATTCAACTGTAGATGATAGCAACAGAAAAGGAGTATAAACTATGGCAAATGCTCACCAGGTTCCCAAGGAGTTTGATCCGCCAACAGGAATAACATAAGGCCTTCGGCCTTGCTTTAGCAACTGTTCTTTCAAAACATTAGTAAGGGCCTGACACATGAAATTTCATATAGGCTGAATTAGAATACAGCATAATGCAATAGCATATAAGCAGTATCAATTCAATCACGTAGGCACTGGATTCTACAATCTAGAAGCAGGATCATTGGTAGCATGTAGCTCAGAATAATTCTCAAGGAATAGTCAACAAACTCAGATTCGAGCCATCTAATAAAAGCAATACCAAAATCAAATCTGCTGTTCAACTCAAAATACATGCCAAGGTAAGAGTATCAAACAGTAAATGAAAAACAGAAAAAGACTCATATCACAATAGACGCATATATTCCCAACTCAGAAATAAATGAAAGTCCAAATGCTTTTGCAAAAATGGCAATGCGAAAGTCAGAAACTAACAACACTCCCTATTTTTCCATATTCTTCTTTTGAAATAAGATGAATATGAGCGCCCACAAAACGCTCCACCAGCAAATTGCCTGTCAATCCGGGATCCTTGTCAACAAGAAGCTGCAACAGCCATCTGGTTAAGCAAAAGAATAGATGGTAGCAGATAAAGTAAATAAATAAATAAATATACGAGGAATGTAAGAGTAACCTTAGAGGTACGGAGTATAAGATGAGAGTCTAGATTCAAATACTTAGCAGCAACGGCGGTGGCGCGACAGTGGTTGCTTTGGATGCCGCCGATTGTAATGATGCAATCAGCACCCTGTGCCACTGCTTCCGCCAATAAGAACTCCAACTTCCTGACCTTGTTACCGCTCAATTGCATGCCTGAAAGATCGTCACGCTGCATGTTCTAAAATAGTCAGTACCAAACAGAAAACAAATTTTAGAGTTAAAAAAGAAAAATTACCTTCAACCAAACCTCGGTGTTATGGGGCAAATTAGGCAGGTTCCACTTATGAATTGGAGTGGGGAGCTGAAAAGAAGAAACAAGAATTGGGTGTTTAGAAGAGGAAATAAGGATTGGGTGTTTTGGGGCAAATAAGAATTACATGAGCGAGAGAGAAGACATGGGAAGGGATGGGTTTGAGATGGGATGCCCACGAAGGAGGAGAGTAGGGCTTCCTGCAGAGGAAATCATCAAAGCTTGAAGCCCTAGCTTTGGAGGTGTCGTCGTTGGTTTCCATTGCGCGAGACTGAGAGCAGTGTAGTCTGCTGCGTATGGGTTTGGATTTTCCTTTTCCAGAGACCGTGATAGAATCGTTGAAAGCAGGCAGATGCAAGGTCGAGGTTAGCCTACCTGGAGTTGACCACATCATCGCTTTGTAATTTCCTTTTTGATATGACATCGTTTTCCATCGATGGAAAAATTGTTGCGTCCGGGATATGCGAATAAAACAATTACTACCATTTATTGTGAAAGAAGTTATAAAAATGATAAATTGTCTTCGCACATAATTTTATCAATTAAATTATTAAACTATGTTATTTGAGTATTTCATATATGTTCTTCGTTGCCTCATTTTAGTTATCAACTCTAATATTTGATTAAGTGAATAAATATAAATCATCTAATTTGTTCAAAAAAATTAAATCATATAGTGTATCAATATTTCGAAAATTGACATCATTTTAAGTTATTTTTGAGAAAAAATTATAATAAACTAAACAAACATAATATCATAGTGTATTGTATTATATTATCATCAATTAAAATGAAGTTTCATTTTTTTAGTGCCATTATCATTGGATATGACTCAATACTTGTTTTTCAAAGAAACTATGGAGTGTTAGCCGTTAAAGAAGGATTGAAGCAAGCCTGAAATGTTAGATCGAAGAAAAACTGTTTGGAGATATATAATATTGGTGTTGAGCAGTTACTAGAGAGTAGAAGACTCCCATATAGCAAGGTGGTGTTGTGTGCATGATGACTGCGTAGAAAATTTATACTATAGACTCTTTTATTTAGTATATTGCATATGTTCGAGAGTATATAATTGTATTTAGGAGTAGTTTGTATGTAGTTATGGAGTTAATGGTGCCTGAATTTAATGTTATATTGTAAACACTAATTTTATCCGGATTTGTTGACCCAGGTTATTATTATTATTATTGGGCTAAAAATAAATAAACAAATCAGAAATAATAAAAACTCATTCAATTTAAAGTATCAAAGTCCAATCCATTTACATAGTTTGAAACCCATTAATATTACAAGGCCCGTTTGGCCCTGGCCTATTAAAAAACCCTAATCTGATCTAATTCATTTCTTTATTATTGGCGTAGCCGAACCTGAAATATTGGATCAAATCTGATCCAACAGTCCAGATTAAAAGGAGAGACCCTTCAGCTATCCGCGTGTGAAACACGCCCATGCTTCTTAGCTTCCCACGCGTGCGTGCAGTGTATCTCGAGGCTCTTCATTTCCCACTCGCCACACATCATCATCTAGAGCTGCCATGTGATCGCCTAGGGGCTATATGGGTTGTTCGTCTTTAGGCATCCTCAGCTGTTGGATCAAATATGATCCAACGGTCCAGATTGGATCTACTTGATAGAGACTCTTCATCTCCCTTTCTCTGATGGTGTCGCGTCCCACGATTAACGGTCATCCGTTCATTGTGAACCGAGGATCGCCAATCGTCGTAATCCCATTGGCTCCCCCAACTACCGTACCAGTCAAAAATAATAGAGAACAAAGGGCGTCAGAACCACAAATCATATATAGTATTCGAATTTAATGTAAAATAAGGAATTGAATGTATAAAACTATGTAAAAAAATCAGATGTAAGCACTTTTCAGATCAATACAAAAAAGTGCAAAAAATATTTCTGAGGTATCATTTGTTCTCTTATTTTTTTGCATGCATTTCATAAAGTAAAAACAAATAAACAAGGGTGAGAGGAAGGGAAAGGTCATACCTTTCTCTAGTTTCAGGTCGTCGTTGCCTCCGGTGGTCAGGGTGGTACGCTGATGAACGACACCGGTCTATAATCTTTTTCTCCTTCGAAAGCTTTCGATTTTTAAAAAACAAAAAGGGTTTGAGGGCTCGATTTAAAAAAAGGTGGTTGAATCTAGGTATTAAGTAAAAAAATATTTTTTTTAGGTTTTTAGGGTTTATCGGAGTCAATGAACGACGGTCAGTGATGACTTGCGGTGGCTGACACAGCCAAGCCGCGGTGGTTTTTGGGTCAATACCCAGATATTCATCTGTTTTTTGGCCTAAAAGTATATGTTATATTTGGTTTTAAAAATTAAAATAGGATAATAATCATTTAAATACTTCCGCCCCAAAATAATTATGGCCTTACCATCCCACTTTTTAAAATCTATCTCACGGTCCTTGAAACTTTCATGCGATTTTCAAATTCGTCCTCGGATCATATTTAATCTAATTTTCAGTGATTTAATACCCGCTTTTTCACTCTTAAATTTGTTTTGTTTTTAATTTAGTCCCAAAAATCTTTGGGTTATTTGCTCATTTGGTCCCTCTGCACATGCATTATTTAATCCTAAATAATAAACCTAAATATTAGACATTAAACCCTAAACCTTGAACTCTAGACCCTAAACCCTTAATCCTAAATAATAAACCCTCAACATTTAACATTAAACCCTTAACCTTAAACACTTAACTTTAAGTATTTAACCTTAAACCCTAAACCATAATCCATTAACCTTAAACCTTAAACTCTAAACCATAAACCTTTAGCCCTCAACCTTTAACTGTAAACCCTAAACCTTTAACCCTCAATTTTTAACCCTTAACCCTAAACTAATGACTGAAGCACAAGAACAATAATTTTTTAGGTTTTTAAGGCACAGTGAGTACAGTGTTGTTTAGCAACTATGTAAACAACAAGCAAGGATTACGGTACTTGAGCTGCTACAGAGCTTAGAAAAGCATCATAATGCATTGCTGAAAGTGTTGAATCAAACGTTTTTTCCCGATGAAATCTCTGTGACCAAGTTAGACCGAATAGTAGGCCATGTTGCTACAGATAACTTATCACATTCATTGATGACAAGATCCTAGAAGAAGGTATGTGGTCTACTAATGTTTTAAACATCACCACACACTGTAAGGGGTACGTCTTGCCCGGGGTACTCATTGATAATGGGTCTGCACTAAATGTAACGCCGATGGCAACTCTACAAAGGTTACCCGTAGACAGTTCCCACATGAAACCATGCCAGAATTCTATGAGAGCCTTCGATGGAATTCAAATAAAGGTTGTGGGGAAGATCGAGATACCCCTGTTGATTAGACCGATAGAGTACACCATTGATTTTGTAGTAATGGATATTAAGCCGAGTAATAATTGCTTACTAAGAAGACCCTAGATTCATTCTATCAGTGTTATTCATTCATCGTTGCATCAAAAACTGAAGTTTGTAATCAAAGGAAAATTGGTGAGTATTGGGGCAAAGCAAGATATCATTGGTTTGGTAACATTCGGTGCTCCATATATCCTACTTGATAAAGATGCCATAGAGTGTTCTTTTCGAGCTCTAGAACTTGAGAATGCGACAAAAGAAAATAAGAACCCATGCCCCAAGTTATCCAATTGTACCAAGATGTCCATCTGGGAGACCCTAGGGCGGGGAGCTAAAACTAAAAAAGGTTTTGGAAAGAACTTATCGGGAAACTTTACGCGCAAAAAGTGTTATCTTCAAGAAGGACCGGTACCGGCTTGATCATAAGCCTAAAACTAAAACTGTGAACCTTAAACCCTAAACACTAAACCACAAACCCTAAACCTTAAACACTAAAATTTAAACTATAAACCCTAAACTCTAAACCTTTAACCCTAAAATATAAGCTTTAAATTATAAACCCTAAAATATAAATAAAAACCTCAAACCCTAAAACTTGAACCATAAACCTTAAACATTGAACTATAAACCCTAAACCTTAACCCTTAAATCATAAACTTTAAACATTAACCCTTAACCCTAAACCTTCAACCCTTAACCTTTAATCTTTAACCCTTAACCTTTAATCTTTAACCCTCAACCCTAAACCTTTTAACCTTAAACCCTAAACTCTAAACCTTAAACATTTAACCATAAACCTATAAGCCTTAAACCCTAAACCATGAACCTTAAACCTTAAACTATGAACACTAAACCTTAAACTATAAACCTTAAACCATAAACCCTAAACCTTAAAGTATTAACCATAAACCTTAAACCCTAAACCTTAAGCTTTAAACCCTAAAACCTAAAACTTAAGCCCTAAACCCTAAGCATTAAGCCATGAACCCTTAGCATTGAGACCTAGGCCTTGAACCCTAAACCTTAAACCCTAAGCCCTAAACCTTAAACCTTAAGCTCTAAGCCTTGAACCCTAAGCTTTAAACCCTAAACCATAAGCCATGAGCCTTAAACCCTGAGCCTTGAGCCTTAAACTATAACACCCCAAAAACTAATCTAGTAGGAGTAGGGTTCAGGCAATCAGAAATTCTATATCAAAAAGGTCCAAATATTGCATTAACTTTAACTATTAGGCCAATTACACCGTAGTAGACTCTAGTTGAGTCAATTTATAGATTTTGGACTTAATTGAATCTACTGAAAATAATTTAGTGACTAAATTATAAAAATTGAAAGTTTAGGGGTAAAAGTATAAATTTTGGAAAGTTAAGGGACCACCCTCATAATTATTCCATTTTTGAAGTGACTCACCTTCTTACTTTCCACCCACTTTACGTGGGGTGGTCGGGAGATGAGTAAAAATCAATGGCAAAGTTTGATGATACCATTTTTTTGGAAAAAAAAGAAAGGATAAATAAATTAAAAATTAGCTTTCCTCCCATGTATGGAAATGTCAACTAGATTTAAGATTAAGAAAAGGGGAGGATTGATATAGCCTTTAAAATTACTCATCCTTATTGATAACTCTACTGTGCTTCCTTACTTTTGCCTTTCTTTTCATTCTTTTTCTCTTAAGAACCAAGCACCTCTATTGTCACCCCTTCTCAAACTCAAGCTAGCGCATCTATTGCTAGTGCAAGCTTTCTTCGATTTCTTAACACAGTTGAGTAGCCCTCACTTTGGTAAGCTAAAATGCCAAGCAATTTTGTGAATCTATGGATTATGGAAGCTTAATTTCAAGTTTAAGCTTTTGAAGGTCATAGTTAAAACCATGCTTCCTAAGCTTAAATCTATGGAAGTTTTGTTAGCTAAAGGCTACTGAAGTTTGAATATTGGCTTTGAGTTTATTGTATCGATTCTAACATCTCCATATTGTTTTACCTAGCTTAAATGTTAGAGAAATAAGGTCCATCATCTCCTTCAAAGGCTAAGGACAACGGGATTGTCATCCGAGAGCCTTGCAAGCTTCTGAACATAAAGTAAATGTAGTCAAAGTCTCGGGAATAGGCTAGGTGCCTTTCCCGATCTATTGGATATTGATTATTTTATTGCTAACCTTTCGTATTAAGGATATTGCATTAAATATTGTTGGAGGCCATTTGGTAAGTATTGGTGAGTATTGCATCGAATCATTGTCTGAAGCATCGTTCTTGTTGTCAACGAAGTCATTGAAATATTGACGTATAGAAATATTGATCACTGACTATTGCATATTGTTATTGAAACATTGTATTGAATCATTGTCATTGAAATATTGTTATTGGATCATTGCTATTGGATTATTAAATCAAATTATTGTTATTGAACCATTGAAATTGGTCTATTGGTGTTGAAATATTCCTACTGAATTATTGTATCAGATCATTGCTATTGAACCATTGTTATAGGACTATTATTATTGAACCTTGGATTCGAGTAGACTTTGGATACAATTGGCATGCCATAGAATTCATGACCTCATTGGTACGGGTGGCTATGACCTTTATTGTGGTGAGGCAAAGGGACAAGACCACTATCGTTTTGGTGAGGCATAGGAATTCGCGTATCCACACTCCTTACATCGATCCAAGGAAACCTATTGATATTGACTATTGTTATTGCCTAAATATTGCTATTGAATAGATTATTGACTTTGCATTAATAATTGTTATTGTATTAAACATAAACATTGGACATATTGCTATATTATTGCCATTGATGTTATTGAAGCATGGAATAAATACATTCATTGAAATTTGTATTGTTTATTACTACCTAACTAGGCGAAGTATGCCTAGTGCATTCATTTTCCATTCATTTCAGGTTAACAAAGTTTAGAGTTGAGATCGGACTAACTTGAGGTTTTGGCAAGTTATCAAGTTGTTATAGTAAAGTATGTCAACCGTACAAACTCCTAGAATGGTGGCATAATGGTTGTATAAGTCAATTTTGACCATATGGATGCATGTATGTTGTGTATGCTTTTGGTATGTTTAAAAAGCTAAAATGAGACTTTGGAAAATTGGTTAAAATGCGTATTTGGCCTAAATTGGGGAAAACTTAGTAAACGAATTTGGTTAACCCTAAAATTTGGTATATTATTAGATTTATGCTAAACAAACTTATTGGTAAAATTTCATAGAATTTGGATAATGTTTAGTTGGGCAAATTGCTAATAAACTAGATAAAAATTTACAGTACAGACCTTGTCGTACCGGTATTGGTGGTGGCGTATCAGTACGGGCTTAAGGAATTGGAAACAGGATGATAGGCGTACCGATAATGCTTGGGCCATACTAGTACGAGTTTTGGAACTTGGAATTTCTATTATAATTGGGTATCGGTACGAGTATAAGGCATATCGATCTTCTTCCTTGTATAGATAACCCCGTACTAATACGGCTATAGGCGTATTGATACTCATTTACGTCACTGGAAACTGGATATTGAGTTAAGGCTCCGCGTACCGATACCCTATATCGGTACGTGTATAGTGGCTTATAATTGTTTTAACGATCTTTGGCGTACTGATACCCAGTATCGGTACATGTGTTGTTCTCAAACATATCATATTTGTATCAAAACAAACTTAGATATTGGAATAGCCTTAGTGATCGATACAGTATGACTCGTATCGATACTACCTTTTGAATTTGTAGGCCTAATTTATGAATTGAACCCTTAATTTATTGAAATTATAGTTTAGTCCCTAAACTTATAAAAGTTTTTAAAAAATTGGTCCAAAATAGATGAATTCTATATCGTACTGGACTTTCGATCTTAGTGTATTGAATACCGTATCTCATTGAAAACCGAACCTCATCGAAATATCGATTATCGAATAAAATATCATATTGAATATCATTTTGTTCGCTGTTAACCCATTATGTCATCAATTCCTACCATGCTGAGAAGAGGGTGTTACATGACCTTGAGCCTTGAACCTTGAGCCTTGAACCCTGAGCCCTAAGCCCTGAACCCTACGCCCTAATCCCTAGGCCTTGGGCCTTACACCTTGAGCCCTAGACCCTGGACCTTGCACCCTAAACCCTGAGCCCTAAACTTAAGCCCTAAACCCTAAACTCTAAAACCACAATATAAGACAAAATAGTTATAAATACCACATCTCTCTTTGGAATTACTTACATAAGAAGCTCTAAGCCCTAAGCGTTGAGCCTTGAGCCTTGATCCCTGAACCTTAAACCCTAACCTTAAACCCTAAACCTTAAACTTTAACCCCTAAACCATAAACTTTAAACCCTAAACTATAAACCCTAAATCATAAACTCTATACACTAAACATTGAACACTAAATTGTAATAACCCATTTTCATCCGAGTCACCCAAACTAAAACCAGACCTGACCCGGATCCAAGCCCATGACCTGACCTAGAAATAAAAAAAAACCTAACCCTAAATTAAGCCACCGTTAGCCTTGTCGCCGAGCCGCTCACCTTCTGGCCATCATCTCCGGTAACCACCATACCCCGAATTAAACCCCTAAACAAGCCTCAAATATAATCCTAAAACCCTAAATCTAACCTCAAAATAAAAATAACAAAAAAAGCAACCCTAAACCTAGCAGCCATCCATTACCCATTCCCCTACTCTGCCAACTTGTACCCTATCTCACCAAAAACCTACAAAATACGGTGCATCCAGATCTGCACATCAGATTTAAAAAATGGAGTTGTTATTTGTTTGAAGAGGAGGGTTGATAAAACCTGAATGAGAATACAAGTGAAAATGGGGGTTCTGAAAAAATTAGAGAGATAAAAAAGGAGAGATCAAAAATTGTAAGGGATTTTAGATCGAAAAATGTAAGTTCTTTTTAAACAATTTCAAAGTCAATTTTTTTTACAGAGTTCATCTTTTATTGTTGAATCAAGAATGAAGTTTGATTTGGATTTTGTTTTGTTTGAAATCTCAAAACGAATTTTTTGTGTGTGTTTTCAAAACCTAAATCTCGATCGCTGTTTGGTAAAACAAAAATACAAGAAAAGGGTTTCAAAACTTATCTCTGGTTGATGTAGGCTCTGCGCTTTCGCCGTCGTTGCGCCGCCCCTTGCTGCGAGGCCATACGGCCGATGAACGGTCGTGAAACCATGGAAGTGGCGCCGTTGTAAGCTGAGTTGCTGAGAGGGATGAGAGGAAAAATTTTAAGGTTTGGTATTACCAGTTTCAAATAAAAACTAAACCCATCTTAATATTCTAAACCTGCTGAGCCAAACGACACCGTTTGGTGTCCATATTTTATGAAAATAGTCTAATTACACAATAGGTCCCCAGTTCTTTCCCACTTTTGCTTTTGTTTACGAACTAATCTCAGTTTTAGTCCTCATTCTTTATTTTTTTCTTTCATTTCTGTTCTGTAATAATTATGTTTTCAGTCCCTCTGTTTGTTATTCATATTTAATAATTTCCTTTTTTTATGGCTTCTATGTTATGTTTTATTTTGATTTAGTCCCTATGTTTTATCTTTTAATTTCCAGCTTATTATTTCCATTTATTTATGCTTATTTCTGCATATTTTATATTTGTTTCATTTTGACCCTACATTATTTGTCATTTATGCCAGGTAAATTATTAATCCGTGCATTTTAACCCTTAATATTTAGTTCGTGTTGTATATATTTTAATCCATGTTTTGTTATTATTATTATTGTTATATTTATACAAAAAAACCTATTTTCTATATATTATATACATTAAGATTATATATTTTATTATTATGTATATAAACGTATAGTATTCTAATATGTATTTATTACGTTTATTAAGTATATGTTTTTTTGGTATGTGAAATATGTTTTATATTATTATGTATATATAATTTTTTTTACAACCTATATTTTACGTATAACTTCTTATACTTTCTATATTTTTATATCATATATATATATATATATATATATATAAGATTTTTATGTATATTTATATTGTTGTTTGTACATGTTATTATATTGTTATATTAGATTAATATTTATGTATGTTTTAGAGTAGTATTTTATTTATGTTAGATTAGTATCTTATAATGTTAGTATTTATCTTGATTATCGCATTGTATTCATTTATGTTTATGTTTGCTATATTTTAAGTTGCATTTCGGAATATAAATTGTCAATGTAGTGCCCTTTTATTCGAGGGTAAATAGGGCCAGTATCAAGCGTAGTGATGGTGGTTGGGTGTTTAATCTCGGATAACGGGACTTTTAAAATTTACTCGCCATTATAACCAAATTTTAATTTAATCATCACTTTAATCCGGAAAGTCTAATATTAATAAAGCGGTAATTATTAAAGTACCAATTTTGGGCGGTGTGGGGGTGTTAATCCTTCCCCATCCGTAACCGACTCCCGAACCCAAAGTTTTCAAAATCTCTGGTTTTACGATGTCCGGTCCACCTTAAGTGGCCGGTGGTGACTCCATTTTTAAAATAATGTGTTTTTAAAACCCCAATGGAAAACATTTTTTAAAATACCCGAAAAATACCCAAACACCTTAAAACCTCATTTTTTTAGATCGCTACAAATGGCGACTCCGCTGGGGACCATTTTTTTGTTTTTCAAAAACAAATGAGAGTCAAGCTTTTTAAATAATTACCGCTTTACTAATATCGGAAGTTTTGGATTAAAATGACTATTAAAGTAACATTTGGTTATAATTGCACGTTTATTTTAACGCATTTAAAATTTGGCATATAAACCTGTCTTTTTAAGTGGGGGGAAACGCTAATGCTTTCGTGAGGATATCGTTCCTTGGTATGGGCCTAGCAAGTACCTTCGGGGCTCGAGCACCTTATGCTTTCATGAGGATATCGTTCTTTCATATGGGCATAAGCGAATAGGTCCCCTTGAGTTGAACCAGGTTGAAAGGAGCCTATAATGGGTGATGACCGGGGGCCTTGCTACTCTTAGTAGGGGACAGCAAGGACAATTCGGGTACCCTTTAGCACCAAAACTGCATGTAGAGAATATAGAAAGCCCACCCTTTTAGAGCCATGCAGATAACCTATGTGTTTTAGACGAGATGTAAATAGGGTCGTTTTGTTTGTTATTGATTTTATTCGGTACTGAATCGTTTTTTTTGTTTTGCCCTTTTTTGCATACATCATTGCATTAGCATTGCATGACATAAAGGTGTTGGTTCAAGTGGTTTATCCGGGTAGAAATCTTTTATTATTACCCTGTTTACTTTAATTTATTCATTTGATTCATTTAATTTCAAATTGACCTATTTTTTGTGAGCACATCATAATTAAATATATTCATCTTTGCATTAACTATATGACATATCATAACATTTTAATTTTTGCATTCTACTAGTATGAAATATTGATTCACGACTGGTTCTCAATTTGAAAAATTATCATCGGGAGAAAATCTAGTACTCTAGATATCAAGAAAATATTGAAAGTTGCAAATGAATCCCGTGAGTTCGGAAGTTGAGCCACGAGAACCATTTTTGAATCAGTACTTTCGCATCCAAGACATGTATATATTTTGAAAATCTTAAAGTCAGTCCCTAGGTTACCCCATTAGATACAACAAAGTTGGTCGACCTAGCACCTTACAAAACATCAACAAGAGCGTAATCTTGGGGCATGTTCAAAAGCACCATCCACACCTTTTACAAACATTATGCCTCTAACAAGGTCCCAGTCTGGGGGCATTCTTTGCCAAGGTCCAATCTTCATTGCCATGTCGAACTCTTGCATCCATGAAATGTTTACATCGACCACAACCTACAAAACTTTACCTGATCCAAAAAATGATGAGTTGCCACGAACCAACACAACAAATTTGTGAACCCGACCTAGGGGGCAATGTAATACCTTTATGAAGACAATGAAAAACCTTTTAGAAAAGGCGAGCATGCAAATTAAATTTGCTACAATAGCAATTTCAAATGATGGCATAGAGTTGAACAAAATTTTGGGCATGCACCCAGATGAAAGCGGATTCAAAGAAAGGTGATCGAACCCAATACGAGGTTGGGGCACCGCCGCATGCAAAAGACCATGTCCTGACAAGACCAGTGAAGAGCCAGGGGCATCCCATTGAGGGCCAAAAAAATCATGTCACATTCATGCATGCAATTGCATTCATCTTGCATTGAACCATTTTTGCATACATCACACATTTAGATTAAGTGCATACACCGAAGTCACCATGCTTTTATGGTAGACTCATGCATTTAGGCATAAAGTTCATGAATGCATTTTTGCTTACAAACATGTTTAAAGAAAAGAACGAACATTCTCAACATGGGGGCAACGACATGACATCCAACCTTAGTCTTGGAGGAGGCCAAACACAGAAAAATGTTGAACCATTAAAAAAAGGGTACTAGTGACAAAATTTTTGAACAATTACTATTAATTTTTTTCCTTTGTAGGATTTGATTCCTCCAACGATGGTGTGACGGACGCCAACATTTTCCCGACTATCACTCTTGCCAATAGAAACAACTCATTTCAGATCTTACCCTCTATCGATAGAGAAGCAGGGCAAATTTTTTCAGACATAGTCTCGCTGTCAACAATTCAACATTTTGCAAATCATGCCTCCGTCAGTGGTGGCAGGCCAACTTAGTATAGATCGTGCCTCTATCGGTGGTGTTGTAGATTAATTTTTCTAACCAGATCCTATCTCTCTGTTGGTGGTGTAGTGGATCCCATATTTTGCTAATCTAGTATCTCCGTCAATGGTGTAGCAGATCAAACCTATCTAGATCTTGCCTCCGTCGGTGGTGTTGCAGATCAAATTTTCCATCCAGATCCCATCTCTCCGTCGATGGTGTAGTGGATCTCAAATTTTGCTGGTCTAGTCTCTCCGTCAGTGGTGTAGCAGATCAAATCCTATCCAGGTCTTGTCTCTTCAACGCTATTGCAGCTAGACCACACTTTTCCTTGTACTTATAGCAAAAAAGAAGAAATTCGGGAAAAAAATCAAAAAATAAAGAAGAAAAAAATAGAAAAAGTCAAAAAAGAAGAAAATTTCGAAAAAGTCAAAAAAAGAAAAAAAAGAAGGAAAATTTTCAAGCGTTATATGATCATGTCCCTCTATTGATGGTGTGGCCGTGTTCAAATTGATGTCATCCGATTCTGCTTCTCTGTTGATGGTCTAGTGGAGTCCAAATGCTGAAATTTGATCTTATCTCTCCGTTGATGGTGTGGATAGATCCAACAAATATAACTTTCGGTTCTGTCTCTTCGTCGGTGATGTAGCTGAACCAAATTTGCCAAATTTCGATCCTGTCTCTTCGTCAGAGTTGTAGCTGGATCAAATCTTCAGACCTTACCTCTTCGTCGGTGTTGTAGCCTGGTCAAATATAACTTTCGGTTCTACCTCTTCGTCGGTGTTGTAGCTGAACCAAATTTGCCAAATTTCGATCATGCCTCTTCGTCAGAGTCGTAGCTTGATTGTAAAGAAATCAACTCTCTGATCCTGCCTCTTAATAGGTGTTGTAGTTGGATCAAATCTTCAGACCTTGCCTCTTCATCGGTGTTGTAGCCTGGTCAAATTTAACTTTAGGTTCTGCCTCTTCGTCGGTGTTGTAGCCTAGTCAAATTTAACTTTAGGTTCTGCCTCTTCGTCGATGTTGTAGCTGAACCAAATTCACTAATGATCAGTCTTGCCTCTCCGCCGGTGTTGTAGCTAGACCAAATTCATTAACTTTTGATATTGCTTCTTCGTCGATGTCATAGCTGGACAATATTACTAACTTTAGACCATGTCTCTTTGTCGGTGTTGTAGCTTGGTCAAAATTTACCAACTTTCAAGTTTTATTAATGTTGCATCTAAAAAAAGAAAAAAAAAGAAAAAAAGGGAGAAAATTAGAAAAAAAAACAAAGAAAAAAAGAAAGAGAGAAAGAAAGAAAGAAGAAGTTTTCGATTTTCTAATCATGCCTCTTTGTTAGAGTTGTAGCTGGATCAGAAGTTGGAACTTTCATCCACCGATCCCGTCACTTCGTCAGTGTTACAGTTGGATCAAATTTTGTGGACCCTGCCTTCTCGTCAGTGTTGCAGCTGGGTCGAGTTTTCATTAGGAATTAGCTCGTCATCAATAATGTAACAAGTTGGACTCATTTTGCTTCCCCAACAGACAACCCCCATTTTGAAGATTTTGCTTCCCCAAGAGTGACAAGGTGGATCAACCAAGACAAGAAAGAAGACCTGTGGGAAGAGAAAAAAGATCTACAGAAGAATGAAGACATGTATCAAGAAGGGATAACCAGCTAGACCGGATGAAATAGGTCATTTTTAGTCTTTGCTCCGTTGCCGTTACATAACAACGAGCAAAGAGGGGCAGCTGTAATAACCTATTTTCATCTAGGTCACCCAAACTAAAACCAGACCCAACCCGGATCCAAGCCCACGACCTGAACTGGAAATAAAAAAAACTAACCCTAAATTGAGCCGCCGTTAGCCTTGCCGCCGCGCCGCTCACCTTCCGGCCATCATCTTCAGTAACCACCAGACCCCGAATTAAACCCCTAAACAAACCTCAAATATAATCCTAAAACCCTAAATCTAACCCCAAAATAGAAACAACCCAAAAAAAGCAACTCTAAACCTAGTAACCGTCCATTACCCATTCCCCTACTCTGCCAACTCGTACCCTATCTCACCAAAAACCCACAAAATCCGCTGCATCCAGATCTGCACATCAGATTTAAAAAATGGAGTTGTTATTTGTTTGAAAAGGAGGGTTGATAAAACCCGAATGGGAATACAAATGAAAAGGGGGGTTCTGAAAAAAAATTAGAGAGATAAAAAATAAGAGATCAAAAATTGTAAGGGATTTTAGATCGAAAATGTAAGTTCTTTTTAAACAATTTCAAAGTCAATTTTTTATAGAGTTCATCTTTTATTGTTGAATCAAGAGCGGAGTTTGATTTGGATTTTGTTTTGTTCGAAATCTCAAAACGATTTTTTTTGTGTGTTTTCAAAACCTAAATCTCAATCGTTGTTTGGTAAAACAAAAATACAATAAAATGGTTTCGAAACTTATCTCTGGTCGGTGTAGGCTCTGCGCTTTTGCCTTCGTTACGCCGCCCCTTGCCACGAGGCCATACGGCCGATGAACGGTCGTGAAACCATGGAAGCGGCGCCGTTGTGAGCTGAGTTGCTGAGAGGGATGAGAGGAAAAATTTTAGGGTTTGGTATTATCAGTTTCGAATAAAAACTAAACCCATCTTAATATTCTAAACCTGCTGAGCCAAACGACACCGTTTGGTGTCCATATTTTATGAAAACGGTCTAATTACACAATAGGTCCCCTAGTTCTTTCCCGCTTTTGCCTTTGTTTACGGACTAATCTCAGTTTCAGTCCTCATTCTTTATTTCCGCTTTCAGTTATGTTCTGTAATAATTATGTTTTCAGTCCCCCTATTTGTTACGTGTATTTAATAATGTCCTTTTTTGTTTTTTATGGCTTTTATGTTATGTTTTATTTTGATTTAGTCCCTATGTTTTATCTTTTAATTTCCAGCTTATTATTTCCATTTATTTATGCTTATTTCTGCATATTTTATATTTGTTTCATTTTGACCCTACATTGTTTGTCATCTATGCCATGTAAATTATTAATCCGTGCATTTTAACCCTTAATATTTAGTTCATGTTGTATATATTTTAATCCATGTTTTGTTATTATTATTATTATATTTATACAAAATAACCTATTTTTTATATATTATATACATTAAGATTATATATTTTATTATTATGTATATAAACATATAGTATTCTAATATGTATTTATTACATTTATTAAGTATATATTTTTTTGGTATGTGAAGTATGTTTTATATTATTATGTATATATAAATTTTTTTACAACCTATATTTTACGTATAACTTCTTATACTTTCTATATTTTTATATCATATATATATATATAAGATTTTTATGTATATTTATATTGTTGTTTGTACATGTTATTACATTGTTATATTAGATTAATATTTATGTATGTTTTAGAATAGTATTTTATTTATGTTAGATTAGTATGTTATAATGTTAGTATTTATCTTGATTATCGCATCGTATTTATTTATGTTTATGCTTACTATGTTTTAAGTTGCATTTCGGAATATAAATTGTCAATGCGGTGCCCTTTTATCCGAGCATAAATGGGGCCAGTATCAGGCGTAGTGATGGTGGTTGGGCGTTTAATCTCGGATAACGGAGCTTTTAAAATTTACTCGCACTTATAACCAAATTTTAATTTAATCGTCACTTTAATCTGGAAAGTCTAATATTAATAAAACGGTAATTATTTAAGTACCAATTTTGGGCGGTGTAGGGTGCTAATCCTTCCACATCCGTAACCGACTCCTAAACCCAAAGTTTTCAAAATCTCTGGTTTTACGGTGTCCAGTCAACCTTAAGTGGCCGTTGGTGACTCCATTTTTGAAATAATGTGTTTTTTTAAAACCCCAATGGAAAACATTTTTTAAACATAAACCCTAAACATTAAACCATAAACCCACAACCCTGAATCTTGAGCCCTGAAACCACGTTATGAAACAAAATAGTTTAGTACCACAGCTCTCTTTGGAATTACTTACATGATAAGCATCAAACCTTATGCTTCTAAATCAGACGTAGGCTTGAGAATTCAATTTGATAAACTTCTTATTTGGAGTTTTGAATTTGAACACAAACAACTACACTTTGGATTCAAAGTTTTGTATCTGGGCACTAATACTTCTTAAATGGTTACCTATGCTACTAGCTATATAACACTTAAATTCACCCAATTAAAAGTCCTAAACAATTACAAATCTAATAAAGAAAAAAAAAGGAAATAATACTTTATGATGCATGAAACAAGACACTGAAAGTTAGAAGTGTCCCTGCAGCACAACCACCTTTATCCTTTGTCATTTAACTGATGATATTCCTAGACACATGTAGTACTGCAAACTTGCAATACCCTGAAACTTAGCAGAGTTAACTTTTAGTACCTCATCATCTCTCATTAAAACAAAAGAAATATGAATGCGTGCAAGATATATGAAGGTGAATGGAGTCGAACTGTTTGCCTGGTGATAGATCTTAAACTTGTTGCGATAACCTTTCTTCTCCCCCTGCCGCTCAGTGCTCCACAATAAGGATGTAGAAGGAGACAAGGAAAGCTGTGTGGTTAATGCAATTGAATACAGTGACTTGTCAAGAAAATGCTTGGCTGCATCCCGGAAAACAGGAAGCTCCCACTCATCAGCACTCTGGAGTTCGGTTCTAATAGCAGAAATCAGTTTCTTTGGCCTAAATTGACCAATTAATCCAAGCCACCTATGCAAGCAAAAAGTTGAAAGCTTCTGAGAACTGAAGTGAAGCAGTATGTAGCAAGAGAATAGCGTTCTACAACTAAATCAATCTTAACCCCCTATTTCACTCAACGAGAGATTAGAAGAAAAATATAAGACAATTTCCTCTATTATTCCAACAACCACATAAAAATCTGTAGCGACTAAAAAATGTTGAGCTTGCTAAAAGTATGTAATTTGATTTTCTTTCACATTTTTGGAAAATATTTGAAAAATGAGAAATTCTTTAAAAATTCGTGTTTTTGAAAAAAAAATTAGAGTCGTCACCGGCCACTAAGGTAGGTTGGACACCATAAAATTAAAGATTCGCTCGAAAAAGGGTTCGGGAGTTGGTTACGCGTGGGGAAGGATTAACACCCTCATCACGCCCGGAAATCGGTACCAAAATATATGTTGCTTTTAATTAATAGAAATTATCGAGAGTTAAATTGACTTTAATTAAATGGTTCGTAATTGAATTTAGACTTTAATTAGACAGACTTCGTTAAATTGGTGAGTTCGAATTAATTAAACATTTAATTAATAAGGGTGATGATATCTCGGACCATAGATTAAATCGACATCGAATAAGCCCGACCGCCGTGTTAATTTATGGTTCGAATTTCGTACATTACCTTTATGCATGATGCAAGCAGTTATGAATGATGTGATGATTTGTCAAAAATTTATCTTAAATTAAATTACCTTTGGATGATAAAAATTAATTCGAATATTTGGTCAACATCCATTGAGCCAAAACTGTTACGACACAAATATCAGAATTACTAAATACCTAAGTTTTATAATTAGAGTTAATTAATTAAAAGCATGTCCAATATATTAAGGTCATATGAATGACATTTAAAATGCATGACATAGAAAGACATCAAATTAAAGCCTAAGTCCACTAAGGTCCTAACCTAAAAAGGCTCAAATTATAGAAATTCAATTAGTGGTCTAATTATTAACTAAGTTAGTCAAATATTAACCCTAAATTAATTAAATCCTAAAAACTAAAAAACCTAATATTTTATTGATTATTTTAAATCAAAATAATTAATTTGATTGATTTTAAACTAGTATCCCAATAAGCCAATGATTCTATTTAAAATTAATCAAATTAACTAATTATGATTTTAATTAGGTATCCACCTAAGCCAAATATCAATTTTATCCTAGAGTAATTAAGAGATGTTCGATTAATTTAATAAATTTAACATTTATCTTAATAAACTAAGGATACATTTAAATTAATTAAATTAATCTGAACCTTAAATCTAACTATGGCTCTAAAAAATCTAATCCTAAATTTAATTTAACTAATTTAGAAATTATGTCCCAATAAGTCGAGCACATAATTCCAATTAATTAAATTAAATTTTAGACCCTAAACTAACTAAGGCTTCAACCAACCTAAAAACCTAAACTAAATTATTTTAATTAATTTAAACACATACCCCAATAAGCCAAGGGCATGTTCTAAATTAATTAAAACAAATTCTAAAAAGCTAAACTATCCTAAAATACATACAAGCAAACAATAAATTAAACCACTTTCAACAAACAAAACACATAACCCAAACAAATAAATTAAACAAAACATATAAGAAATATACTTAAATAAATAAAGAGGATCATAAACAAATCTCATCAATATTTCCATTAAATCATAAGAATGATTACACATAAATAAAGTAAAGAAGAGGATACCAAAACCCAAATATATGGTCGATCAATCAATCCACGTATCGTTGTAGTTGGGGTTGAAAAGCTTGATTTAAGGGTTAGTGATTCGAATAGGGGCTTGGAGGCTCGATTTGTGTGGTAGGTTAATGGCCGTTTATGGGAGAATGATGGAATGAAATTCTATCTCAGTGGGAGGCTTGCTCCAAATGGTGAGGGAAAATTAGTTATTGCCTTTGCGGCAGTGAAGAAAATGAGAGAAAAATGTGAAATAAGACAGTGAGTGGAGAGTTTTTGGGAGAAAATGAATTGGAATCGTGCGGTTTTTTGGAGCTGAAAAAAATGATCTTCCAATGTAGATTGGGGGAGTTATATATTATTATTATTTTATTATCCTATAAAATAGAACCAATAAGGTTCAAGACCTTACTCACTAAGTAGTTGTTCATCCAATAGGATTCAAGCATCTATCCAACCAATGGGAGTAAAGCCTTAATGAGGAAGGAGTTAGAATTTTTATTTTATTTTTAGTATTTTTTATCATATAAAATCATATGGAATGGGCCATGTAATTTTGGGCTAGGGTATAAGGTTTTGGGTATTAAAAGGGTGATGTGCATTGATCTTATTTCGAGCATTTTTAATTTAAACCCGGACAAAATTTAGTGTCTACAGCTGTCCCTCTTTGCTCATTGTTGTGAAACAGGAATAGAGCAAAGACTAAAGATACAAATTTTGTCTCATTTCCCTATCTGAAGATTCCGAGCTACAAGTTCCTCCTATATAGAACAGTTCGCCCTTCCTCTTCCCAAAATTCTAGAACTCTGAATTCTTCCCATGTAAGGCTTGAAGAAGTGAAGCCCCTGAAATGATGCCTCGATCCTCGACCGTCTTACACCAAATGACATCTCGCTTTGAGCCTTCTAGCATGCCCTCAATCTTCATCGCCTTGGCATGAAGTGGTACCTTGCCTTGAGGATCTCGAAAACTGATATCTTGCTCTCTGGTCACCTTGACACCAAATGATATCTCGCTTTGAGACTTCTGGAATGCTTTTGATCTTCATCGTCTTGGCACCAAATGATATCTCGCTTTGAGACTTCTGGAATGCCTTCGATCTTCATAGTCTTGGCATGGGGTAATACCTCTTCTCGAGGACCCCGAAAACTGATGTTTTGCTTTCTGGTCGTCTTGACATCAAACATCTCGCTTTGAGTCTTCTAGAGTGCCTTTAATCTTCATCGTCTTGGCATGGGGTGATACCTCATCTTGAGGACCCCAAAAATAGATGTCTTGCTTTTTGCTCGTCTTGACATCAAACATCTCGCTTTGAGTCTTCTGGAGTGCTTTCTATCTTCATCGTCTTGGCATGGGGTGATACCTCATCTTGAAAACCCCAAAAACTGGTGTCTTGCTTTTTGGTCGCCTTGACATCAAACATCTCGCTTTGAGTCTTCTAGAGTGCCTTCGATCTTCATCGTCTTGGCATGGGGTAATACCTCGTCTTGAAGACCCCAAAAACTGATGTCTTACTTTCTGGTCATCTTGACATCAAACATCTTGCTTTGATTCTTTTGGAGTGCCTTCGATCTTCATCGTCTTGGCATGGGGTGATATCTCCCTTTGAGTCTTCTAGAATGCCCTCGATCTTTATCGTATTGGCATCAAATGTTCATAGCTCCCAAAAAGTTAAAAGATTTCTTTACTCACTGTTAGTTTCTATTTCTTCTTTTTTGTTACTTTTTTAAATACCTGAAAGAAACAAACACAATGATTTGATGATGCTAGTTAGCATGCTCCTACCTTAAGGATGCCTAACTATTCATGATGCATGAGTGAAGTCATTTTAGAATTGCTGGGGGAAACCCTTGCTTTTCGTTCGGTCACTCTTAGCTTCCATAGGCTCATTTGTTTTTGGCAGATTCTTCATTTTTTGTCCTTTCTTGAAAATGTGATGCTGATTTACTGATCAGAACAAAATCTATCATTTTTTAGAGTTCAACTCTAGAACACTTCCTTCCACTTCTCTTGGGATAAAACATTGTCTCTTCAATGATTTTTCATAACGAGTCATCCTTATCTTCAGCATTATGACGAACACATTCCCCCATGTCTCAAGAATTTTCCTACTTCTATGAAGTCCAATCTCCACTTTCTTCAAACAAGGTATTATCTTTATCTCTACTGGATCTTTCTTCGTTGTTTCCTCTTGAAAGGATTGTTGACTTGCCTTGGTCAGAATGAATATATCATTTGTTGAAGTCTAAATTCATAACATCATCCTCACTCGATTGTTATCTCTTCTATGACTTTTTATAATGAGCCCCAATCTACCTCCGTATAGGGATGAACACATGCCCTACAAGCATCCAAGATTTTTGTACTTCGACAGGGTCTAATTTTCAAAGTATTTCTTCTGTCTTTGCTGAATCTTCAATTTTTGCTTCAATTTGAAGGGACATTGTCGCCCTACACTGACCGTACAAAATCTATCGCCCTCACTCAACTTGGGCTCAATTGTCACCTTTTCTACGACTCTACATAATGAGCCTCATTCTATCTCAACACTAGGGTAAACATTGTGCCCCTAAGTTCCCAAGTTTTCCTTTTTTCAATGAGGTCCCAAGTCTTTAATATTTTAAACCATATGACATATTGTGGTAAAAATTCACTTCGAATCTCTAAACTGCTTGATTATTCTCATTCTAACCGTTGATAAATTATTCTTATGCTAGGTCGACCATGTATTTCCTTGACCTAGCATTCCAACCACAGGGCCATGCAGGAAGCCCTTCTTCTCCTTTATCTTGGTAACACCTTATCTTACCTCTGGGTTTATCTATTTATCCTACCCCAGACCTATCGGTACAATCTTTCTTTTGTCTCGATATTGGGCTGAAAACCTACAAATTTTTTCTTCAAAAAAGGCTCAATCTTCATTTCACTGATCCAATCAAATTGAGTCCTTGAATTGTGCAGCGTATTGAATCTGACTTTATTTTCTTTAAGATCACTGAAGGGTTTTGTATTAGGTGGCCATGTACATCTTTGACCTAAAGCTCTATCCTAGAAGCCATGCAGAAGAACAATTTTCTTCTTTATGGATCTTGGTAATAACTTATCTCGCCTTCAGGTTCGGCCGTTAATTTTTTTCTTTTATCCTACGGGGTGGTTTTTCTTCTATCTCAATGGCAGGCCAAAAACATGCCCCATAAGTCTCAAAATCTTATTTCTTCAACAAGATTCAATCTTCATTCTTCTGAATTAATCAAGGCATTGTGACTGACACTCACTTTGAGTCTTTGTAGCATACAAAGCTTTGCTACTGTTTAATTTAGAATCACAGACAATTTCTTTATTCTGTTGATCATGTGCATCCTTGACCATGCATTCTAAACTCTATACAATAACTCAGAGAAACCTTATTCCTTCTCTCTTTTTATTTTCTCTATTTCTTTCCATTTACATGTTAGTTTGCTAACTATCGTTTCAACAAATGATGCTTTTTGTATTACTATACAAAATCAAAATCAACAGAGAAAGAATAGAATGGCCCGGATATCAAATGCAAGAGCAACTTAGATTCAACCCCCCGGTGATCAATAGATTGCCTTTGAATGTTGTGGCGATATTTAAAGTTGTGAAATTCCTGCCAGATTGCTCGATTCATCCTCATGATTATAGTATTTGTTTGGTCTATTTGAAAACTACTCCTTCTAGTTCTCATTATTTTTCTCCAAAATACGTTCATTGTTTCCGAATTTGCTTAACACATTGAGTGTAAAAAATATCAATTTAAAAATTTTAGTACAGATATATACTTTCAATTACAATTAATATCGTGTCAATGCCTTCAAAAAGTCATCTCTAACGCTAGGGTATTGAATAGGTGAATCATAGCTCCTTATTAGATTTGTTCTCCCCCTACAGCTCTATCAGGATGCTCTAGGACTTATTTGATCGTTCATTGATTTTAGAGATTTATCTCTGATGTTAGGGCATTGAACATGTGGAATCTAGTTCCTTATTAGATTTGTTCTCCTCCTCAACTCCATTAATTGTTAATTTCTTGAAAAAAATTATTAAAAGAATTCCCACATTCAAACTGTTCTATTAGTCTTTTTAGGAGACTTTCTTATCATCGAACATTATCGAACGAGTAGTAGTCTTACGTCTCGCGCTTTACCGACCGAGCGGGCTGAGCAGGAAATCATACTTTATCATGATCACAACATTCAATTGATCCTTTATTAGAATCAATGTAGCATCATGCACGCGATATCCGAGATTTTACGAGGGTAAGAAATAATATATATATATATATATATGTTTTCTTAAAAGACGCGTCCCTTCATTGAAATGAAAAAGGCAAACATAACATATGCCCTTACAAAATGATCCTTGCTACCTTCGGGTAAACAGTAGCAAAGTTAATTTCACACATCACTTTAAAAGAAAAACATGCAAGACAAAGCCAAAAAGGTGACACCTAAAGAAACATGGATAGGATGCACTAGAACCTTGAACATTGCAACACCGGTCAATCACCCTAAATATTCAATCTTGACCCTTTGTTGATCTTAGGTCTCTCATTCTCAAAAGAAAGTGTTCCTTTCATAAAAAGTTCATAGATTTTGCCTTTTAAAGGCATGCACTCTTATGTTGTATGGTTAAGGTCACCTTGGCGATATTCGCATGGAACCTTGGTACCAAACTTAAGTTCATGACTTGGACTCATTGTCACAAACTCTAACACCCCAAGATCTAGAAGGTGTTGAACTTTACGCTTGAAACTCATACACTTTTCGATGGAATACCCCTAAATCCCGGCTATCTTTCTCATTGAACCATCTCGGATATTGAAGTGATTGAGCTTTGACAAAGCAAGGTGTAACTAGTCGGACGTGCATCAATTTAGAGAACAAATCTCGGTATATGAACGGACTTGGGGTAAATTGAAAGTCTTCTACTTTCGTGCCTTTCTTTTGAGAACTAAAAGTTGGGTTTGCCGAAAAATAGAGAGATTCTTGTGATTCTGCCTCATCTGTCTTTTCATTAATTGGGGAATACAAATCTTTTAAGAGAGAACATCAAATAAGCCCGACTGTCGTGTTAATTTATGGTTCGAATTTCGTACATCACCTTTGTGCATGATGCAAGCAATTATAAATGATGGGATGATTTGTCAAAATTTTATCTTAAATTAAATTACCTTTAGACGATAAAAATTAATTCGAATATTTGGTCAACATCCATTGAGCCAGGACTGTTACGACACAAATATCGAAATTAATAAATACCTCTGTTTTATAATTAAAGTTAATTAATTAAAAGCATGTCCAATATATTAAGGTCATATGAATGACATTTAAAATGCATGACATAGAAAGACATAAAATTAAAGCCTAAGCTCACTAAGGTCCTAACCTAAAAAGGCACAAATTATGAAAATTCAATTAGTGGTCTAATTATTAACTAAGTTAGTCTAATATTAACCCTAAATTAATTAAATCCTAAAAACTAAAAAAAACTAATATTTTATTGATTATCTTAAATCAAAATAATTAATTTGATTGATTTTAAACTAGTACCCCAATAAGCCAATGATTCTATTTAAAACGAATTGAATTAACTAATTATGATTTTAATTAGGTATCCACTTAAGCCAAATATCAATTTTATCCTAGAGTAATTAAGAGATGTTCGATTAGTTTAATGAATTTAACATTTATCTCAATAAGCCAAGGATAAATTTAAATTAATTAAATTAATCCAGACCTTAAATCTAACTATGACTCTAAAAAATCTAATCCTAAATTTAAGTTAACTAATTTAGAAATTATGCCCTAATAAGCCGAGCACATAAGTCCAATTAATTAAATTAAATTTTAGACCCTAAACTAACTAAGACTTCAACCAACCTAAAAACCTAAACTAAATTCATTTTAATTAATTTAAACACATACCCCAATAAGCCAAGGGCATGTTTTAAATTAATTAAAACAAATTCTAAAAGGCTAAACCATTCTAAAACGCATACAAGCAAACAATAAATTAAACCACTTTCAACAAACAAAACACATAACCCAAACAAATAAATTAAACAAAACATATAAGAAAGATACTTAAATAAATAAAGATGACCATCAACAAATCTCATCAATATTTTTATTAAATTATAAGATTGATTACACATAAATAAAGTAAAGAAAGAGGATACCAAAACTCAAATATATGCTCGATCAATCAATCCACGTATCGTTGTAGTTGGAATTAAAAAGTTTAATTTAAGGGTTGGTGATTCGAATAGGGGGTTGGAGGCTCGATTTGTGTGGTAGGTTAGCGGCCTTTTATGGGAGAATGATGGAATGAAATTCTATCTTAGTGGGAGCTTGCTCCAAATGGTGAGGAGAAATTAGTTATGGCCTTTGCGGCAGTGAAGAAAATGAGAGAAAAATGTGAAATAGGAGATAGGGATCGTGGGGGTTTTTTGGAGCTGAAAAAATGGTCTTCCAACGTAGGTTGGGGGAATTATATATTATTATTATTTTATTATCCTATAAAATAGAACAATAAGGTTCAAAATCTTACTCACTAAGTATTTGTTCATCCAATAGGATTCAAGCATCCATCCAACCAATAGAAGTAAAACAAGGAGTTGGAATTTTTATTTTATTTGTAGTATTTTTTTATCATATAAAATTATATGGAATGGGCTATGTAATTTTGAGCTTAGAGTATAAGATTTTGGGTATTAAAAGGGTGATGTGAATTGTTCTTGTTTCAAACATTTTTAATTTAAACCCTAATAAAATCTAGTGTCTACAAAATCGTCTTTTTTTCTGAAAAAATAGAAAAACCCACCGGTTAGAAGTGAAAGGTCTGAGCAAGAGAGAGTGAAGAGAGAAAAAACCCAAGTCTTTGCGCGAGGGAGGACACACAGAATGAATGATCTCACTTGAAAATAGAATACACCACAATGGGTAACATTTATAATTTACTTCTTTCAACCTCGAATTCTAACTTCGTCTCTAATTTAGAGTTTAAAATTTATGATATTTTTTTCTTCATAAATTTTTAGTATTATATGTTTTATATTTTATGTAACAGTGTGTTTTTTTCTTTTTAAATTTTTTATAAAGATTGTACTAACAACTCAAATGATCTCAGTTGGAAATAAAATACACCACAATATGAAAGTGATCTCGATTTATATTTATTTATGGATCCACCGCTAACCAAACTAAAACGATATACATAGCATATCAAATACTTCAGTAATTGATGTAAATTGATCATATATATCGATCATCCTACATCCATATACGTAGCCAATCCATAGAGGATGAGTAATGTTGAGACAATGTACCAGAAACTTCAATAAAAAAAAAATATGACCTCTCTATTTAAAAAAGATTACAGTAATATGGAAAGTCAGAATCGGGATACATAATAAATTAATCCAAGTATTGAATGAATTTTATTAATCTCCTCTTCATCACTAAACCAACTAAATAGCTCTTCCTTTTTATGTCATTTTCTATGCATCAATACTAAAAAAAAAATTAAATCTTATCATGAATCTTAAAAAATAAATTATATACCCACATCTTAAACCCCAAATTCTAAACTCTAACGCTAAAACTCAACACTATTTTTTAATGTGGGCACCAATAGGGGTAAAAAAAATAGAGGATTTCTATTCATAATTTCTGTTGATAACTAGGAAACAAAAATCATTTACCCCTTTTTGGCGCCTCTTTTTATACCTCAACACAAAAAAATTAAATTCTTAGCACTTACCCTAAATTCTAAATACTAAACCTTAAAAATACACCATACACCCAATTTCATAAACCCTTACACTAAACCTTAATCCAAAACCTATTTTTTAGTATGAGGGTATAAATAGGGCATATAATTTCTATTCAATAAAAATCCCGTGTCCTTTTTTTGTATTCATTTTTATGTCCAACACTAAAAAATTAAATTCTATCTTCTGATCCTAATTTTTAAATCCTAAACCTTAAATCATAAACTTTATAACTTATTCTTAAAACTCTAAAATCTAACAATAAACATCAACCCTAACTCCAAACCCACTTTTTTAAAGGATAGTATTATTTGTAGGAAGGTGTGGTGGTCCACTATTTCTATTTTTTTTAGTAACGTTAGAGCTGAAAATTTTGGTGTTACTGTGCATGAGAGAGAGGAATTGCAGTGGAAGTGTGGTGCACGCTCAACCAGATGAGAAGGGAATAATTTGCAGGAGTGGACAGGGAATATATGAAGTTGATATTCCATGAATTTTGGTTCCAACTGCAGTGCTTTTAGGCTTAGCTTTGAGAATATTTCTTCCCAAATGGGGGCAACTGGACGATAGAAATCAGAATGGCTTTGTCCCAGAGGAGGCCCGACTCGGTCCTTAGTTAGATAAGATAAGATGGCTTCCTACCTATTTCCTAAGCTGTAGGTCTCACCTCTTCCATATCCGTCGTGCACAGTAGCTGCATGTTTCCAGTTGAATACAAGAACATAGACACAAAAGAAAAGCTACGTTGAGACCCCAAATCCTATCTGGAAACTACATTTCTCAATCAGTAAACACAGACAGAAGCTAGGGATAACAGAGATCAAAGCTTCTGCAAACTCATAGCAGATTCAGATTCATTCAAGCACTCTGTTATCCCCCCTCTTTTATGAATTGGGCTCATCCAACTCCTCGGAATTTAATACTCCATAAATTGATGTTTTATTATAGGCTTGGGCCGCTGCAACAAGTGAATCTGCCAAGAAAAGAAATGAAAAATAAAAAGAAAGAAAAAAAGAGAGAGAGAAGCCAAGCCTGGGGAAGGTTGAAGCCACCAACGAGGACAAGAAAAACAAGGGAGACAGAGAGCACCTTGTGGAGCTCTGCAAATCTCCTTCTTATTCAGAAACCCTAGTTTTCACCGTCTTTTTCTTCTCCATTAACCGCCGCCACCCTGCAAAACCCCTCATTTCTCAATTCTCCTTCTCACATGCTAGCTATGTCGCCAAAAAGCTTCCGTTGACATCGAAATTATTTTGGAGCTTTTGGAAATTGGGCTGTTATGCATAGTCATAGAGATCGGGGAGGAGGGTCATCGAAATCGGAGCTAGTGGGAGGACCATTGGATCGGAAGCGTTAGCGATGCGCTGGACAAGCATCTAGAGAAGTCGTCTCCGTCCACTTCAAGGGGCTTGAACACCAAAGACAAAGAAAGGTCCCGTGTTCCTTCTACTTCCACTGGTAAATCCCAGTTTGATCATCGCGATTCACGCTCTGCAGCATTCCCCAAGGCTAAATGTTCTGATGGTTAGTTACTTTCTTTCTTCCCTTGAGTTTTTATTTTTAACCTTAGATTGATTTGTGGCGAACCCTTGTGTTTGCTAAGGATGCATTTTTCGCTTTCGAGGTTAATTGATTCATAGGATGTTTTGAAGAGTTCTTTAGCTGCTCTGAGCTGATATTTTGTACGGATATTTGCTGAATTTTCTACTTATTAGCCTTCTCCGTTTACAAAGTGCATTGGTAAAGCCAACTTGAAATTTGGGTTTGCTGAAAATAGGCTATTGGTCGTTGCTCGCACAAAAAACACCACACCCTTGTATTTCCATATCGGAAAGTTTTTCAAGTTGATGCGTTTCTTTCTATTTTGTATAACATAAATTTAAAGCTTTGTGTCATGCCCTCGTAAGCTGTTTTTAACTCTAATGATAAATCATAGAATTGGCATGTTTTAGCTAGTGATAATTCCTTTCTTAATCTTCTTGTAATTTGCGATGATGAATGATAAGCAAGCAATAAAACGTGAGATTATTCTCAATTACCTGATATTTCTGTTCATGATCGCTGAGGAATCTGAAACAGACAGTGGCTTTATCTGCTAAAGTACGCTACATGGGCATTACTTTCCAGGTGCATCACTCCCCTATCCATCTCACTTCGTTACCAAAACGATGGCTTTATTATGCTCCCTCCTTGCAGACATAATTTTATTCAATCTTAGTCATTTCCCCAAACCTCCAAATTCGGCATTCTTCTTCTTCGTCGTGAGACTTCGATTACTTGAATCAGTTTTCCCCTTTCTGCAACTCTAATAAAGCAGCTGCCACCAGCTCTTTCAACTTCATTAATTTGAATGAACGCCGTAGAATCTCTGTTGGCCTAACAAAGATTATCAAGTTGCGACATGGATATTTATTGAGGGGTTTTTCTTACAAGTTCTGCCCAAATTTCTTAGTCAGAATCAGGAACCTTTTAGGTACCAGAGAGACTGCATTCGCATTTTTAGGTTTGCATTTAGGGATGGTTCTGAGGATACTATTAGATATTCTTGCACAGTTGCGCATATTTTAGCGGCTCAGAACCTTAGGTATCTTGCTCAAGATGTGGTTTCGTGGGTAATCACGAGAATTGGGGAAACTAGGAGTGAGGATTTGGTGAAGTTTATGTGGGAAGGTCACCATAAATATGAGTCAGATTTCTTGGTTCTTGATACGCTTATGCTGGCTTTTCTGATTGCAGGCATGGGTTCACGGGCATTGGGCATTTTGAGTAGGATGAGGGAGGTGGGTGCAGTGCCAAGTTCTTCTGCAATGGCAATTCTTTTCGAGTTTTTGCTAAGAGTTGGTGACTATGGTATTGTGTGGAAGCTGTTTGGGGATATGATTCGTGAAGGACCTTGTCCCTCCAATTATACTTTCAATGCCATGATTCTTGGTTTTTGTAGAAAGGGTCATTTTGGGACCGCGGAGAGTTTGCTTAATGTGATGTGGAAGTATAAGCGTAATCCAGATGCTTGCTCATATAATATTCTAATAAATGCCAATTGCATCAGTGGATGGACTTTGAATGCACTTACTTGGGTCCAATTGATGATAGAGAGGGGTTGTAAGCCGAGTATTTTTACATTTAATATAATTGTTAATGCCATTTCAAGTATGGGCGGAAAGATGATGGAGATAGGTTGCTGAGAGAGTTATTGGCAATGAATTTGCTTCCAGATCATTCATTGTGTAATATTTCAGTTGCAGCGTTATGTCGGGGAGACGATTTGGATGAAGCCACGGAGTTTTTAGAAAATATGCTGGAGAGAGGGATGAAGCCAAGTATCATTGCTTTTAACTCTATCGTTGTTGCATACAACATAGCAGGCTTAGAAGAGGATGCCTTCAAAGTCTTTAAACTTATGATGAAATTCAGCCTGACTCCATCATCTTCCACATGTAGTTCTTTGCTCATGGGTTTATCCGAGAAGGGGAGGCTGTCGAAAGCCAGGGAGATTTTGTATAAGATGATGCATAAGGGTTTTCCGATCAATAGAGTGGCTTTTACTGTGCTTTTGGATGGTTACTTCAGGAAGGGAGATTTAGCAAGGGCTCAAGATAAATGGAACAAAATGCTACAAAGGGGGATATCCCCTGATGTTGTTGCATTCTCAGCCTTTATAAATGGACTTTCTAAAGCTGGTCTAATTGAGGAGGCATACGATTTGTTTCTTGAAATGTCAAACAAAAGATTAATACCAAATAATTTTGTATACAACTTCTTGATTGGTGGATTCTGTAACCATGGAAGGATAAATGAAGCACTGAAATTGGGAAGAGAGATGAGGCAAAAGGGTCTTGTTCCCGACATTTTTACCTTCAATATCATCATTAATGGATTTTGTAAACATGGCAGGATGAAATCAACATTTGATGCATTTATGGACATTCATCATGTAGGGTTGGTCCCAGATATTGTAACGTACAACACTCTGATTAGTGGGTATTATGAAGCATTTGACATGGTTAAAGTCGATCAGTTTATGAATAGCATGTATGCTAATGGGTGGGAACCAGACATCACAACATATAATATACAAATTCATGGCTTCTGTAGTAGTCAAAAAATGAATAGAGCTTTGGTGATACTGGATGAACTTCTTTCGGCAGGTGTAACCCCTAAACTCGACCAAAAAGAAAAGGTCGAATCTAGGAAGTCACTGTTGAAACTTTACCTTCAAGAAACCAATTTTTATTTAATAAATCATTTAACTCTTCAATAAAGGATACTCTATAGTTTAATAACATCCATCCAAAATATTAAATACCAAAATATAATAAAATATTTAGATTGAAAATAAATGCATGCTGACTGGAAATATTCTCAAGTCTCAAATAATCTCTAGTCCAAATTACAACCAAATCTGATAAAAATATATTAATAATAATAACTTGAAATTCATGAGTCCGTACTGAAGAAGTATTAAAGCTGAAAACACAAAAGGCCCTCCAAGTACCAGGTTGCCTAGAGTTAGGAATCTGAAAGACAAGCTATAGGGGAGTGAGCCATTAAGCCAGTATGTCTCTAGGTGCAAAAATAATAAACGTAGTTTCACAAAAATATCACAAGATAAAACATGTCATATTAAAAACACAATGCATGAGATGATACTAATAAATAGTCACAATACCCATCTACTAACACCAATCACAGTGGTGGCAAAGCCAACCGGCCACAGTGGAGGTAGTTCCCCTGAATTCCTCACCCTTATTTCTCCAATCACAGTGTGGTCAAACCACTTCTTTCTCCGTACAACTCATCCCATGCATGATAATATAATGTTTATGAACACATTCTCATCACAGTTGTATTGTACTAAATACGAGGAATACAATTTTGAAGTACTGATAATCACATAAAACAAAGTTTCACAGTATGCATGGCATCTCAAAACACAATGAAATCTCAGCACAAAAAAAGGTCATGCAAATTTGTAAACATTTCACAGAATATAGCACAGAAAGAGAATACACCTCAAGCGGCCAAAGCTCTAACGTCGGTGATGACGTCTCCCATGGTCTAAACTAGCTCTAGGTCTAGCTGAGTTAGAACCTACGAAGTAGAGTTCTAAGTTAAATTCACATTCTAACATAAATAGTACTATGCCACCTAACTGAACTATGCTAGATAACTCACGTGTATCTCTCGTAGAAGATGCAGGGGCTGGCTGGACAGGAGGAGGAGGTAAAACGTCGTCCTCGGAATCAATGTCGTCTGAAACACATAAGTAAATCTCATCATATCTCATACACAACTCCTTAGATCTTCTAAAAAAATAGATTACAATTAACAAAACTATCAATTCGGGTTCGAATTAGGCAAAACAGGCTACAAAATCGGACTCAGAACGTCGAGAATTGTCAAATTTAAGTTGGTTGAAAAAGTCAACGGTCAGTGTTGACTTTGACCGGTCAAGTCAACGTTGGCGTCATCACATTGGTTAACGCTGACGTCATCACACAGGTCAACGTTGACGTCACTTTCCTGGTCAATGCTGACGTCATCCCAGGTCAACAGGTCGGGTCGGCGAACGGGTCGGGTCAATGGTTTGATTCGGTTCAATCGTCCGGTTCACTCAACGGCCCGATTCACTACGCGGTTCGGTCTGGTCAATCACACACACCCCGGTTCGCCAACTGGTTCGGTCCGGTCCAGGTTACTAGGATCACATAGTTTGGGCTCACTCCTTAACGGGCCACACCCTTGAGGAAACGTGACTGGGCTCAACCCAAACACAACTGGTAACCTCTTCCCAAAGCCCTTGGCCATTCGAATGGCCTACAAACTGGGCTTTCACTCTCACAAGGGTCCAATCGGCAACCCACAGCACCCGACCCGAGGGTCCACTCTCACAACCCAACTCAGGGGTACCCCTATGGCTGTTAAGGTTCTTAGAACCTCAACTGAGGCAACTTCACAATGCACCCAGGAGGCAACAACACTAAGCGGCGGTGATGGAATAACACAACAGCAGCGCGTCAACACGGTTGACCCATGGTGGTGTCAGCTCAGATACAACAACAACACCCACGAACTGACCAGCAACCTCCACATATCGACTAAAAAGGCAACCCAAGAATTAACGCAACCCAGCATTAACATACCCCCACACGAACGGATGAGAGATCAGCGGCGGAGCATGCGGCAGCGTAGAGGAACGAAGGATTTCTGGTCTATACTCCCTCCACGGCGGTTAGCTACGCTTTAAGAGCATGGGGTCGGTCCGAGAGGAAACGAGGGACACGAGGCGGCGCTGTGAACCACGAATGGCGACAGCACCCTCCGCGGAGGCTCACCGAAAACGAACGGGAAAGGGTTGCTTACACAATTTCGAAAGGGAAAGGGTATGAGTTGCGGTTGAAAAGGGGAGAGACTAACCAGAGGCTAGGGTTGAGAGAAAATGAGATTTAAATACCCATGCACAAAGCGTAAATCGCAGTCTAAGGGTCACGGCTCTTCCTGTATTTCAAAGAAGCCCTTAACTCCTAAATTATCACATTTAGGTTACAAAATCAATTTGACTCAAATTAGCCCTCAAAATGGATAGCTATGGTTTTAGGTTTAATAAATCCCAAATTCTAGGGTTTCAAATTGGGAAAATTCACCAAATTAGGGTTAGGGTTCCTAATTTAATTTCTAGGGTGTTACAGCAGGTGTAGTTCTAAACACCGTGACATATAACACTATGATGAATGGTGTTTGTAAAGACATACTGGATCGTGCTATGATCATAACTGTAAAATTGCTTAAGATGGCCTTCATTCCAAATGTCATTACTACTAATGTACTATTGTCCTATTTTTGCAAGCAGGGGATGCCTAAAAGGGCACTAATATGGTGTCAAAAGCTAAATGAGATTTCCTTTGATTTTGATGAGGTTTCTTATAAAATAATGGACCAGGCATACCGTAACATACATGAAGATGTTGAGTTTTTTGGAGCAACATCAGGGAAAAGCCTTTTACCAGAATTTCTCATGTACATTACATACGGTTATTTCTCTAGAAGCATACGTAAACAGAAAAAGAATCTGGAGCCTCTTAAATTGATTGTGTAATCCCTTGTGGCATTTTAGTAGTCTCATGATTAAAGGAGCATTTTGCATTTCTGCTAGTGATGAGCCTAAAAATAGGAACGGTTAGAAAAAATACTGCTGATGGCTGAGATGATTGCAGAAATCTAGTAAAGCCTTTTGCTGCACTTGGAACAAAATGTGTGGAACTGAAAGCACCAGGAGGAAGGAGATATAAAGAACAGAGGTATGAGAGCAATGAAGGAGACATGGTGTCCCAACATTAGTTTTTGAATTAAATGAGAAAAGGAATTTGTTCAACTTGATTCGTATTCCTAAATCCAAATAGCTATTATTCATATGTAAATTTGGTACCTTTGCATAAATTGACAGTGGCTGGCTAACTTCTTGTTTATTTTATGGCAGCATGCTGCGCTCGTTGACTACGAGAACATAAACCAAATCCCCAGCTGAATAGCTGTTGAATGTAGTGGAATAAAAGATCTTTTACACTGGTATAAATATTAGTAAATCAAGATAGTTATTATCTATAGATAATTATAATTCAAATTCGAATTTAGAATAGTTTATCCTATCTCTAGTTTGAATTCTAGAGTTGTATAGTTGTAGGACTATTGTAAAAAGCCTATATAAGAGTTGTGTTGTAACATTAAAAGTGTTATGAAATAACAGAGAAATATATGGTTCTCTGTTGAACATACATCATTCCCTGCTGGAATTTCCTATTTCTTTACTGGATTTTCATATTCTTCTACATGGTATCAGTCTAAATATTCGGTCCCTAAACTCTCAACATGGTTGATACATTCTCTTCCGCAAATAGTCTCATTCCTGATGTTGTCTCTGATATCTCCACCACCCAGATTCGTCAAAGGAATAATTTCAGTTCTTCGAACAGTGTATATTCTGCTCAAGAATGTAGTTCCATATTTGCCTTTTTGGCTGGTAAAAATAATTGTTCCAATTGGATTGTTGACTCGGGAGCATCAGACCATATGAGTGGAAATGCATCTCTCTTCCATACATTTCGTCCTTCATTGGTTACCTCACAAATAAAGACTGCTGATGGATCTTTCTCCTCAATATCAGGAAGTGGTTCTATTCAAATCTCTGAGACTATTACACTGTCTAATGTGTTATACGTTCTAAATTTGGCTTGCAACCTTATTTTAGTTAATAAATTATCTGTTGATTTTCAATGCACAACTAAATTCTCTCCTATTGGTTGTGAATTTCAGGCTCTGGACTCAGGGAAAGTAATTGGCAAAGCTAAGTTGTGTGGTGACATCTATATCTTCCTAGAGCACAATTCTCCTAATGGACAAGGAAATGCGAGTTGTATCCATAATCTTTATTGTTTTCCTACGTTTTCAGATTCTTCACAATTTGTTTTGTTATGACATTATAGACTTGACCATCCAGTTTCCAGTATCTTGCAAAGATGTTTCCCAAGTTATTTGTTCGTAAAAGTCCAAATTCTTTTTCATGCAAAATTTGTCCTTTTGCCAAACATACCAAAAGTTCTTATCCTCCATCTACCTATAAAACTTCTTACCCCTTTTCTTTAATCCACAGTGACATTTGGGGCCCTTCTAAAGTTAGGAATATTGATGGTTCTAGGTGGTTTATTACTTTTATAGATGATTATAGTAGGCTTACTTGGACATTTCTTATGAAAGAAAAATCAGAAACTGAGAGTGTTTTTAAACGATTTCAAACTCTCATAGAAACTCAATTTCAGAGCAAAATCAAAATTCTCCATTCTGATAATGATAGTGAGTACTTTACCAAAAGATTAGGATCTTATTTTCAAGAAAAAAAGATTGTTCAGATAACAACTTGTGTCGATTCCCTCAACAAAATGATATTGCCGAAAGAAAGAATAGGCATTTGATAGAGGTGGCTAGATCTTTAATGTTTTCCACAAATGTTCTTAAGTTTTATTGGGGGAAGTCATTCTTACAGCTACTTTTCTTATAAACAGAATGCCTATAAACCTCTCAAATTTCAAACCCCTAAGAATGTGTTTCTTAAGACTTTTTCAAATTTCCAGCCCCTTTCTTCTAATATTCCAGCAAAGGTATTTGGGTGCACTGTTTTTGTTCATATTTTTCTTCAATCCAAACTAGATCCTAGAGCTCTAAAGTGCATCTTCCTAGGTTATTCTTCAACTAAGAAGGGCTACAAGTGCTACTCTGCTGTTACTAAAAGAACTTATACCTCATTTGATGTTACCTTCTTTGAACACAAGCCCTATTACCCCAACTGAAATTCAGGGGGACAATTTACATGAATTTATAGTTCTTGATAATTTCCAACATGATTTGTTTCCTACCATCTAAATCTCTATTGTTTTACAACCAAATACTAACCCTACTATTACTTCATCTGAATCTACCTTTATTACAGACAATGAACCAACTGCCTTGGAACCACCAAACAATAAACCGTCTTGGAACCACCAGGTTCACCTCACACCCAACAAAGAACTCCAACAGAACATCAACCTGAACGACTCAAAGTTAGAGATCTTAGTGTCTATAGAAGAAGGAAAAGGCCCAACAAATAGACTACAATACAACCTGGAAACTGCCAAAAGCTGGATCTTGGTCCTGCAGCCGTGGAAAATTTGAAAGGTATGGAAGATTCTCAGAATGTTACTCCTATTCCTTTTATTGATACTAACGAGCTGCCTATTGCTCAAAGAAAGGGTGTAAGGTGGTGCACATCTCATCCCATTCAGAAGTTTGTGGCATATGGAAATATACAACCTACATTTAAGGTTTTCACCTCTAGTGTTGACAACACTTTCATCCCAAAAACAGTGGAGGAGGCAATGAAAGATCCTAACTGGAAGAAGGCTGTAGAAGAAGAAATGAGGGTACTAGAAGGCAACAAAACTTGGACACTAGCAGAACTTCTACCAGGAAAGAGACCATTTGGCTGCAAGTGGGTTTTTACTGTCAAATTTAAATATGATGACAGCATTGAAAGGTACAAGGCAAGGTTGGTAGCCAAAGGATTCACTCAGTCCTATGGTATAGACTACCAAGAAATATTTGCTCTAGTAGCTAAGCTGAACATAATAAGAGTTCTTCTGTCTTTAGCTGTGAATAAAGACTAGAAATTACATCAACTTGACATTAAAAATGCCTTTTTGAATGACAATCTTGAAGAAGAAGTTTATATGGAAATACCACCAGGAATGAGGAGTCATTTCAACAGAGAAAAAGTTTGCAAGCTGGAGAAATCATTGTATGGCCTAAAACAGTCTCCTAGGGTCTGGTTTGATTGATTCACAAAAGCCATCTTGAAGAATGGATACAAGCAGTGTCAAACAGATCACACCTTGGTCATTAAGGAAAGTTCAGAAAAGAAGAAAGCCATTCTTATTGTTTATGTGGATGATATCATCATCACAAGAGATGATATTGAGGAAATTGAAAGGTTAAAAAGAATACTTGCTGGTGAGTTCGAAACTAAGGACCTTGGCTCTCTGAGATATTTCATAGGAATGGAAGTTGCTAGATCTAAAGTTGGCTTGGTTATTAATCAGAGGAAGTATACCTTGGATTTACTCACTGAATCAGGAATAAAGGGATATAAACCAGTTGAAACTCCTATGGAATTTAATCTCAAATTGAAGAAGGATGAATTAGGAAGCCCTGTGAACAATGGACTCTATCAAAGGTTAGTAGGGAAATTAATCTACCTTTTTCTTACTCGACTTGATATAACATTTCTTGTTAGTATTGTAAGTCAATATATGAGTGATCCTAGAGAAGAACATCTTGAAGTTGTCTATAGAATCCTAAAGCATCTAAAGATGACCCCCGAACATGGCTTAATCTTCAAGAAAAATGAAGACAAATCAGTTAAAGTTTTTACTGATTCCAGCTGGACAGGAGAATTAATTGATAGGAGATCTACTAATGGGTATTGCACATTTATGTGGGCCAATTTGGTTACTTGGCAGAGCAAGAAACAGTCAGTGGTGTCTCGGAGCAGTGCTGAAGCTGAATATAGGGCCATTGCACTAGGAATGTGTGAAGGAATCTGGTTACAAAGGTTACTTAATGAATTGGGTTTGAGTGACAACAAAAATTTTGAATTATATAGTGACAGCTAGTCTGCCATTCGCATAGTTAAAAACTCAGTTCACCATGATAGAACCAAGCATGTGAAATAAATTGACATTTGATTTTCGAAAAGGTTAATAGTGGAATGGTAAAACTCAACTTTGTGTCTTCAAAAATCAACTTGTTGATATACTCACCAAGGCCCTTCCACGAACTACTTTCGATGAGCTTTCATGTAAGCTAGGACTATATAATATATGCTCTCTAGCTTGAGGGGGAGTGTTGAATATAGTCGAATAAAAGATCTTTTACACTGGTATAAATATTAGTAAATCAAGTTAGTTATTTTCTGTAGATAATTAGAATTCAAATTCGAATTTAGAATAGTTTATCCTATCTCTAGTTTGAATTCTAGAGTTGTATAGTTGTACGACTATTGTAAAAAGCATATATAAGAGTTGTGTTGTAACATTAAAAGTGATATGAAATAACAAAGAAATATATGGTTCTCTGCTGAACACGCATCATTTCCCGCTGGAATTTCCTATTTCTCTACTGGAATTTTCCTATTTTTCTACAATAGCTAGTGGTTGAAATGAATATATGCCCAAGATCAGATTGTTGCATTTGATTTGCAGTGGTAGGAATGAACAAAACATTAGCTTTGGTTTGAGGTAGCGTGCTGTTAAATATTATTGTTGTATAGTGGCGGGTAGCATGCTATTAATTTTGATTTTACCGATATTTATTCGAAAATTGTTAGTTACTTTCTTTCTTCCCTTGAGTTTTTATTTTCAACCTTGATTGATTTGTGGCGAACCCTTGTATTTGCTAAGGATGCATTGTTCGCTTTTGAGGTTAATTGATTTCATATGATGTTTTGAAGAGTTCTTTAGCAGCTCTTAGCTGATATTTTGTACGAATATTTGTTGAACTACTTATTAGCCTTCTTCGTTTACAAAGTGCATTGGTAAAGCCAACTTGAAATTTTGGTTTGCTGAAAATAGGCTATTGGTCGTTGATCGCACAAAAAACACCACATCCTTGTATTTCCATTCAAAAAGTTTTCCAAGTTGATGTGTTTCTTTCTATTTTTGATAACATAAATTTAAAGCTTTGTGTCATGCCCTCATAAGCTTTTTTTTTAACTTTAATGATAAAACATAGTATTGGCATGTTTTAGCTAGTGATAATTCCTTTCTTAGTCTTCTTGTAATTTTCCATGATGAATGATAAGCAAGAAATAAAATGTGAGATTATTCTCAATTACCTGATATTTCTGTTCATGGTCGTAGAGGAATCTGAAACAGACTGAAGAATCTGATGTTAGTGGTTCTAATGGAGATGAAACGTCTTGGATCTCGTGGTTTTGTAATTTGCGAGGCAATGACTTCTTCTGTGAAGTTGACGATGAATACATTTAAGATGACTTTAATCTATGTGGATTGAGCAGTCAAGTTCCATATTATGACTATGCACCTGATTTAACACTTGACGTTGAATCTTCTCATGGTAAGCATTTAATCGACTTGGATCACAACATGTGAATATTGTTTGATTGATTCATTATTCACTCATGGCATGTGCTATTATTTTCCAAATTGTAAGCCAGTCTATATATGTTTTGCCTCCTTAATCCATTAATACATAAATCTTCCTTTTGCTTCGTCATGAGTATTTTGGTTTGGCCAGGAAAGAATTTTGTATGGTAGCTGAAAGTTTTCTGGGAAATAGGATGTAAGACAGCCTAGTTAACTTTGGTAGTTTTATTAATTATGACATATATAATAGTACTGTTGTGACTTATATGGTATATGGTATCATAACTGGTTATGTTTCTTGTTTATCCTGTGATTGTTACTTTTTTGGTCATCTGTAGGATTTAAAATGCATAACCTCAGTCTTATCTGAACAAACTTAAGAAGAAAGATTGTTTTTTCTTACTATTTCTCAATTAACATATTACAATTTATAGGGAAGGGTTAGTACAAAAAAAAAGAAGAAAAGATCCCCAAAAAATCAGCAAATCCCTAAAAATCAGCAGTTAAGATTAGAGACTATTTACAAAAGGTAAGCTCCTAGAAATAAGGAAATAATATTCTATCCCTTAATTCTGTCCCTTAATTCTAGGAATTCCAACACCCCCTCAAGCTGGAGTGTAGATGTTTATCAAACTCAGCTTGCCAATAAGATCTTCAAACATGCCTTTATTTAAGCTTTTAGTTAACAAGTCTGCAACTTGTTGTTTAGTGGGTAAGTAGGTTATGCATACTTCTTTTGAGTCGACTTTTTCTTTGATAAAATGACGATCTATCTCCACATGTTTGGTGCGATCGTGATGAACTGGATTATGTGCTATACTGACTGCTGTCTGGTTGTCACAGTACATCTTCATAGGTATGATATGCTGTATTTTTAGTTCCTCCATTAGCCGTTGTATCCAAATTCCCTCGCATATACCATGAGATAATGCTCGATACTCAGCTTCTGCACTGCTACGAGCTACAACATATTGTTTTTTACTTCTCTATGTCATAAGATTGGCCCATACATAACTACAATAGCCACTTGTAGAGCGTCTATCATTTACTGAACCTGCCCAATCTGCGTCAGTGTAGATCTCCACATATCGGCTAGCTGTTTTCTTGAAGTGTAAACCTTTACCCGGAGTTCTTTTCAAATACCTTAACACTCTATATGCAGCTTCTAAATGTTTCTCCCTTGGGCTGTGCATATATTGGCTGATGACACTCACACTGAAAGCTATATCAGGACGAGTGTGAGATAGGTAGATGAGTTTTCCTACGAGACGTTGATACCTCCCCCTGTCTACTTCTTCTTCATCCTCATCAGTGCCTAGCTTCAAATTGAACTCCAGAGGGGTCTTGGCTGGTTTGCAACCCAACATACCAGTTTTCTTTAGTAGATCGAGAATATATTTCCTTTGGGAAATAGAAATACATGTTCGAGACCTTGCTACTTCCATTCCAAGGAAGTATTTGAGATTTCCGAAGTCCTTAAGCTCAAATTTTGTGCTAAGGAACTCTTTTAGACTTATGATTTCACTCGAATCATCTCATGTTAGGATTATATCGTCAACATAAACGATAAGAATAGAGCATTTACCTTCTTCTAAGTGTTTGTAAAACATAGTGTGGTCTGCCTGCCCTTGAATATAACTCCTGCTGGTCATGGCCTTGGCAAAACGACTGAACCATGCCCTTGGGGATTGTTTTAGCTGGTATAAGGATTTCTTTAACTTGCAAACTCGACCCTTTTCTTCCTCAAACCCAGGTGGAAAATCCATATATACTTCCTCGTTTAGTTCACTGTTGAGGAAGGCATTTTTTACATCTAATTGAGTCAAGGGCCAATCAAGATTGACAGCAAGAGAAATGAGAACACGAATGGTATTAAGTTTGGCAACGGGAGCAAATGTCTCGTCATAGTCGAGGCCATAGGTTTGGGTGAAACCCTTTGCCACAAGTCGAGCCATGTGCCGATCAATGCTGCCATCAGGTTTAAATTTTGTGGTGAAGATCCATTTGCAGCCGACAGTTTTCTTTTCTTCAGGTAGATCTAAGACTTCCCACGTTCCATTATTTTTAAGAGCATTCATCTCTTTCATTACTGCATGTTTCCATTTAGTTGATTCAAGGGTTTCTTCCACATTTCTTGGAGTCTCTACATGATCAACATTAGTCACAAAAGTCTTGTAGGACTTAGATAAATTTCCATAGGAAACAAACCGAGAAATAGGATGTTGTGTGCAGCTCCTTGTGCCTTTACGAACAGAAATCAGAAGGTCAATAGAATGCGAAGCAGGGGATACCTCTGGTACATAACAGTCCTCGGGAGTGGATGAGATTGGCACTGCTGTGTCAGTTTTAGGAGAATAACGGCGCCGAGAGTACACAAGAGGTTTAGGAGCTCGATGTTGTTGTTCCTTCGAGGCAAGAATTTGTTCTGTTTGTGTTTCGGTGGGAAGGTCACTATTGGAAGGGATAGGATTAATTTTTTGCTGCTTTGTTTGTGTTTCGGTGGGAAGGTCACTATTGGAAGGGATATGATTATTTTTTTGCTGTTGTGTGGGAGGAATGTTCAAATCAGAAATTATAAGGACATCATGGTTATTAGGATTTTGTGAGACAACAATGGTGGGAGTAGAATCAGGAGGTATAATGAGAAGGGTATTAAGGGTCTCATCTTCATTGAGGGTCTCCCCCTGAAGATGAGTTGCTAAAAAATAAGGTTCAGTTTCAAAGAAAGTGAAAAATAAGGTTCAGTTTTAGGAGAATAACATTTGTATCCTTTTTGTGTAGGAGAATAACCAATAAAGACACAATTATGAGCTCGAGGATCAAGTTTAGATTGATTTGGTTGATGACTATGGACAAAGGCCTTGCAACCGAATATTTTGGCTGGTAGGGTAGGAACACGAAATAGTGGGAAGGCTTTTGTAGGGTATTTAGAGGTGTTTGGAGGTTTAGGACTTTGGATGGCATTCGATTTATTAAGTAGCACGCAGTAAGGACTGCCTCTCCCCACAAGTATTTTGGGACATTCATGGTGAACATTAGGGCTCGAGTAACGGCTAGAAGGTGTCAATTTTTTCTCTCGAAAATTTCGTTTTGTTGTGGTGTGTTAGGACAAGAGCTTTGGTGTATGATGCCTTGGCCAGAAAGGTATGGGCTTAAAATAGAGTTGAAGTATTCTCTCCCATTATCTGTGCAGAACGTGTGTATGGTAGAGTTAAATTGGGTTCGAATCATTGAATGGAAACTTTGGAATATTTTTGGTGCTTCGGATTTTTCTTTGAGGAGATAAACCCAACAAACTCTAGTCTGGTCATCAATAAAGGTTATAAACCACCTAGCTCCCGTAACATTTTTCACTCGGCTAGCTCCCCATAGGTCACTGTGTATCAAAGAGAAGGGTTGAGATTGGATATAAGGTTTTAGTGGATATAGTACACAAGTATGATTTGATAATTGGCAAATTTCACACTCTAAGGAATTGGTATTTTTATTTCGAAATAATAGAGAAAACAACCGCTTCAAATACAAGAAGTTTGGATGCCCTAACCTACGGTGGCACAACATGATAGAATTCACATTTGAAGCCGAGAGAGCTAATCCTCCTTATAAACTGTCTTTATTATCATTATTCCATATGTATAGTCCATCGTCAACCTTAGTAGTGCCAATCATCCTCCCCAATTTCTGTTCCTGTATAACACAACCAAGAGAAGAAAATTCAGCAAAGACATCCTTATCTTCAGTAAGCTTACTAATTGAAAGTAAGTTGCAAGATAAATTTGGAACATGTAACATTTTCTCAAGTGAGAAATTCTTGGTAAGTTGAACTGCTCCAACTCCAGCAACGAGTGAATACGAGCCATCTGCTATTCGGATACGGGATTGGTTGTGACATGGGGTGTAGGTGTGAAACAAGGATGAGTTACCTGTCATGTGATCGGAGTCACCCGAATCGAGAATCCAAAAGGGCTAATTACTAGATACAGAGATGATATTAAGGGCAGTACCTTGAGTGGCTAAAGATCCATGAGCAGTTGATGTACCAAGCATCTTATGGAGAGTTTTGAGTTGAGACTTGGTTAGACGAATGTCTAGAACAGTTTCAGCAGTAGCAGAGGAGGTGCTGGAGGATAACAAGGCCTTGTTGTCTTTCTGATTTTTAGTGTTTCCAGGATAGCCATGAAGCTTGAAACACTTCTCTCTTGTGTGACCAACACGATTACAATAACTACACCATGTTCGGTTTGGCCCTGAGTCACTTCCTGATCGGGTTTTCTGAGATTGAGGACCCCTGGAAATAAGTGCTGAAGTTTCAGCAGGACGGTGACCAATGGTGGTCACTGGTTTTAATTCCTTCATGTCTCTCATCATTACACGACGACGATTTTCCTCTCTCCAAACTTCTACAAATGCTTCACCAATGGTTGGTAGAGGATTTCTGCCCAAAATATGTCCACGGACTTCATCCCATTCTCGGTTTAGCCCTGCTAGAAACTCGTAGAGCCGTTCCTTGTTGAGGTGTATCATAAACTTGGTGTGTTCCAAGCCTTCACCCCAATTTGCTTCATAATACATATCAAGTTCCTGCCATAGGATCTTCAAATTGTTATAGTAATGGGTTACTTCAAGTGCTCCATGTCGAATATCTTTTAATTTGAGTTTGATCTCAAATACTTGAGAAGCATTTCCTAGATCGGTGTAGTTTTCCTTGACTGCATCCCACATTTCTTTTGTAGTTTTGAACAGAAGATAAGTACGGCTTATGTGGCTTTCCATTGAGTTGATTAGCCAGGCCATTACAATTGAATTGTTGAGTTCCCATGTAGCATAAACAGGATCTGTTACGGTTGGCCTTGAGATTTCTCTATTGATGTACCCTAATTTTCCACTGCCTCGAATCACCATAAGAACCGATTGAGACCACTGTAAGAAGTTCTTTCCATCTAAACGGTGATTAGTGATTATAAGGGATGAATTAATGTCACCATGAGAGGTAACCTGATTGATGTTCTGAGTTACTTGTGAAGTCTCAGATTCGGATGGAATTTCAATGTTGTCTGCCATGAACAAACTTAAGAAGAAAGATTGTTTTTTTCTTACTATTTCTTAATCAACATATTACAATTTATAGGGAAAGGTTAATACAAAAAAAAGGAAAAGATCCCCAAAAAATCAGCAAATCCCTAAAAACCAGCAGTTAAGATTAGAGACTATTTATAAAAGGTAAGCTCCTAGAAATAAAGAAATAATATTCTATCCCTTAATTCTGTCCCTTAATTCTAGGAATTCCAACATTATCCAGTGTCAAAAATGGTGCAAGGCGCACTAAGGCAATAGAGGTCCTATACCCGAGGCGTAAAGCACACGCCTCATCGAAGTGATGCGCACTTTTTAAAAATTAAAAATTTTAAGTATCATTCATCGTTTCTTTCATTCTTTTTTTGTTGATTGTGATTGTGTAAGTATATAATTTTATATTGATAAATATTTAATTATATTTAATTATATTTTTATTTATTATTTAATAAGAATATTTTAAAACTGATTTTATAAAAATTATAAAATACTTATTAAATTATACAAATAATAAAATTATAGGTAAAGATATATTTATTTGAATTGATTTTTTTCTTATCGGTGGAATCTGGGATAAACTTGTCTAAAATCCAAACAGTGGGACCCACGCCTTTCTTTTTCCTCTTCCTCTTCCTCTATTTTCTTCAACAGACTGCAAGCCACAGCTCATTCTTCTCTTTTGGAGTTCTCTGGTTTCTTTCTCCACTGTTGGATTTTTGACAAGTTTGTCTTACTGCTGTGGACAACCATGTCTTCCAGTTGGTCAGTTGGATACCTCTCGTTCAAGTACTGTGAAAATCTACTGTCCCAAATGTGAAGATATATATTATCCTCGATCCAAGTACCAAGGAAGTATCCTTTCTATTTCAGCTAGAATTTTGCTTGTTTTTTTTTTCCTGGAAAATTACTTAATTTACTTGGTTTTGACTTGAGGACTAGAATACCTATAGTTTGGTTTCTCTGCTATATTATCTTGTGACACCAGACACACATCCTACTGAAGTTTACATATGTTTGGACTACCCTCCTTGTCCTGGCATGTTAAAGTTTTCACTAGTATGGATTATGAAACTAACTAATTTTTTGAATGGATAATAGGATCTCATAGATCATATTTATTTGAGAGGTGGTGATTGGAGTTATGTTTGCTAATTTTATGGTTTCCCTAAATCAGTTTTTATCACATTTTGCCCCCTTTTCTTTTATTTGTTCGTTGTTGGTATTTCCTGTTACAAGATGATGGTTGTTGTATATATTAACTTTAATTTTCTTGACACCAACAAAGATACTGATGGAGCTTATTTTGGAACGACTTTTCCACATCTATTTCTGTTGATGTGTGGCCACCTAAAGCCACAAAAGCCAATGCAAAACTACATCCCAAGAGTTTTGGGGTTCAAGATCCACAAGCCCTGATATGTTGGAATCTCTCTAGAGCATTTGTTTGTAAGCATATTTACTTACTATTGTGTTGATGTGGGTTGAGGATTGTCTGGAAAGTAATTTGTTTTGTGTTTGAGTTGATATCCTTTCGACCCTTGTGAGTACGCATGAAATGTTCTTTTTTTCCTTTGGACATTCATTTTCCTTGTTTGCTAGCTAAACAAAGAAAGAGATGGAGACAGAATCTGACATCTTATGTTGTTGGCCCTGCACTTCAGCAAACATGTCAACTGCTTATCATTATTATTGTGCTTACTGATGGTCTAAATACCTGAACCTAAAGGGTTCAGACCCGATTTTATAGGGTCATATTTGTTTGAAATTTGGGTTTGGGGCGGGTTTTGTGAAGGAGTTTTATGGTAACAAATCTCCAACCCGACCTGGGATAATTAATGTAATGTCCTTCTATATATATTTAATGTCCCTCTATTTATTTGTTTTCTTCTTATTCTTTAGTTCCTCATTTGCTTATTAATCCACTGTGGCTAAATATTTAATTTTTCCAGGACACTGTATGGTATGGCTTGCTTGCTCACTTCTTCGGTTTTCAACACAACAATGTCAGGAACCAGAGGAAACACCTTCTCTGCTTTGCATTTTCTGGTGTGTATGCAACTCCTTTTGTGTGCTCTAGATGTAGAGAAATGTTGATGTTGATAGGAAGTTAGGGCCATTTTACCTACTGTTGCCTATGCTGTCTGCAACATCCAATGTTTGCGATAATTAGCTCAAATTTCCATGAACCAAGTCTGCTTTTATGGAATGATGCTGAGAGTTTAGCCTTAAGTAACCTCGAAATGTTTTTATACATTGCTTTAGATCCCATAGCCAAAAGTATAAAATCTGGTCCCAGCTTGAAAAAAAAATATTTGATTGACAGTTTGTGTTGAGATTTCCATTATAAAATTGTTGTGCTGCGTGGACAAAAGAAAAAGGGAAAAGAATTATATAACGTAAGGTTCAATTGTACTGGGAGTTTAAGTATGGTGAAAGTAAGATTTGATTATGTATTGTTAAGAAATTAGACACTTGATAATGGGCCAGTACGGTAACGTCTTGCTGCCCAGAATTTTGGGGTATTACTGTGCGAATTAAGTGTTGTAAACTGGAAAAACCTTCTCCGGGAAATGCAAAAAACATCAGCTAAAACTGCTTTATTAAAACGTGTAAAAGATATTCTATTTTGCTTTTTGCTGCTGTATTTGTATGTTTTATCTATTTAGAAAGTTAATTATTTTGCTGTGCTGTTTCAGATTTGTTTGTTAGCAGAAGGATAAGAGGTAAAAATGACTAATAGTTTTTAGATCATAAAATATTAGCAATTTGAAGTTTGTTTAAGTTGAATAAATAAGGATGTGTAAGAAGAATGGGTTTTTTATTACATGCTCAAATCAACTGATTGTGTAGTGAGATTAATATTCAGTCTGACTTATTTGTAGGGTTCTTAGATTTTTACCTGTCGTGTTTTAAAATCTTAACATGGAGGAAGATCAAAGTCTTCACCTTAAGGAAATTGAGTTTGAGAAGTCATAGCTTAACCAATAGTTGGGTTTGGCATAATGCCAAAAATTACCCCTAACATTTGATTGAATAGTCATTTTGGTCTCTATTTTTTGAAGCAATTTAACTCTCAACGTTTCATTTTGGGTCAAAATAGCCCATCTATGGATGAAAACTGTTAGTCAATTGACGATAAACAACTTGAAATGATTTAACAGAATGACACGTCAGAAGAAAAATTATTTTATATTTATAAAATTTTTTAAAATTATTTTTTTGACTCGTGTTATTCTTTTAAGTCAGTATATTTGTCTATATAATCGCGACGCACATTGCCATGTATGTTTATCACGCCATTTTAAGACATTTATCGTCAATTGACTAATAGTTTTCATTTGTAGAGAGATTATTTTGTCTTAAAATAAAACATTGACGGTTAAATTATTTTAGAAAATAGGGACTAAAATGACTATTTAGTCAAACATAACGATATTTTTTTACATTATACCGTTGGGTTTTGAGGATAATATTTTCTACCATGTTCCTGTGTCCTAAATTCTCAGTTTGAGAATTAATGGGCCAGGGGAAGTGTTTGCTGTTACCTTTCCATAATTGTGCTTGAATGCTTCGTAAGATGTAAATTTGGTGTTTCTAAGGAAAATGGCTTTTAAACTTGGAGGCCTTGGGCTCTGTCTAACCACCCAGAGATCAGATTTTGTTCTCAATTAAGAACTATGTAAAAGTTCTAATGAGTTCCTCAAAAAAAAAAAAAAGTTCTAATGAGTTATCATTACAACCAACAAACACTGCTTTTTCTTAAATTCCATATTACCACCGCATGCCAAAGCAAGAAATTAGTTTAAGCTTCTCTTTGTCAAATACTGCATAGAATATGCTTTTTAGTTTAACTTTTTTGATGTATATATAAAGAGTAGATACGTGATTGACAAACATTTTTAATTTAATCTATATAAGAACCCAGAATCATATTTTACTTTAATTGTTTTCCCTCATAATTACCCTAAACTAAAAAGCCCGCCCCTCATTCAGAGATGAGTCGAGTTACTTCAAATATTTTTAGTCAACTTAAAATATTTTAACTTTTTATTTAAATTTAATTATAAATATTTATAATGTTATAATACTAATTGATTTTGCTTTAAATGATTTTCCATAATCATATATGATATTCGTATATATTTCTTCACATGTAATATACATATATAATGTCAAATTAAGGTATTCAACTTGAACTTGAAAATTAATTTATTAATTACTAAAAATTTGAAGTTATTCGAGTCTTATTTTAAAACTCAAATTTTATTCAAAATTTATTTTCAGTATAATCGAGTTTTTAAAATTGAGGGATTTAGCTTGAACTTAAAATTTGATTTATTAATTAATAAAAAATTGATTTATTGGAATCCTCTTTCTAGGGGTTTAAGGTACTTTCTATAGTTACCATGGGAGTCGCTCTGTGTTCTCAACGATATTGAAAAAGTCAGTCGTGTCTTTTCGACTATTTTACTATTTTTTTATATTTAGAGATTAAAATAAAAAATGAAATATCAAGGACTAAATCATATATTTTCAGAAATTGTCCTTTAAGGGTTAAAGCCTTAAACTCACCGTTTCACTTAAAAGAAATAATTTCTGAAAGTTACTGCTTTAGTCTCTGTTATTTTATTTTTATCCATTTTATCCTTTAAATACTAAGAATGAAACTCAATCATAGGCTCTTTTAGGCTTAAAAAAGAAAAAAACCTCGGTCACCATCGAGGGAGCTAGGCCCTTGGGTGTGGGAGCCTCAGTCACTATCGGGCGAATACATACACTGAGGTGCGAGAGCCTCGCAGACCATCGGCAGGAGGCAAGCCCTAGGGTACGAAAGCCTCGATCACCATCGGGTGGATGCAGATCCTTGGGTGCGGGAGCCTCGATCACCATTGGTAGTAGGCAAGCCCTAAGGTGCGGGAGCCCCTACACAATCGACATGAGGTAGGCCCTAGGGTGTGGAAGCCCCATACATCATTGGGGTATGTCAGGCCCTGGGGTGCAGTAGCCTAGCTCACAATCGTGAGGAACTAGGCCCTTGTGTACGAGAGCCTCGATCACCATCAGTCGAATGCAGGCACTGGGGTGTCGAAGGTTCGTACACCATCAGCATAAGGCAAGCCCTAGGGTACGGAAGTCCCACACACCATAGGCAGAAGGCAGGCCCTTGGGTGCGTAAGCCCCATACACTATCGGGGTATGTTAGGCCCTCGGGTTCGGGAGCCTCGATCACCATCGAGCAGTCACATGACCTTGGGTGCAGGAGGCTCGATCACCATCGGGTGAATGCAGGCACTTGATGTAGGAGCCTCAATCATCATCGTACAAATGCGGGACCTTGGGTGCGGGAGCCTCGCACACCATCTAGGTGTGTCTCTATTGCAGACAAGGAAATGATTATTAGGAGCATAGCAAAATTTTTTTTAGCTCTTTAGGGGGAAAGTAGTTGGGCACCCTTGAGGCATATTGGGTTGTTGCGGTCAATAGTAGGGCACTACCCTCAGCCTAGTCCCTGCATCGGAGCACCTCCTCCACCGCCGACCAGGTTCCTGACAATACTTGGACGAGTCTTCGGTGATTTTTTTGGTAAGGCTCAATGAGGGCAAAATGACCTTCCCTCACTATGTCCCTTCCTCCTCCCTCTATAGGGAAATTTGTTATATAATTAATGTCTCAATCGAGTGACAAGGTGGATAGACATCACCGATGTTAACTATTGCTAATGCTTGGCAAACGATTGAATATTTAGTGTAAAAGTGCAAGAAAATAATTCCAAGGTGAGTCTTATACGTGCAAGTACATGGTCAGCAAGTAATACAACAGTAAGCTGAGTGTCGAATCCACAAGGATTGACCAAGAACTTATTTGCTTAATGTTTACTTGTTTGTAAGAAAATAAAAGTGTTTGAAATGGTTTGTACTTTTGATTGAAAAGATAGGGAAAACAAAGTAGTGAAAATAGAAGCAGTCTGGCAATGAAAGTGTATTCAAATAATGATGAGCGTTGGCAAGGGATGCTAGGGTTTCACGCTACTTATGCCAGCTTTTAATAATATCCTGCCTTGGTTTTATTACCGAGCAAATTAAAAGTAGTATTGCCTCTATCGATGGCAATTCCCCAAGTTAACCATGATAAACCCCTATATGTCTATTGTTGCGCGTAATAAGTGCTTCGTAATTGTGCAAGTGTACACGTCGCAAGTTATAGTATAAAAGATATCGTCTCCACAGGGATTGGTGCCACTTCAAGAATCTAATCTATTGCACTGTAAAAAGTAAAAGAACACAAGTAGAAGATTGTAGGAGTTTTAACTAACAACTAAACTAGAAAGCAAATAAGTAAAAGAATATGTAATCAAATGAGAGAGAATAGGCCAGGTTATCATGAGTTAAGGTGTGATAGCCGATTGGATCGTCTTGGTAAAAGAGTGCAAGGGCAACTCAGTTGCCGTGGCAACTTGCACAGCGGGGTTGCCTTGGCAACTAATTGACGGTTGCCTGGGCAACTACTTGGGCGGCTGGGCAGCAACTTCAAGGTTCGGCGGAGCGTTCTTCAACGGTTTCTTCTTATACCTAAGTCAAAACTCTAGCTATTTGTGCATGCCTTGATAATACATCCCTGCGTGAATCAAGGGTTAACAACAACCAATCTTGCGCTCCTCTTAGCCGTTGAAATCCTTAACTTATTCCTAAGCCAGATTAATCTTCACCATCAAGAGATTGAATAAAGACCATACTCATTCGTTTCTTGAATCTAACTCTCCCGATATTAGATAAATAGATGAAGTTACGAGATCCTCTCCCAATTCACTCGTAAACAAGAATAAAAACCAAGAATGAGTAAACATTGAATTGAAAGTGCAAACTCTTATTACCTAAACAAAATCCAATTGTTTCTCACAACCACAAAACACAATAACCTTAGCCAAGTAGATTTAGTTCATGGCTAGGTTCCAAAGAAACACAAGACAAAGAATTCCTAGCATAAACCTAATTGAACAAGAAAGAAAAAGATGAAGAATGGTTGAAGCCTTGTCGAAATATCTCCAAAGCTCTTGTCAAAATCTCCCTTGCTCTCTTTGTCGAAATTTCTCTCCTCTCTCCCCTTGGAGTTGACGGCTTGATCCTCAATTTATAGGGCTAGGTCAAAGTCTTTTTTGAGGAGGAAGTTAAGTTAGAATTAAATATCTTTAAAGAATATAATTCTTTATTATATTTAAATTCCTTCTAGAACTTCTCCTATCTTCTTGGGATTTAATTTCTCTTTAACCTCTTCATGGAAATCAAACTCCTTTGGGATTTAACTTTGCTCCACGTCATCTTGGGCTTATCTAGTCATCAATTTCGACTACCATATCATGTTATCCCTTATCGAAAATTGCCCTGGAAACTAGCTCGATATCTCCTTCATGCATTGCCCTGACAACTAGCTCGACATCTCCTTCATGCATTGCCCTGGCAACTGGTTCCATCCTTGCTTTGGCAAGTGATTCTGCACACACACAAAAACACACCAAAGCAGTAAAATTTTCCACAAAATTAAGCAAAATATGAAATCAAGCTTGTCCACCAAGGAAACAATGCAAACATGCATGAATGGCTAATAATGCAACTAATATGAGACTAAGTCTAGCAATAATATGAATAAAAAGGGTAATAAAATAGTACTTTTGAACACTTAACACACCCCCAAACCCGAACTATTGCTTGTCCTCAAGCAATGCAAACTAATAATTACCCGCCAATACTTCAATTTTCACAAACTTAGCTTTGAACTTGATTTCAATTCTCAGAACCGTGGCACAAAGTATGATTGGCTTTTCATTTTTTGGAAAACTTAGGAGTTACTCGGAATCAAACTATAATGCCTGTGAGTGTATGCGGAGTTGTGTGCAAGTTGATTTTTCAGATTCTATGCAAACAAAAGGTTTTCAAATTACTTCATTAGGTTCTTTTAACATGTTTTAACTAGAGCCGGTTTCGGGCACCTCTAGCATTTTGTTTTTAGTTTTCTTAAGTTAATTAATTTATTCAACTAGAGCCAATTTCGGGCACCTCTAGCGATCAATTTTAGCACATACTAGAGCCAATTTCGGGCACCTCTAGTGATCAATTTTTAGCACATACTAGAGCCAATTTCGGGTACCTCTAGCATTCATCCAATTTTTATTATAATCCCCAACTTTTTAACTATCAACCTAAGTTCGCTAGAATTCCTTAAATCAATCAAGCCACACAGTGTTTCATCAAGTTTAGCATCATAGTACGATTCTAAGTGTTTCCACGTTTATCCTAGAATAAAAAGTTCTATCAATTAAGTACATCGACAAAGTCATCATCGGATATTCATCAAATCTAGGCAATTCTTGTTCCAACTAAAGGCATGGCAAGCAATTTATGTATCCTAAATGCAATACTTAAGATGAATGCAACTAAACATAGTAACTAACTAATAACAATCCCCCCCAAACTCGAGTGAGGCATTGTCCTCAATGCATGCAATAAAGAAAAATAAAAATAAAGAAAAGTAAAATGCAAACGAGGACTTACTCTGATAGTTCGTCGTCGTGGATGATTAGTTTCCTTTTGGTCGGTGTCTTGATTCTCTTACTTAAACGTGGTGGTTGCTTCCTTGTTGCCGATGGTGGAATCGATCTTCGTACGGGGTTTTCCTCATCGTCCTCTTCATCAATGTCATTGGCTTTTCTTGGGCTTAGAGGATTCGATTGGTGCGGTCTTTGTTGGTGCAATGAAGGACTCGTCCGAATCTGAAAAAATCAGACAATGATTTAGTACGAGTTGCTTCGGGCATATGTGCTTTACCTTTGGCTTTTGTAGTGGTTACTGGGGTGTCTTTAGCTTTGGTTGCCGCGGCATCTTCAGTGTTGGTTGCCGTGGCAACTGCTTGGGCAGGCGCAATGTAGGTTGCCATGGCATCATCTATTGCGGTTGCCGTGGCAACTGCTTCATTAGTTGTCGTGGCAAGAATTTCGGCAGGAAAGATGGGGAACGGCATGCGGCTGTCTGGGTACTTTTCCAGGATGACTTGAGTGATGGCATTGTTGTAATCCTTCATGTACCGCATGAACATTAATTATCGTCTTCAATTTGCCTAAGGCAGTTCGCCAATTAGTTGTAAGAGTGCTTCAAATTGTCCCGGGGCTGCTGTCCGAGTTGCCTGAACATCGGTTGCTTGGGAATTTGGAGTTGCTGAGGCGGCAAGAGTTGCCACGGCAATTGAAGGCGTTGGGGATTTTACCGGTGCCTCTCCCATTAGCTTTCAGATTTATGCTCGATTCCAGCCGGACTTTGGTAGGGCCTTTTCATTAGTGGACTCACTTGGGACATGCATCTCCCGTCGTTCTATTGAGTTTCTGGTAGAGTGAGTTCTTGAAGCACCTTGTCGAGTTGCTTGGGCGTTAGTTGATCAACGAAGGCTTGATGCTCGTCATTCTCAACGTAGAGCCCGTAAAAGGTGTTGATGTTTTCGGGGCTTATGAGTATAGCATTGTCTCGAACAAAAATATAAGGATTATTCGGGTTAGGTGAGTGAGCATAGAATTCTCTTACCCATGAGATGTTACCCGGTTCTGATTGATGGCAAAAGATTTGCCACTTTTGATGTGCAATCCTTTCGAAGATGAATGGTTCAAGGCCGAAATCTTGATGAGAGTTGGAGTATTCGAAGCCTTGTTCTTCGCAAATCTTCCGGCTTTCAAACTTGGAGTGAAATCTTTCTTGAACCACCGATGTAGCAAACTTCTTGTATCTTGGTTCTTTGGAGGAACTTGGATGAACCAAAAATTTGATTTTGGATGCCATGGATGATCTTGGTTGTGAGTTTGGTAAAAACAAATAAAAGAAAGCAAAAGAAACTAAAGAGTTGCAAGGTGAAAAGTAGGAATAGGTTTCTTGGAAGTTAAGGGTGATGGGTTAAATAGAAAAGATAGGTAGTAAATATGGTGGGTGGGAGTAATTTTGAGAGAAAGAAAACAAGGGTTTCAATTTAGGGGTAGGGGACGGCTAGGGTATTTAGGGAAGGGGAAGGTTTTGGCCGGTTATGTTGGGTTTGTTTAGGGTAAATTGGAGGCTTAATATAAGCCTTAGATTCAGCCCATTAATTTCTTTGTTGAAGAAGTTCCTTCTTGAATCATAATTCCTCTTTATCTTGAACTCTTTTCCTACAATTCAAAAACAAATAAAATAAGGATTAAAATTAAAGATAAACTAATAAAAGAAAATAAATAAAGATGTGCAAAGAAATTATTAAACTTAAAATTTTGAAAACAATTAGATAAATATGAAAGAAAGATGTAGTCTTAATCTTAAAGAAAATAAATAAATCTATCCTAAAAAGAAAAAATAACCAAAATTAAGTAATAAAAAAATAGTTCAAAAAAAATAAAAAGAAAATATTGAAAGGAGAGCATGCTCATGCATCTCCTAAGGTGACCACTTCTTTGGTACGTTCCACATGGGCACCGTTGTAGTGCTTCAATCTTTGTCCGTTAACTTTGAATTCATGTTCCTCAGTGATGGACTTGATTATCACGACACCATGGGAGAACAGTTTGACAACTTCGAATGGTCCTGACCATCTTGATTTTAGTTTTCCCGGGAAAAGTTTTATCCGGGAATTGAATAAGAGAACTAGTTGCCCTGGCATGAATTGCCGCGGCAATAGTTTCTTGTCATGCCAATGCTTTGTTTTCTCCTTGTAGATTCGTGCATTGTTATAGGCGAGTGCACGGAATTCTTCTATCTTGTTGAGGTCCAACAAACGCTTTTGTCCGGCATTTTCCCAATCCATATTCACGGTCTTGATTGCCCAATATGCCTTGTGCTCGATTTCTACCGGTAGATGACATGTTTTGCCATAGACAAATCGGAAGGGGGACATACCTAAGGGTGTTTTGAATGCAGTGCGATATTCCCAAAGTGCGTCATCTAGTCTTACTGACCAATCTTTCCTAGAGGGATTTACAACTTTCTCGAGTATACCCTTCAATTCCCGGTTGGAAATTTCTGCTTGCCCATTGGTTTGTGGGTGATATGCCATGGCAATCTTGTGAGATACACCAAAGCGTTGTAACATCTTGGAGATGAGTTTGTTGTCGAAGTGCTTGCCTTCATCACTGATAATTGCTCTTGGCATCCCAAACCGTGTAAATATATTTTTCTGCAAGAATCATTGCACGGTTTTAGAATCGTTGGTGGGAACTGCAGCTGCCTCAACCCATTTAGACACGTAGTCGATGGCAAGTAGAATGTAGAGGTTTTCGAATGAAGATGGGAAAGGTCCCATAAAATCAATCCCCCATACATCGAACAATTCTACCTCGATGATGTTTTGGAGTGGCATCTCATGTCGTCTCGAGACATTGCCTGTCCTCTGGCAACGATCACATTGCTTGTAAAATTCATGGGCATCTTTGTACAGTGTTGGCCAATACAAACCAGATTGCAAAACTTTGGCCGCGGTTCGTGTTCCTCCAAAATGTCCTCCATAGGGTGAAGAATGACATTGCCGGAGTACATTATGCTGCTCCTCTTCAGGGACACATTGGCGTATAACCTGATCTGCACATTATTTAAACAAAAGAGGCTCGTCCCAAAAGTAATGCTTAGCATCATGGCGGAACCGCTTCTTCCCTTGGTGAGTAAGGCCATAAGGTAAAATACCACAAACAAGGAAATTAACTAAATCTACGTACCAGGGTATTGCCGAGGCATGTGTTGTCGTGGCAACTGCTTCCATGGTTGCCAAGGCGTGCGCGTCTAGAGTTACTGAGGCGTCGAGGGTTGTCGAGGTATGCGCATCCATGGTTGCCGAGGCATCGAGGGTTGCCGATGCTTGCGCATCCATGGTTGCCGAGGGAACTAACAGTTGCTCATCCGAGAATGCATCGCATATCTCTAAATCCGCATCCTCCTCCCTATTGCGTTCTAAGCGTGATAAGTGATCGGCCATTTGATTTTCTGTTCCTTTCCTGTCCTTAATTTCAATGTCAAACTCTTGTAAAAGCAATATCCAACGAATCAAATGAGGTTTGGCATCTTTTTTAGCACATAGATACTTAATTGCCGAATGGTTCGTATGAACAATTACCTTTGTACCAATCAAATAGGATCGGAACTTGTCAAATGCGAAAACTACGGCTAGTAACTCTTTCTCCTTTGTTGTGTAATTCACTTGAGCACTATTAAGAGTTTTACTAGCGTAGTATATCATATGAAAGGTCTTACCTGTGCGTTGGCCTAGGACTGCTCGTACCGTGAAATCACTTGCATCACACATGAGCTCAAAAGGTAGCGTCCAATCAGGTGGAACGACAATGGGTGCCGAGGCAAGCTTTTCCTTTAGGGTTTCGAATGCTTGGGCATAAGAATCATCAAACTTGAAGACTTTATCTTGTTCAAGCAAATTGCACAAGGGTTTAGTAATCTTAGAAAAATTATGAATGGACCTCCTGTAAAAACCTGCATGTCCAAGAAAGCTTCGGATTCCTTTAACCGAACTTGGTGGGGGTAATCTCTCGATCACGTCCACCTTGGCTTTGTCTACATCAATTCCCTTAGATGAAATCTTGTGGTTGAGCACTATTCCTTCATCTACCATAAAATGGCACTTCTCCCAGTTAAGGACTAAATCGGTTTCTTCACATCTTACCAACACCTTCTCTAAATTGCCTAGGCAATTGTCGAAGTCATTACCAAAAACGAAAAAATCATCCATGAAGATCTCAAGGAAGTCTTCGACCATGTCTGAAAAGAGTACCATCATGCATCTTTGGAAGGTTGCCGGGGCATTACACAATCTGAACGGCATCCTTCGGAAAGCATAAGTACCGTATGGGCATGTGAAGGTTGTCTTTTCTTGATCTTCTGGTGCTATGGCAATTTGATTGTAACCTGAATAACCATTAGGAAAATAATAAAAGGGTTTACCTGCAAGACGGTCAAGCATTTGATCAATAAAGGGTAATGGGAAGTGATCTTTCCTAGTGACTTTGTTTAGCTTTCGATAATCCATACAAACCTTCCAATCGGTCACAGTCCTAGTTTGAATGAGTTCATTGTTTTCATTACTTACCACCGTTATACCTCCTTTTTTCTGTACACATTGTACCGGCCTTACCCATGTACTATCTAAGATAGGGTATATAATGCCATTGTCAAGCCACTTGATGATTTATTTCATTACAACCCCTTTCATGGCATGATTCAGTCTCCTCTAGGCCTCAATCGAAGGTTTGTGATCATCTTCCAACAAAATCTTGTGCATGCACACTGCCGGGCTAATTCCCTTCAAGTTGACAATTGTCCACCCTATTGCCTTCTTGTGTAGCATCAACATTTTGATCAACTTCTTTTCTTGCTCAGGCTTTAACTTAGAGGAAATAATTACAAGCAATGTATTATCGGTTCCCAAGTAAGCATATTTTAGTTGCCTTGACAATTGTTTCAACTCAAGTATCGGTGGTTGTTCAATGAAGGGTTTTTCAAGTTTACCTTCCTTACCTGAGTAATCCAGTGGTTCAAAGTATGTACCTGGTCGATTGACTAAACAATTTGCCTCTTCTTGTTGTTCCTCATCAATCGGTTCTTCATACTCCTCAGGTTCCTCTTGATCGGCAATGTAGTTGCCGAGGCAACTAAATTCCTCGTTGAAGTCAAACTCTGCCGTGGCATGAAGAAGTTGGCATTCTTCCGGATCATCGGCATGCCTTAGTGTTTGGAACACATTTAGTTTAACTTTCTGGTCATTCACCCTCATTGTGAGTTCTCCCTTTTCAACATCGATCAAGGTTCTCCATGTTACTAGGAAGGGTCTCCCGAGAATGATTGGTGCATGTTCATCTGCTTCACAATCCAAAATAATAAAATCAACGGGAAAAATAAATTTATCAACTTTTACCAGTATGTCTTTGATTTTTCCCTCTGGATGCACATAGGATCTGTCGGCTAGCTGTAGCATAACTGTTGTAGGTCTTGCCTTCCCGATTCTTAGTTTCTGGAAAACCAATTTAGGTATCAAGTTTATGCTTGCTCCAAGGTCACATAATGCTTTCCAATGGAACAAGGTATTGTGAAACTTTTGGGATCCTTCAACTTGGGTGGCATGCGATTGTGCAACATGGCCATACATCCCTTTGTTGCGGTAACTGTTTCAAACTCTCATAGCCTTGTTCTCTTGGACACAATGTCTTTAAGAAACTTGGCATAGTTCGGCATTTGTTTAATTGCTTCAACCAATGACAAGTTGATGTAGACTTGCTTTAGGATATCAAGAAACTTCTTGAATTGATATTCTTGCTTTTGTCACTTCAACCTTTGTGGGAATGGTGGTGGAAGTCAGATATCTTCGATTCTTTCATTGGTCTGGAACCTGATTGATGGCATTGCCGGGGCAACTAGAGTTGCTGAGGCATCGACAATTGGGGTTGCCATGGCGTGCTTATCGCTGGTTGCCGAGGCATACTTATTGCTGGTTGCCACGGTAATTCCTGGTTCAACATCTGAGGCTTTGCTGCTGAGTTCGTCTTGATCTTTTTGTGAAGTTTTGTTTGATGAGCGAACTTGAGCCTCTTTAAGCTGTTGGCCACTTCTAGTGGTGATCGCCTTACATTGCTCATGGTCAGTTCCTCTTGCGACTTCAATATCGCTAGGTAAGCCTTCTTGCGGTATAGTATTCAGGTTTTGAGCAAATTGTCCGACTTGATTTTCCAATGATTTGATTGTCGCCTCATGGTTTTGCAATCTCATCTTGGTCATGTTAATAAAAACATCAGTTCTTTTTATGAAGTTACTATTCCCAGCCATATAAGATTCAGTTTTCAACATAAAAGCATTGAGAAAATTTTCCAAAGAACTATTCTGCTAGAATCCCGATGCTTGTGCATTCTGATTGTTCTGGTTTAGAGCATTGCTGGGATTGCTCCATGAAAAATTTGGGTGCTTCTTCCAAGATGGATTGTATGTATTGGACATCAAATTGTTGTTCCGGTTGTAATTCCCCACATAAAAGCTGGATTCCGGATTCTGCATACATTCAGAAGAATCATGGTTACCACCACATAACTCACAAAAGGAATCCATTACCTTGACCTCTTGTGTGTTGTTTGGTTTCTGCATGTTCTGGACCATCTTGGTTAGAGTGGCCAATTGTGCCAAAATTGAGTTTGATGATCTCAGTTCATGGCTTGACGTCTAACTCATCTTCTTCTAGCAGAGGGGAATTGATAATCATTCTTGGCAAGCCTGTTTAGAATTTGCATTGGTTCCTCCAGCGACTTATCTAGGAGTATGTCGTTTGTCGAGGCATCTAGCATCATCCTTGTTGGTGTATTCACAGTGTTGTAAAACATTGTCACTTGTGTCCACTCTGGGAATCTGTGTAGGGGGCATTTTTGTAGAAGTTCTCTATATCGCTCCCAAGCCTCGTACATGGATTCATCATCTACCTGCCGAAAAGAAGTAATTTTGTTACGAAGCTTATCAGTCAAGTTTGTAGGATTAAATCGAGCAAGGAAATCACGACAAAGATCAGTCCAAGATCTTATTGATCCGGCAGGAATACTATTCAACCATGCTTTCGCCCTATCCCTCAGTGAATAGGGGAATAATCTTAGTCGTAAAACATCGGGGATGACTCCTTGTATTTTGAATGAATTGCAAATCTCGAGGAAATATTTAAGATGTTGTCGTGCATCTTCTGTTGCTGAGCCGCCAAATTGACCAATTGTGTTGATCATATTGAACATCACCGGTTTCAACTCAAAGTGGTCGGCTTCAATGTCAGGTGTGACAACTCCTGGATTAAGTCCTTCAAGATCTTCTTCAAGATAGTCTTGAATAGTTCTGTTTCGTGCAAGAATCACTCCTCCTGCCGGAACATCCTGATTCATATTGCCGTCTTGATTAGCCATTGCTACTCTTAACCTTAGTCTGAGTCTTTGCAAGGTTCGTTCAATTTCTGGATCAAAGGGATATTCTAGTGTAATTGGTCTCGCCCTGGTCATATACCAATGCAAAACCAAAGTTCGTTAACCCTTTGAATCTTAAACAGGAAAAATAAAAAGTACAATAAAATAAAAACAAAGTTGTTATTGCCAATCCCCGGCAGATGCGCCAAAAACTTGTTGCGCGTAATAAGTGCTCCGCAATTGTGCAAGTGTACACGTAGCAAGTTATAGTATAAAAGATATCGTCTCCACAGGGATTGGTGCCACTTCAAGAATCTAATCTCTTGCACTGTAAAAAGTAAAAGAACACAAGTAGAAGATTGTAGGAGTTTTAACTAACAACTAAACTAGAAAGCAAATAAGTAAAAGAAGATGTAATCAAATGAGAGAGAATAGGCCAGGTTATCGTGAGTTGAGGTGTGATAGCCGATTGGATCATCTTGGTAAAAGAGTGCAAGGGCAACTCAGTTGCCATGGCAACTTGCACAGTGGGGTTGCCTTGGCAACTAATCGACGGTTGCCTGGCAGCAACTTCAAGGTTCGGCAGAGCGTTCTTCAATGGTTTCTTCTTATCCTAAGTCGAAACTCTAGCTATTTGTACATGCCTTGATAATACATCCATGCGTGAATCAAGGGTGAACAACAACCAATCTTGTGCTCCTGTTAGCCGTTGAAATCCTTAACTTATTCCTAAGTCGGATTAATCTTCACCATCAAGAGATTGACTAAAGACCATACTCATTCGTTTCTTGAATCTAACTCTCCCAATATTAGATAAATTGATGAAGTTACGAAATCCTCTCCCAATTCACTCGCAAACAAGAATAAAAACCAAGAATGAGTAAACCTTGAATTGAAAGTGCAAACTCTTATTACCTAAACAAAATCCAATTGTTTCTCACAACCACAAAACACAATAACCTTAGCCAAGTAGATTTAGTTCATGGCTAGGTTCCAAAGAAACACAAGACAAAGAATTCCTAGCATAAACCTAATTGAACAAGAAAGAAAAAGATAAAGAATGGTTGAAGCCTTGTCGAAATCTCCCTTGCTCTCTTTGTCGAAATTTCTCTCCCCTCTCCCCTTGGAGTTGATGGCTTGGTCCTCAATTTATAGGGCTAGGTCAAAGTCTTTTTTGAGGAGGAATTTAAGTTGGAATTAAATATCTTTAAAGAATATAATTATTTATTATATTTAAATTCTTTCTAGAACTTTTCCTATCTTCTTGGGATTTAATTTCTCTTTAACCTCTTCATGGAAATCAAACTCCTTTGGGATTTAACTTTGCTCCACGTCATCTTGGACTTATCTAGTCATCAATTTCGACTACCATATCATCTTATCCCTTATCGAAAATCCTGGCAACTAGCTCGGCATCTTCTTCATGCATTGCCCTGGCAACTAGATCGGCATCTCTTTCATGCATTGCCCTGGCAACTAGCTCGACATCTCCTTTATGCATTGCCCTGGCAACTGGTTCCAGCCTTGCTTTGGCAAGTGATTCTGCACACACACAAAAACACACCAAAGCATTATCTTTTTCCACAAAATTAAGCAAAATATGAAATCAAGCTTGTCCACCAAGGAAATTAATAATGCAACTAATATGAGCCTATGTCTAGCAATAAAAAGGGTAATAAAAATAGTACTTTTGAACACTTAACATCTATAGTGAAGCTTTCCATTAATTAACTTGATTAAGTGACAAAATTTACTCCTAAGGGGTAGACTCACTTATGAAGTAAGTTCATCTACTTGAACATCTTCTGTCGAAGCTTTTCACCTTAGTATCTGGCAACTATCATTACCCCTTAAGTTTGTTAAGATATTAAGGTGCAATAAGCACACTATGCCAACTGTCGTATGACAAAGGATTTGATAAAATTAAGTACTAGCATATAGAAAATAATGCCAAGGCATTTAGATTATTAAAAGCCAAACATAAAACTAGCGTTAATCGCAAATATCCCTAACCAACTGTAAAAGCTTAGTTCATGGTTGTGGGGATCATCCATAAAATATTATCGTACCTTGTTAACACCATTCAAAAAAATAAAACTAAGAGAATAGGAAAGAAGGAGATTCGTCGATGCAGCCCTTCAAATGCTCCAGAGCTCTCAGTCTTAGCTGGTCGAACCATGTCACCTCTCGATTCACCATGGTGCAGCCTCTCCTCCTTCTAAGTGGTGGCTTGAACTCCTTTAAATAGGCTTGTGTGAAAACCCTAGAATAAGCTTTTGAGTTTCAATTTTAAATGCGCAAAGGGATAAGACGAGTTATCCTCTTATCCCGATTTGAATCCTAGGCCTGACGTGTACAAGGTCTAACGACTACCTTGACCGATCATCGACATCAATCTTTTGCCAGCCGAGCTTGGCATTGTTTGGTCCATCTATGCCAACTGCTACTCAACAATTCTCTTGCTTTCTTTCATGTGTTCTCTGCCAGCACCTCTCTGCCATGCCTGCCTGCCTGTGTCCTGCATCAAACCAGCAAAATAACCTTTCTCATTGGCAACAGAACAGCTCTTAACTCCTTATGCAAATGCATGATTTTAACATCTAAATGCAATTAAATGTACTCAAAGGAAAGCATAAGCATTGTAAAATAAGAATAAAAATCAGTACTTTTAAAGAGTTAACACCCCACAAATTTGGCTTATTGCTTGTCCTGAACTAATGCAACTAATTTTTTTTATAGAAATAGGAAAACGGGAAAAGTACCTCGGCAAAAATTGTCATGGTTCCTAACACCTACCATCTAGAAAAATATTATCCTAGTTTTGTCCTTGGATATTTAGTGTATTAATGCCAATCAGATAAGCAAATTCAAGTGCAATAATATAATTCTAGTCTAAGGTCATCAAGTGTGCATAAAGTGCGAGCAATATGCATCAAATTTACTCAACTCCCTTAGTCAACTTTACTACCCAAACTCAAAATTTTTTATTTTTATATAAATATTTTTTCTTCTTCTTTTCCCTTTATTTGCCAAGGGTGTTTTTATGTTGACAATTGATTAGGGTCGCGTCATGTACTATTTGGCATGAGACATAAGAGGGAGCAAACCACGAATACCCACGTTAATCTAGATTACATCACTAAGCTAACCTATTACACTCATACCCTAAAGTTATATTGGCTTGAGAACTAAGAGGGAGCAAACCATGAAGACCCAAGTTAATTATTTTCCCAAGGCAAAGGAGTGTTCTCAAGTTTTTTCAGCTTTTGGCAAATTATTGTTGCTTTATTCTTTCTTTCTTCCCAGACATCATTTTTTCTTTAATTTCAGTTTCAAGCGAACTTAAGTTTGTTTCACAAACTAGATGCATATCTCATGTAAAGTGAAACTAAAGTTCCCTAAACGAGAGTTCAATTGCCAAGCTACTTGGCAATGCTAACTTGCTGGCATAGAAGTTCTAAATTCTAGTTTTGTCATCGGACAAATAATATAGCACAAATTCTCCTAAACTAGCAGCGTTGGCAAAAATTATAAGTACAAAATTGACCGAGGCAATTTTTTAGTGGTTTGGAATGAAAATATTAATCCTACATGGCAAAATAATCTACGTGGCAACTAAAATTTAAACATGAATGACAAGGAAATAAATGTAAGGCAACCCACATCCCCAAACCTAATATGTGCATTATCCTCACTGCATGAAAACAACATATATATACAAATGGAATTTAAAATGCATGAATATGTGAATGAAAATGAAATGAAATGCAAAAGTTTAAGAAGATGATGACTCTTTTTCAAAGGGTTCTGGCCGTGAAATGCGTGTTTTTCTTTTGATGAAGCTCCCTCGACTGGGAGCCATTTGCTTCTTATGCTTAAGGCATGGCTTTGATACGGTTGTGGAAGCTCCAAGGTCGTGGAAAACTTCCTCAACAATCTTCATCAGCTCAAAGGCGGCCGGGAATTCAGTGACAGTATACGAGGTAGGTGCTATAGGTGTGGCAGCAACCTTGGCTATGCTTTGGATTCTTTCATCTTCAGGTTCAAGTGGTGTGTCAGTTCTGATAGATTCAACTTGTACTAGAAAGACTGGACAGTGGCATCAAATTGTGTAAGAGTGTGGACAAAATGAAGACTGACCGACATGTAATCCTTAACAAGGAGGTCGGTAGGGAACCCAGGCAATGTATGTGCGGATATGCTTTCAAATTTTTTCTTCATGGCACAGTCCCTTGGATAGACATACTGCCAGAACATTAAGTTTTAATCCTTGGCTCTCTGCATATTTTATAGGATGATCTCCTGGTGTTGGTAGATTTGAGAAAGCATTGCCACTGATTTAGCTGGCATCAGAGTCATAGGTTCTACCCTTGGCACCTTGGCTTTTGACACAGACTCAACTGCCTTTTGCTTGCCCTTCTCCTTTGCCTCTATGGCAGTCAACTGTCTCCACAAGGCAGGGGTTATGGTGGTCTCCTTGTTCTTTTGAACACTGTTTGAATCGATATGTGGTATGCCGTGCTACAAACATATAGTAGAAATCAGAGAGGGAAAAAGTAAACTTCTATTGGTCTTACCAATACACTTAAAGGTCTCTTCGATGATGAGTCGTCCAACGTTAATCTTGCAACCATTTATAATAGAGTGTAGTAATGCCAGCTTTCCTCTAAAACTGTCTCATTGTGGGTGGTCGACATAAGGTTTGTCTTCAAGAAGTGATTCCAACCTCGTGTCTGAGACTTTAGTGACAAATGTTTCATAGTTTGATGGCTTTTTGATGACACATTCCATTTAGTGCCAGCCCCATACAGTTTCTTTAACATCATTTTCCTTTTGGCATGGACATAAGATGAACATAGAATTATCGAACAATGTTGGCATGGACTTCCCCTAGTGGTTGGCAAAATTTCTCCCACTTGTTTGTCATTATCACCATGACAAACTCTAAGGAATAGCCCAAGTTTGGCTCGTTCTTGAACTCAAAACCGTTTTCATAGCAGAAGGTTCTTGATGCAAAATTCTCCTCATACTTTTTGTGGATCTCTTTATTGAAAAAGACCTTGAAAGGTGTTGAAGAAGATGCCATGGAAATCTTTTGAAAACTCGAATGGTTTTTTATGAGGAAAGAGAAGTATTGATTTTTTTCTTGATAAAAATGATAGAAGGAAGAGTGAAAAGTCTTTAGCTAAGAATCAGTTAGGGTTTAAGTAGATGAAGGGGTAAAATGGTTGGGTATTTTAAATGGCGTTTTAAATTTGGCCGGTTGAGTAAGGATAATGATAAGGGTTTAGCGTGTTTGGAGAGGATAAACAATGATGTGATAAGAGGTAAAGTGACAAGATGGCGCGGGAAAAGATGAAGTGATAAGGTGAATAGGTTAAAATTTGAATTTGAACTTTTCACCTTGGGTGGCTAGGGTAAAATTCAACACTTAGCAAAAATTTTCATTCTTTCTTGGGCTGAGCTATATCAAACCTTGGGCAGCTAGGTAAATTTCCTTCTCCAGTTTTTTATCACCCCATGCTAGTCCTCTGCCTTAGCATTCTACCTGGCAACAAAAACTTGTTATCACTCAACAAAAACCTTTTAATGCAATAAAAGAAAGAATAGAATGAAATAACGATAAATAAATACAGAATACTAAAAACGAAAACATATAACCTACTAAATACACAAATCAAACAATGTTGATGATGATCACGGAACTTCTGTGAAGAGGATATTCTCCTTGACATGCTTTTGAGTGCTTTCCATACAGTGTTTCAATGTTTGGCCATTTACCTTAAAAAAATTTCCCGTCTTAAAATCCTTAATATCCACAGCTCCATGAGTATATGGTTTCACAACTTTAAAGGCTCCCGACCATCTAGACTTGAGCTTACCTGAAAACAACTTTAGCCTAGAGTTAAATAACAAAACACGTCGGCCTACCTCAAATTGCCTTGGTAATATCCTATTGTCATGCCATCGTTTTGTCATTTCCTTGTAGAGTTTGGAATTCTCGTAAGCTTGTGTTATGAATTCCTCTAGTTCATTTATGTCCAATAAGCATTTTGTACCAGCAGCTCTTTACTCTATATTGAGCTTTTTGATTTCCCAATAAGCTCTATGTTCCAATTCCACTAGCAAGTGGCATGTCTTCCCAAAAACGAGTTATAAGGAGAAGTCCCCAACAAAGTTTTAAAGGTCGTTCTGTAAGCCCACAAGGAATCATCTAGCCTCAAGGACCATTTCTTCCTCGTTGGATTCATAGTTTTTTTTTTCAAAATGTTCTTGATTTTTTTATTTGAGATCTTTGTTTGGCCATATATTTGGGGATGGTAAGCTGTGGCAATACGTTGCTGGATTTCATACCTACACATAGCTCTAGAGATTAAATTTTACTTAGAATGTGTACCTTCATCATGAATGATAGCTCTGGGGGCACTGAATCTAGTAAAGATATGCTTATGAAGGAACTTGGCAACAACCTTGGCATACTCTTTAGATCTGGTGGCAAAATATTGCTTACCTGGTAATTGACTATGTTAGTGTACCATAATATAGAATCGAACCCAAGTAAGTATTTATCGGGGAATTTATCTCTAATGGCAGTGGCTCTACCTTTCTCTAGGTGGTGCTCTAATCGTGATAAATGGTCAGCTATCAAGTTTTCACTCCTTTTCTTGTTTCAAATCTCGAGATTAAATTCTTGCAGCAAGAGCATCCATCGGATTAGTATGGGCTTGGCACCCTTCTTTGCCAAGAGGTATTTCAATTTCGAGTGATATGTATACACCACAACTTTGTTACCTACTAAGTAAGATATGAACTTGTTAAATGCAAATGCAAGAAATTCTTACTCAATTGTTGTGTAGTTGAGTTGGGTTTCATTCAATGTCCGATTGGCATAGTAAATAATATGAAAAATCTTGCCATGCCTCTATCATATCACGGCTCCAACGGCATAGTCGCTGGCATCACACATGAGCTCGAAAGGCTCACTCTAGTATGATGCCATGACTATAGGGGCATTAATCAATCTGTCCTTAAGTTCTTGAAATGCTTTTAAACAAGAGTCATCAAGCATAAAAGTGGCATTTTTTTTATAAAAGCAAGCATAAAGGTTTATAAATTTTTGAGAAATCTTTAATAAAACGATAATAAAAACCTGTATTTCCTAAAAAACTTCTGATGTATTTTATACTTGTATGAGGTGGCAACTATTTGATTACCTCCACTTTTGCCTTGTCTACTTCCAGGCCTCTCTTGGTTACTTTATGACCGAGAGCTATGTCTTCCTTTACCATAAAGTGGTATTTTCCCAGTTCAAGACCAGGTTAGTCTCAATACATCTCCTCAAAACAAGCTCTAAACTCATAAGCTATTCCTCAAATGTCTTGCCAAACATCGGGAAGTCATCTATGAAAACTTCTAAGTTGTTCTCAATCAAGTCTAAAAAATAGACATCATGCAATGTTGAAACGTTGTCAGAGCATTACTAATGAGTGTTTTATTTTGTTATTATTTTATCATTAATTACTCATTGTTGATTCTTTTGATATTGCTAATTTGGGTTGTTTTTGTTCATTTTCTATGTTGGACTACAATTCTGGAAATTGCACTTAAAAGACAACATTCTGCAATTTTATTTTCTGGAATCAAGGCTGGGCTAGTGGGCATGGAGCGTCTGACGTGGCATCCAGTCAGCGGCTTCTAGAAGTCTAGTCAACGAGGATGGATGAGCGAATCAACTGCATTTAAAATTCAAACTAGAAATTATATTTTGTTTATATGATTTAATTTGAATATTATCAAGAATTATCTTTTATCATTTTTTGGTTATTTTTAGGGTTTCAGAATACAATAAATACCCCTCGGGTTAAGCTAGAAAATCATCTCTCATTCTTAGTTTTGTTCTTGCTTTCTATGTTCTATAAAATTCTCTTTTTTTTACGTTCTTATGTTTAAGTTTTCATTTATTTTCTTTTAAAATGCTGAGTATGATTTCTACCATAATCATGCTTAGCTAATTTTCCAATTAGCCGAAGACTTAAAGCGATGCCTCAATTCCGATTGTGAGAATTGAAAAGCACCTAATTTCTCTAGATATCTTTCTCAATTTTCTGTAAACTTGGATTGGCAATCGGCCTTTCCTTTAAAAATCTTTACACTTTCATTTCAAAAAGTGCACATTGACTCGAATGTTGTTTTGATTTACTATTGGGAGGAAGGATCAGCTTGTAGCATATTTGACTTTCTATGAACACACTTAGTGACAGATTCACTAAGGGAAATTGAGATCGGGTTCGATTCTCATTGAGACAACATAACTCGAGTCGGGCTTTTCTAAAACTTAAACTGTATTGGTGCTAGCGACGATAGTCGTGGTTAGTCCAAATAAGGACTGGATATCAAAGATTGGCTTTGATTTGTTGGTTTATTGGAGAGAAAAGTAAGTTACATGGGTTGGGCTTTGTAGACTGTAACCGGCATATATCCAGAGTAAAATCTTTTTCGATGATCAGTTGAAATTAAGGCAAAGCAAAGCCTGAGGCCATTCTATTTAATTGATTTTAATTTCAAAATTTACTTTCGCTATTTTCTCTTAATTTATTCACTTTATTCACTTTACATTTTCTACTCTACTCTCTTGATCAAAACCCCCAATTTTCTTTATTTTCCTTAGTCCCTGTGGATCGACCCTTCTTCTCTATTACTACATTATTTATCTATTTTATATGAGATTAAGGATAATTTATTTAACGATTACGATGCTTGTCAAATTGGTGTCGTTACCGGGGACTTCGGCAAAGTTACTGATTAAAGTTTGTTTTGATTTATGACCAGGAATAATCTGGGAGAACTAGCAGATTTTGAACCGAAGATCGAAGTATTAGCCCAAAAACTACATGCACAAACAGTTTTGGAAAGAAGACTACAACAACAAGAACAACGAGAACAACAATCCAAACTAAATCTAGAAACACCCTCTAACGTTAAAACACACTTTGAATACGACAACATAGAGTAGATTCTAATGGCAGGCGAAGACCAAACTATTTGAGAACTTGCTATCGCACCTCATGAGCAACAACTATTGTGCATCACATTCCCAAATGTAAAAACACCATTCGCACTTAAGACTCGTCTAATCCATCTTCTGTCGACCTTCCATGGTCTGCTTAGTGAAAACTCGTACAAACATCTCAAGGAATTTCATATGGTTTGTTTAAGCATGAAACCACAGGGAGTATCCGAAGACCAAATTAAACTCCACGCTTTCTCTTTTTCCTTAGCCGATTTGGCTAAGGATTGGTTATTTGATTTACCATCTAATTCGGTTAATACATGGACTGATATGACTCGACTTTTTCTTGACAGGTTTTTCCCTGCAGCCAAGGCGAGTGAACTAAGGCGAAGCATCTTAGGAATCTGACAAAAAGAAACAGAATCATTATATGACTATTGGGAGAGATTCAAGAAATTATGCACAAATTGTCCACAACACGGACTTTAAGAACAGACACTTCTCGAATACATTTATGAAGGCTTACTACCTATAGAGATGAAGATGGTTGACGCAGCAAGTGGAGGGGCACTTGTAAACATGACTCCGACTGCAGCTAGAAATTTAAGTTCTACTATGACCGCTAACTCTCAACAATTTTGCCCTTCCAGTGAACCCTCTCAACGAGTTCACGAGGTAAGTACAGTTTTTTTAGAAAATAAAATTGATAAATTAGCTGATATAGTTCAATCTCTTGTTGCAGGCAAAATTGGAACAGCAAAACTAAGTGAGATATGTACAATACCGGACCACCATACGGATTGCTATCCAATGTTGCAACAAGTTGATGTCGCACAAGTAAATGTAGTGGGAAATTTTCTGAGACCTCCCTAGAGACCTTACAATCCTAATGCCAACTCCTATAATCCCGGGTGGAAGGACCGTCAAAACTTCAACTATGGACAAAATCCCAGACCGAATCAAGCTTATCAACCATAAAAATCGTAATTGGAGTCAATTGTCGAGCGTTTGACGATATCCTATGAAAAGTTTCAACTAAAGATCGAAGCTCACTTTCAAGAAATTGACAAACAGATGAGTCAACTTATGTTAGCAGTAAGTCGTTTAGAATCCAAAGGGAAATTACCATCTCAAACTGAGCCTAACCTGAGAGAAAATGTTAGCACAATCACCCTTCAAAGTGGCATTATTGTCGCACCACCAGTCCTTGCGAATACATCCACCGAATCCTAGAAAAAAAATGAATCAAGATTCTAGAGGGAGAAAGAAGAAGTTGGATCAAGATCCTAAAGGGAAAAGAAGAATGAATAGCAAACTCCTTCCATACCATCTCCCTATGCTGTCCTACCTCCCTTTCCTACGAGGTTGGTTAAACACGACAAACAAGCCGAGGAAAAGGAGATACTTGATGTTTTCTAAAAGGTAGAGATAAACATATATCTTCTTGAGGTAATTCGAAAAGTACCAAGATATGCCAGATTCTTGAAAGACCTTTGCACAACAAAAAAGAGACTTACCAGCAATGAGAAGGTAAATTTAGGCTAAAACATATCAGCTGCTTTTCAACATAGGATCCCACCTAAGCTAAAGGACCAAGGTATGTTCGTTATTCCTTGTAAAATTGGTAAGGTAGGAATTAAATGTGCTATGTGTGATTTAGGTGCTTCTATAAATGTTATGCCGCTTTCCACTTACAATTCACTTAGTGCAGAACCTTTGAAGGAAACAAGAGTGATAATTTAGCTCGCCGATAGATCCGTCATTTGTCCCGAAGGACTTTTTGAAAACGTATTGGTTAAGGTGAATGATTTAATTTTTCTGGCAGATTTCTATGTCATTGACATGGAAAATGACTGAACCAATTCTTCCTCTGAAATCCTTCTTGGCCACCCCTTCTTAAGCATGGCACATGACAAAATTGATGTTAAAAGTGGCGTTCTTACCATGGAATTTGATGGTAAGGTTGTTAAATTTGACGTTTATAAGGCGATGAAACATCCAGATTCTATGGCAAACGTCAACTTCGTTGATATTTATGAGCTTTTGGTAGATGAATTTGTGGAAACTAACTTATCTGATGGTTTGTACAGAGAATTAGAGAAATACGATGGAGAAATCAGAGAGTTAGAAAATATTTCATTTGTTAATTCTGATTTACGCTTAACTCCCTCAAAAATTAAAAATTTCCCTTCTATCTTGCAGGCACCAAATTTGGAGTTAAAATTACCGCCATATAAATTGAAGAGTAAAAAATATATTTTGTCAGAAAAAATGAAGAAACTCCATGATGATAAAGTTTCTCATAGGTAAGTTCTCAGTTGGACAAAGCACATGAATTGGAGGAAGTATTTGTCGCAGCACCTGTAGTCTGAACTAGGGCGTCGAGCTAAACGATGTTAAACAAAGCGCTTTAATGGGAGGCAACCCATTTTATTTTTTATTTGCTTAATTTCTATTCATTTTCATTTTCAATTTTATTTTATTTTTTTATTTTACTTTTAGTCTTATTTTATTTTTCTTATGAATTTTAGGTACCTAGGTATTTTTCATTCAAAGTTAATCGGCCTCAGATACAGAATTCTTGATCGACTTTGGTGAAAATTCGGCCTTTGAGACAACAGTGGAATCATGAGCAGCATTATATAAATGATCCTAATTCTCGTGCGCGCCGTTTAACTAAACGGAGTATGTTAACAAAGCCCCCTTCTATGCGGCGCATGTTAGCACACCTCAAAATTATTTCCCGCCCACTTTCCCCCTCTTTTCCCTCCATGGACCCCACACCTATTTGACCAGCCATGTTCCCCTATCCCAAACAAATTCTTTTCCCTTTTCTTTATACCTTCACATGACTAGCTAACCTGTAAACCATATCCTTATTTCTTGTCTCACGCCGCATACCCATTTCCAACCTTAATCCTTCATCACCAACTTGTCCACGATGGTGACAATAAGGAACCAAGAAAATCAAAGTTATCTACCGCCGGTCGTTCTCGGGGGTCGTCGTCGCGCTCGTCAATAGACACAAGAAGTCTCTCTATTCCTTTTCTTTTACTTTAATTTTCATATCGGGACAATATGCTTTAAGTGAGGGGGTAGAGAATAGTCGAATTGAATTGAGTATGCCTTGGTTGATATGTTGCAATTTTTGTTGATGATTCTAAATTTTACTTTGTTTCTTTTAATGCTTTTCAAGTTCTCAATCACACTTTTATTTGGATTAGGATGCATGATAGTGAAAATGGCATGATTAGTATTTTCCTTTAAATCTTTTGATTGATATCTCATGCGTCTGTTGGTTGATATATTCTTGACTCAGTTCAAATTACAATTTCTTGTAAAATTTGAGCCTAAACGAGCAATCTTTTTCATTCTTGTTCTTATGTTTGATTGAGTCTGTAGAGCTTAATATTGACATTGTATAACTTGTGAGTAAATGATATCGAGACTACATGTTTTGAACTTGATGGTTTAATATGATAGTGACACTTAGGATTAACCCACTTCTCTACCGAAAATTACCTACCCATTTATATCCATTAGTGAACCATTTTTGTGCCTTTACCATTTTCTTTATTTTTACCTCATCATAAAACCAAAACCTTTTTATTTTTATCATCTTTTGTTACCCTTGTCAAGACAGAGATTGGTTTGTTCCACGAACAAAAAAATAGCAAAGAAGAAGCGTTCTAAAAAAGGAAAAAGGATGAAAAAAATTGGTTCGAACTATGCTCGAATAGAGAAAAAACAACAAAAGAAAAAGATTCAGAAAAAGAAGAAAAGCAAAGCCATTTTTGGTTGTTTGATTTTTGTTTCACTTCTTTGCTGTAGTTTACTTATATTTTGTGGCTTGAACTCATAAATCATGCATCTCTTGTCTTGATTATTAACCCACATTTTTGGCCTTTTTCCTTACCTTAACCTAAGCCTTGTTACAACCTTTTTAAAGACCCCTTGATTAATGCATCTTGTTCATTTTAGTGGTGGAGACTTGATTTTCTTACAAGCTTATGGTAATGTCATGTTTCGTTCTGGCTTTGAGCGTTTTCTTTTACCCGAAACACTTTGAGCAAAAATGAGTGAATCCTTGTGAGGTATTGAGTCATGTTACATTCAAATTGATGGATTAATGGGATGTCATGGTTTTGCTTAACTTGTTCCTATTCATTCCTTTCACTTGATCGTTATTCTTGATTCCGATAATTGATGTGATCTTGACTTACTTGGAGTTCTTGGATATGAAGCGAAATGAAGGATTGTAACTTGAGATTTTGACATATTTGATTAAGGCATGCTTGAGGGCAAGCATTGGATAAGTGAGGGGGAATTTGATGAGTGTTTTATTTTGTTATTATTTTATCGTTAATTACTCCTTGTTGATTCTTTGATATTGTTGATTTGGGTTGTTTTTGTTCATTTTCTATGTAGGACTACAATTCTGGAAATTGCACTTAAAAGAAAACATTATGCAGTTTTATTTTTTGGAATCAAGGCTGGGCAAGTGGGCATGAATCTGGCATGAAACGTCTAACGTGGCATCCAGTTAGCGGCTTCTAAAAGGTCCAATCAACAGCTTCTAGAAGGTCTAGTCAACGTGGACGGGTGAGTGGATCAGCTGCATTTAAAATTCCATAAAATTCTCTTTTTCTTTACGTTCTTACTTTTAAGTTTTCATTTATTTTCTTTTAAAATGTTGAGTATGATTTCTACCATAATCATGCTTAACTAATTTTCCAATTAGTCAAAGGCTTAAAGCGACGCCTTAATTCCGATTGTGAGAATTGAAAAGCACCTAATTTCTCCAGATATCTTTCTTAATTTTTTGCCAACTTGGATTGGCAATCGGCCTTTCCTTTAAAAATCTTTACACTTTTATTTCAAAAAGTGTACGTTGACTCGAATGTTGTTTTGATTTACTGTTGGGAGGAAGGATCGGCTTGTAGCATATTCGACTTTCTATGAACACACTTAACGACAGATTCGCTAAAGGAAATTGAGATCGGGTTCGATTCTATTGAGACAACATAACCCGAGTTGGGCTTTTCTAAAACTTAAATTGTATTGGTGCTAGCGACGATAGTCGTGGTTAGTCCAAATAAGGACTGAATGTCAAAGATTGGCTTTGATTTGTTGGTTTATCGGAGAGAAAAGTAAGTTACAAGGGTTGAGCTTTGTAGACTGTAACCAGCATATATCCATAATAAAATCTTCTTCGATGGTCGGTTAGAATTAAGGCAAAGCGAAGCCTGAGGCTATTCTATTTAATTAATTTTCATTTCAAAATTTACTTTCGCTATTTTCTCTTAATTTATTCGCTTTATTCACTTTACATTTTCTACTCTACTCTCTTGACCAAACCCTTTTTTTTTATTTTCTCGCTAAAGTCAAAATCAAAACCTCTCAACATCAGAAGCTCTTTAGTCCCTGTGGATCGACCTTTCTTCTCTATTACTACATTATTTATCTATTTTATATGAGATTAAGGATAATTTATTTCACAATTATGACGCTTGTCAATTATATGGTCCAAAGGGCATTCTTCTAAAAGAGAATGTCTCATATGAACAGTTGAATGTGGTCTTCTCCTGATCCTCTAGAGCTATGGCAATCTAATTATATCCTAAATGACCGTTTAGAAAGCAATAGAATGCCTTACATGCCAACCTTTCCAACATTTGATCGATGAAGAGCAGTGGGAAGTGGTCTTTCCTGGTGGCATTATTCAGCTTCCTATAGTCCATTCACACCTCCAGCCGGTAATAGTTTTGTAAGAAATTAACTTACCTTTGCTATTTTGAACCATGGTCATGCCATATTTCTTTGGCACATATTGCACCAGGCTGACCCACGAGCTATTAGGAAAGGGATAGATTATCCTAGCATCCAGCCACTTGATAAATTTTTAACTACCTCTTTTATGCTCGGGTTCAATCTTCTCTGGCCCTCAATTATTTTTCCATGATATTCCTCTAATATTATTTTGTACTTGCAAATAGTTGAGCTTATTTCTCGGATATCAGCCAAGGTCCATCTAGAGCTTGCTTATAATTGTTTAAAATTTCTAGCAATCTTTCCTTCTGATCATTAGATAGATCAGCAACAATGATCACTGGCAAAGTAGAGTGTTTAAATACCCCTATATAAAACCCCCAAAATACTATGAATATTATTTCTTTTTAATGCTTATTCAAAATCCAAATATTATTAGTATAGTATGTTTATCTTTATTATATGTTATATAATTTAAACGAAACAGGAAACAAAACATTATTTATTTCGGTTAGTATTATATTATTATCATTACTTATTATATTATTAAATAAAAAAAACAAAAAAGTTTAAATAATAAAGCCCAATTAAATAGATTAATAAATAAGCCCAAATATTTAATTTCACAGTCCAAATTACAAACTTAAAAAAAAAATCACATATACATACGGCCTAATAGGGCCCTAAATGACAAAAAAACCCTAATATGGCTGAACTCTAACGTTCTTTTCCCTCTGCGCAACCCTTTTACAGCCGTTAGATCCAGATTAGATCTAATGGTCCAAGATCGAGAACATAGAGCTTTCTAGATTCCACAAGCGCCCACGCACTTGGCTGTTGCGCTCCTTCACGCGCGCGTGCAGCCACGCTCGACTCTTGACCTCCTGTGACCGTATGCTGCGACCGGCTTCACGCCGGACCAGCCCTGAACCAAGCAGTACTCTAGCACTTATTTTCCCCATTCAAAGACGCCAACAACATGCAAAAAAAAAATCACAGTGCATCAGAAGGCAAAAATAGAAAAAGAACAACAAAAGCAAATGCAATCACAAACATAAATCTCAGAAATCAGTGTATGCTAGTCAAACAACAAGGCTTCAGAAGAGCAACCAGAACCAGCTTGCGATTTTTGTTTTTATCCTTTGTAACAATCGATTATATATAACCAAAAAAGAACAATGTAAACCACGACAGTGGTATTCGGAACGGAAAGTAATACAACAGAAAAGAGAAGCCTTTTGAAGGTATCCTTTTGTTCTTTATTGCATGCATTGGATAACATAAAAAAAGAAAGGGAAACGTAAAAAAGGGGGAGTTTTACCGTTCTGCCGTTTAGGCTTCCTGGTCACCATCCAAGTTCTGACCGCGGCCGAGTTCCCTTTTCGGTGATAATCCCAAGGCCTTGAGCCACTAGGGTAACCGGTGAGGGAGGTTGGCACTTCCTTGCAAGTCGAAAGGTTTTTTAGCTTCGGGTTTGTCTGGGTCTAGAAAAAATGGAGCGTCTCTCTAGAGGTTTGAAGGTTGTTTTCAAAGAAGATAAGGGCGTTTTAGGTTTAAGGGTTGTTTTTATGGCGTTAGTACGGCGGCCGGTGCGGTTGGGTGCGGCGGTGCACCTATCTATTTCTGGAAAGTGTAGCCTAGGTCTGGGTGGTATAGAGGATGAAGCCGCATCCATTTAGGTTTGGGAAGTGTTTGTGTTCAAGGTTATTAGGGCTGAAATGGCAAAACAGGAGAACGTCGGCCAGAGCGTTTCCTTTATAAGCAAAGTTTTCATAAACAATGGTCTAATAGCCGTGTAAGGACCTCCACGTCAATGTATTTTCATCCAGGGTCCTTCCCCCTTTTGAAATCACAACTTAAATCCCTCCGAATGGTCTAATTCCCCCGCGGTCATTTCATCCTTTGGAATCACAATTCCAGTCCCTGAGATTTTGAAGCGTCTTGCAATTACATCCCCATTTTCCCTTTAAGTCTGCTCTTCTATTTTGTTTTTCCACAATTTAGTCCCATTTCCAGTATATTAAATCCCTAATATTCATGCATTTATTTTTGGTTAATTTTGTTCATACGAGGCTGTTGTTTGCTTGTGCTTAAATTTGTTGGTTCTAACATACGTTTAAGAAATACCCACTTGGTAGTTGGTTAATTTGATGTCATTTATTTATTCATATTATGATTCCTTTAAGTATTTGGTTCTTATCTGACATGTTTATGTCAATATATATCTAATACATAATTCCTCTTCCTAAAAAATATGTATAATACTTCTATATGATCTATAGTTTTGAGTACTACATAATACAACCCTCTTTATAGTGTTATAAAGTATGAACAAAATTAACATTTTTTTAAAGTATTATATAATACATACAGTTTCATAAAATATAGTGTATAGCCTTCTTTTAAAATGTGTAACATTTTTTTAAGCATTTAAGATATAGCTCTCTATATATAAAACATGAGTTTTTTTAATAAATAAGTATATATTAATATTTCTTTGAATATATATATATATAGTTTCCTAAAGGTTAAAGTACAAGCATAGTTTCCTTTAAATATATAGTATAGTCTTTTAAAATACATGTAATATACATAGTTTTACAAGAAATACATACATATCATCTCCTTAAAATAATATGCTTTAAATATATAATATAATTTCAATAATAAGTATGTTTTTCTTAGGCCTTGGGCTTCACGTCCTTAATCTTGGGCTTTGGGTTTGGGCCTAGTTTTAGGGGTGGTACGGTTTTTGAGCTTGTAATTAGATTAAGTAAATTAGTTTAATTCATTTAGATCATGTGCTCAACTTATTGGGGCATAGTCTCTAAATTAGTCAAATTTAACTTAAGATTGGATTATTAGAACCTTAGTTAGACCATATGTTCAAATCAATTTAATCCATTTAAATTTGCCCTCGGCTAATTGGGTTGAATGTTAAATGCATTAAATTGGCTGAACAATTCTTAATAATTTTAAGGATAAAATTGGTATTTCACATAGATCACCTAATGTAAATCATAATTAATTAATTTGATTCATTTTAGAGAGTTTTCTTGGCTTATTGGGATACTCGTTTAAAATTAATCAAATTAATTATTATGATTCAAGATAATCCATAAATTGTTAGGGTCTTTTAGTTTTTTAGGAATAAATTAATTTAGGGTTAATATTAGACTAACCTAGTTAATAATTAGGTCACTCATTGGATTTCTATAATTTGGGCCTTGTTAGGTTAGGACCTTAGTGGGCTTAGGCCTTAATTTTATGCCTTTCTATGCCATGCATTAAAAGTGTCATTCATTCGACCCATGATTTTAATTGGACATTGCATGTAATTAATCGACTTAAATCATAAAACGGAGATATTTATTAATTCTGATATTTGTGTTGTAACAGTCATGGTTTACTGAATGTTGACCAAATATTCGAATTAATCTTATCATCTAAAGGTAATTTAATTTGAGATAAAATTTTGACAAGGCATATTATCATGTTTAACTGTTTGCATCATGCATAAAGGTGATGAACGAGGTTCGAACCATAAATTAACACGGCAGTCGAGCTTATTTGATGTCGGTTTAATATATGGTCCGAGGTATCGTCACCTTTATTAATTAAATGCATAATTAATTCGAATCCACCAATTTGACAAAGCCCGTCTAATTAAGGTCTAAATTCAATCATGAACCATTTAATTAAAGTCGATTTAAATATCGATAATTTCCATCAATTAAAGGCAACATATATTTTGGTATCAATTTTCGGGCATGATGGGGGTGCTAATCTTTCCCCACGCGTAACCAACTCCCGAACCCTTTTTCAAGCGAATCCCTGGTTTTATGGTGTCCGGCCTACCTTAGTGGCCGGTGGCGACTCGAAGTTTTACTATTTTCAAAAACACTAATTTTTAAGGAATTCCCCATCTTTTTTAAATATTTCCAAAAACATAAAGAAAATCAAATTACGTACTTTTTAGCGAACTCGAAAATTTCTTAGGTCGCTACAGCTGGCGATTCCACTGGGGACTGATTTTGTGTTTACAAAACAAAAAGAGAGTTAAGCCAAGAAAATCTATGTTTCTTTAAATGATGGAAATTTGGAAATTTAAATTGACTTCAATTAATTTTTCGTTCTTGAAAATACGACTTTAATTGCACGGGCTTTGGTAATTGGTGGTTTTGAATTAATTGTTCATTTAGATCGATAGGAGACTTGGTTCGTAGCACTGATGAAAGAACTCTGAGGTACAAATATGGTCTAAAGGCGAGCAACTTAATGACGAGGACATTATTTCTGCCAGATATAGATTGCTGATGTCAGCCGAAACTTTCACGAGCACTGAATACTATGATGTGTCAAGATTGAGATCAGTATGGCACAGTTGGAACTATGAAGCTAGAGATGTGTTTAAAAGCAAATATGGCGACATAGAATACCTGTTAGATGTTCCGATCGATCAGTCACTGCTTCAAGCCTTGGTTAGAGTTTGGAACCTGGCTTACAGTTGTTTCACAATTCGCAACATTGATCTGACTCTAACAATCAAAGAGTATTTATCCCTCATAAATTGCCAAAGGATTGATGAAAACTGGGTATACTCCAAGCCACCCAAAAACAAGTCTTTTCGGGCCAAGCTAGGTAGAATTTCAGGAACTTTGCCATCATGGGTTGAAGATCAAGTCATCATTTGGAACAAAAAAGACTATCTTAAATCGGAAGGTATTTTGGCTTTGGCTTCAATACATCCCGTGGGCCGAGTTCAGCAAGACTTGTTTGCATTGTTAATTTATGGGTTGGTCTTGTTTCTGAAGGCATTGGGACTCATTCATCCCTCGGTACTAGATCTGTTTGATTGCTTAGAAGGGAAGTCCAATCCAGTCTCTGTCATTTTGTCTGAAACCTTTCAGTCTCTCAGATTTTGTAGAAGATATGGTGGGGGTTGCTTCTTAGGATGCTGTCAGCTTCTAACAGTATGGTTTTACAGCCATCTATGGTTTGACGTTCACTTTTCAAGGCCTCTCTTCGATGGCAAATTTTCCCCATTAGAAAAGTTCTTGCAAAAGGAATATTGGCCACAGGGAACATCCGAAGAGGTATAGCTAGACGTTCTACAAAATTTGAAGGATGAAGACATAGTTTGGAAGGCTCCATGGTTACGTACGAGGAATATTCTTTACCGATGTGGGGAGAATCCTTGGGTACCATTGCTTGGCCTTTGGGGGCATACGACTTACGCACCTTTGTTGGTCTTGAGACACTATGGTTCCAAGCAATTTATACCAGCCATGAGCGGACTCAATGAATTTAACCTGGATTACACAACCGAGAACGGCTACAAGGGGAAGGTATACGACACTTCTTCTACATGAACAATGCTAGACGAGTTAGGATTCTAAATGCTCTGTATATGGTGACTCCAGAATACGAAGTATGGTGCTTCAACTGCATTAATGACAATATCCCTCAGATAAATCCTAATGGTGTAAGGTCTGCCCAAGAAAGGTTGGCTACCTTCCTAGTGAAATTGATTTGATAAGAAAACAGCTTGAAGATGAGCAAAAGCGATTCATTCAGATAGAAGAAAGGGCCAATCAAGAAAGGTTCAACTTCGATTTGGACAAGACGAAGCTTGAGGGAGAAATAAAAAATTTGCAAAGAAGAAATGATATGTTGGGATCTGAGCTCAAGTTAGAAAAGGAAGAGATTCAAAAGTTGCAAAGGATGAACAAGAGTAAGAGGATCGTAAATGATGGACGAAGTGGAGGATTAGAACTTAGAATCAAGGAAGAGAGGGCAAGAACCGAGGTCTACAAGAAGAGGTACTATGAGTACAAAGACCAAGTAGTTGTCATAACTCAGAAGATGAAAAAATTGAAGACTGCTTATTCAACAAAGCTTGAGGAAGAACGATGCCAGAACGAGGTAATGAAGGCTCAGATAAAACAACTAGAGAAATCTCTTTTCAAACATAAGGATTCTACCCAGAAGTTAAAAGCCAATAGTTTGGGAACCAGGTTTTGAGGGGTCGAATTGAAGGTTTAGAGACCTCGGTCTAGCAGCTCAAAGACCAAATGGCAAGCTTCAGAGGAGCAATCCAAGTGCATCAGATGCCTATGATACAACAGCTTCAGTTTGCCACCTACACTATTTGGAAGCAAGAACGAGATTTGGCGCATTTCATGACTCAGATGCAAGAAATCACTCAAAAGGTACAGTTCCTAGCGGGAGATGCAGCCGAACTCTAAGAATGCATGGACGACGAGTCTGAATGAGAGATGAAGGCTCAAATAAAACAACTAGAGAAATCTCTTTTCAAAAATAAAGATTCTACCCAGAAGTTAGAAGCCAATAGTTTGGGAACCAGGTTTTGAGGGGTCGAATTGAAGGTTTAGAGACCGAGGTCTAGCAGCTCAAAGACAAAATGGCAAGCTTCAAGGGAGCAATCCAAGTGCATCAGATGCCTACGATACAGCGGCTTCAGTTTGCCACCTACACTATTTGGAAACAAGAACGAGATTTGGCGCATTTCATGACTCAGATGCAAGAAATCACTCGAAAGGTACAATTCCTAGTGAAAGATGCAGTCGAACTCTAAGAATGCGTGGACGATGAGTCTGAAGAAGGAGAGAGGATTGTTTGGATCTTAAAAGAGATCGTGGACTTATGTGCTAGCTTAGAGCCATATGCGTAACAAGTTCTTTGAATTATTGTAACATAATGATGTTTTCATCGATGATAATGGTTTAATGAAGATATTTGCCGAAATCAGTGTTTTTCTTTGCATTCATGCATAGCACATTTATTTGCATATTTTATTAAATTGCCTAAATTAATTAAAAAGGTTTCATTTTAGAGTATATTGATTCTGTTAACTGCAAATATTCCACATCATTACCTCACATGCTTACAAACTAGGATCATGGAAGAATACTTTGCTAAGCTAGAAGCAGATCTTAGAAACCAGTTGGAGAGAACGCAACAAGAATTAAGAGAAACCATCATCAAGACACAACAAGACATGATGAGAGAAATATCACAAATACTGCAAGTCCACCGTGGGGGAGATGTACGAGGGAAGAGTACCGTTGTGAGCTCTGCTCAGAACCTGGGAGACCCTTCATATTCTCCAGTTTTTGGGAACCCCTGTTTATTAATCCTACACCAAATCCTCCACAAGGGGTATCCTCGTCCCATCAAGCTGGTGCCTCTACTCCGCCTCAGCCGGTCGTAACATTTGCAAATGTCGAGCATGTTGGAGACAGTATCCCAGACGTTGACGAGCTTGAAAAATTAAACCAAGTAAAGACAAAATTTTCCAAGCAATTGGAAGAGACCAAAAAGGACCTCGAAGAGAAGTTTCAGGTGAGAGAATATGAGGATAGTTCTTATGGTTTGAATGCTAAAGACCTCAGCTTAGTGCCTGATGTCGAGATCCCATACAAATTCAAAACACCAGAATTTGAAAAGTTCGACGGGACAACATGCCCTACCGCCCACATAACAATGTTCTGCTGGAAGATAGCGAGATATAGTGACAATGAGAAGTTATTGTTACATTGTTTTCAGGATAGCCTAGTCGGGTCAGCCACTAGATGGTATAACCAACTTACTTGGGCTCAGATTAAATCTTGGAAAGATTTGGTGAAAGCCTTTACCTATCAGTACAAGCACGTCAGAGATATGGTACCCAACCGATTATTGCTACAAGGAATGGAGAAAAGGGGAAGTAAGAGTTTTCGAGAGTACGCCCAACGGTGGCTTGACGTGGCAGCTCAGGTCCAACCTTCGCTCTATGAAAATGAGATTGTCTCGATGTTCGTTGATACGTTAAAAGGAACACTTTTTGACCGACTGATCAATAACCCTATTAGCAATTTCACTGATATAGTAATGATGGGTGAGCGCATTGAAGCTGCTATACGAAGTGGAAGAATTGACGGAGGGGAACCATCACGAAAGCAGATCAAGAAGAAAGATCACGAGGTAAACACCACGAATACTTATAAGACTGTAAAGAATTTCACTATATCTCAGCCTTAGGCCTCAAACCCCCAAAATTTCAACAAGAGGGAAGAGCGGGCACCCAAAAAGGAGAATTCTTTCACGCCGCTACCAATCACTTATAAAGAGCTCTACTCACAGCTCTATAAGGCAGATCTGGTCTGACCTCAACATGTTACTCCCTTCAACCCTCCTTTTCTTGCATGGTATGACCCTAAGGCTCATTGCGAATACCACGCTGATGTTCCAGGCCACACTATTGAGAATTGCTTAGCCTTTAAGAAGTTTGTTCAGAATTTAATCAAGACTGAAGTGCTGCAGTTAGGGGAGCCTAGTACTGCCAACAATCCTTTGACAAATCATGCCAGACAAGGGGTGAATGCTGTTGAAGAAGGAAGTGCAAGAAAGCCTAAATTGAGTGTGTCAGAAGTTAGGTCCCCTATGAGGTGGGTCTTTCAACAGCTATGTATGGCTCGTCTCATCGACTGTGGAATAGTAATTGTGAAAAAGGGTTGTAGCCCCTATTGCAAATACCATCAGTCAGGAGACCATCAGATACAAGATTGCAAGTAGTTTTGCCAGATTGTTCAGAAATTAATGAATGATGAAGTCATCGGATTGTTCAATGAAGAAGAAATGAGCAGTGATTCAGAAATTTGTATCATGGACACTCCAGATACCAGATATAGTGCTAAGAGGCCATTTGTCATTGGCCTCAAGCCCAGTCAAGGGAATACACCATGGGAGGAAAATCCCGTGATAGCCTCTAAAATCATAATTTCAGCCTCGGCGTCCTTTCCATTTAAGGATACCCAGATGGTGCCTTGGAACTACACAGCCAATGTCTCTGTACAAGGAAGTTCCAGCTTGGTCCCAATTATCATATGTCTAACACAGTTCAACAATACTTGACATTACTTATTTCTATTATAACTTATTCATGTTATTGAGGAGCATAATCAAGTTACACAATAGTACGTCAGTAACATGACATCCTAGGGGCATGTATTTAACATCAAATCATATTAAACTTGATTTAGCCTCCAAAATCGGCTAAACCTGTAGCTCTGATACCAATAAATGTAACACCCTTAACGTATACTCATAGACCGAATATACATTAAAGATGTTATAGAATCATTGGAAGAAATCTTGACTTGTAAATATATTTTTTATACCAAAATTTAATTTGTAGTTTAACCCTTTCTCGGTTTTAAATTTAAAACTATGTTATCTAGGTGCAGCTAGTTTTGACCCTGAATTTGTTTACAAAATTTATAATTGAATTATTAAAATAAAACAATATAGTTTAGGGTGAAAAGTACGCAAGCTGCCTAGACCCTTTCTTGATTTTAAAATTTTTATGCGTTTAGGGCTAAACAACATTTTAACCATACCAAAGATTTTGCTATTGTTAGCAATTCATATTTTTAAACTTACGTTGTAGACAGTTCAACTTTAAAATACTTACATGCCCACCAGTTTATCAAATTATGGTAAAGACGTACTTACTGAACTTATTGTAGTAACTTGATTTTCCAAATTTCTACTCCTCCTCGATAGACGATTTCTAGGAAACCTATGTGTGACGTAAGACACACGCTAAGTACGAACTTAGTGAGGTAGTTAAACTTATTTATTTTAAAATCCTGAAATAATGTAATAAGTATGTCATATATATAAGTGCATTTCGTTTTCTCTATAACATGGCAAGTATATCACAATGTACATATGTCATGTATTCTATCATGGTCATGTTTTCATTATGCAATCATTTGCATATCATGTATTCTATCATGTATCACGTCTATCATATATCAATAACATTTCTATCATGTATGTCATGTATTTCTCTGTCGTGTAACATGTAACTTCTTTTTCATGTATCATGAAAACATGTAACTTCTTTTTCATGTATCATGAAAACATGTAACATCTTTTTCATGTATCACGTAATCATGTAACATCTGTATCATGTATCATGTAATCATGTAACATCTGTATCATGTATCATGTAACGTCTATATCTGTATCATGTATCATGTAACATTGTGTTATTATTATCATCGTGTCTGGCTAGAGGCCATGGAAACCCCGTAGCCTATCTGCACCAAAGTGCCATGTAGAGTATGTACTCGAGAGGACGTTCTTTGCTCCTCATATAAGGACGCTCTTTGCTCCTCATATTAAAACACCTCGTTTGTGCATTTTGCACTATGGGCTTGGATCCCCAGGGTGTATCTTGTTTCATTTTAATCTTGTCATTATCCATATTTCATGTATTCATAATGCATCATCATTTATGCAAACAATAATTCGTACCTGGTATTCCATCAAGCTTGCCATGTCAAGAATTATATCATATCATGTATTATAAAGAAATGCAATGCAAACATTTAGAAATGCACTCACCTGGGCCATGTAATAGTATGCCTCACTAAATTCTACTTGATATTTTCCTTTATAGTATCTTGAATCCTCTTTGTTTCGTATCCAAACTTCATTAATCATATGAATATAAACAACATTTGTTAGATTCAAATCTAACAATTTTTCAAACATGCTATCAAATCTAATCATTCGAGTATACAAATTTCCTCTTTCCTTCCTTATACTGCCCAAAACTCATTTTGGTCCTTAATAACCATTTAGAACTTTCATTAACCCTTTTCAAGCTTACTAATCAACCTTAGATACAAAATGTATCAATTTTCATTTTTTGGCAGATTGCACTACCTTCAAAGAAATATTTCTATAAAATAATATACAACTCAGAATTTGATTCTGTTTGTTCTAAAAGAAACTAGATTAAATAATCTTTTCAACCATATAAATTAATAGCCCAAATTCAACTTGTCCGATTTATGGCGGATTTTCAAAGTCAACTTCCAGTGCTGATTTCGGAACAGACTGCCATACTGTTTTCTGACCTTTCACCACTTAAAAATTCATATCTTTTTACTCGAAACTCGAAATCAGTTTCCGTTTGTTGGAGACAAAACTAGACGAACAAATCTTTACATTGGTATAAAATCCATCTTCTAACCATTTTGTAGAATTTATGGTGAATTTTTAAACTTACTACACAACTTCCACAAATAACTTCAAACTTTATACTAATTTCTCCTTACTTTTCTATTTGTCAATTTGGTCCCAACACTTGATTTAAACCATCATCTTATCACCCTTTTTCATCAAATAATTATTCAACATTGTTCCCCCCTAATTTTTCCTTCTTTTCGAATTAATCGCTAAAATGCAAAAATAAGGACTCAAACTTCTTAACTTTGCAATTTAGTCCTCAAATCAACATTACCACTTGAATTCTATTATTTCAAATAAAATCAGATTTAGTCCTTCTCTAAAACCTCATTTCTAAATTGGTCACTTAGCTTTGGCAATTTGTCAAAATGGTCACTAACTCAATTTAACATCGGTTTAACATTCTAACTTCAATTTCACATCTCCAACTTCAATAATAACATAAATACACTTCAAAATCATAAAAATTCAAATTATTCCTCTATCTTTCAGAATTGTCGAAATGGTCCCTATACCTTTAATTTAGGGTTTTGCTTCCAAATAACAAATTCAAGCTACTAGATCATTTGTCCAACATCACAAACCCTAAATAAAACTTGAATCCATAAACCCTAATCATATTCATAATAATCAAAACATGTAGAGTTTAAATCCCAACTCAATAACATGATTTTAACATCACAAGAGCTTGATTTCAACTTGAATTTCAACATGGAATCATAAAATCTCAAAAACCCCAATTGAGTCCATAAACCCTAATTTCTTTCTCATCAAAATTCTTATCAATCAAGCATGTATTCCATGAATTATTGACATCAAAAGATAGAGCTTGAAGAGTAGAACAACTTTGCACTTGAAAATATTACCTAAAAATCGAGTTTCGGGGCTTGAATCGAGCTTGAAAAATTTTCTCCCTTTTTCCCCTTAGTTTGAAATATTTCAAGAAAGATGAACAATTTGGTTCATCTTTTACTTATTTAAATCCACATGTTAAAATTAAATGAATTTAAAATCCATTTAATTAGTGAAATTACTAATTTACCCTTTTAGTCCAATGACCAAGACTTAATCTTATCAAAAATCAATTGCCATTATTTAATTCAAGTGTAATTCACCTTCCAAAATTGCCCTCAATATTTCAAAATTGCCATCCTTGTCAAATGACCAATTTGCCCTTTAACTAGTCTTTATTTACTAGTTTGCCATTCTTGTAAAAATTCAACTAAGTCTAGTTGAAATCCAACCAACTATAATAAAATATTCATAAAATAGTATTTTATGACTTTTTCATGGCTTTTGGATCAACCTCTAAAATTTCGATTCGATCTGATCTCCCAATATTCACAAAATACTTTTAATGTGATTTCACCTTTATCGAGCTATCAGGTTTATTCAAAAAATTCCATATTTCCATATTTGGAAAATGAACACTATCATCTTATAAAATTTTCCTTTCCTAAAGTCTTAGACTGAATTTTCCTAACTTAGTCTACTATTCCGATAATTATCGAAAATCTCCATAGAATAAAATTTCTCTTAGAAATCCTTTATCGATAATCCATTCGAATATTCTTTACCTTTACCGAGTCCAAAATATCGATTAGAAATACTTTTATGGGACCTTCCCGAAGGTCACCCATCCTAACATTTCCCTAGCCTAAGCACGCTTAACAATTTTATTCGATCCAAATTCAGTACCTTTTACTGCATCTTAATTCTTAAAACTGATATCAAGGTACTTATTTCGATCCGATTCACTCTTATACTGAATAAAATTACTTATTGGGAAAATTTACACTTTAGTCCCCAAACTTTTCCAAAGTTTATACTTTAACTCCAAAACTTTCAAAAATTACATTTTGGTCACTGGCCAAAATTTGGGATATTACAATTATAGCCTTTGTTAGAATTTAGATTCGAATCAATTTAATCCGTTTAAATTCGCCCTTGGCTCATTGGGGTAAATGTTAAATGTATTGAATTGGCTGAACAATTCTTAATGGTTTTAAGGGCAAAACTGGAATTTCATGTAGATCACCTAATTTAAAGTCATGGCTAATTAATTCGATTGATTTTGGATAGTTTCACTGGCTCATTAGGATTCTAGTTTAAAATTAATTGAATTAATGATAACCAATAAAATGATAGGTTTCTAGATTGTAGGGTTGAATTAATTTAGGATTAATACTTAGTCTAACTTAGTTAACTAGACCACTAATTGAATGTTCAATAATTTGGGCCATTTTAGGTTAGGGCTTTAGTGGGCCTTAGGGCTTTAATTTCAAGTTCGTCTATGTCATGCATTTTAATTATCATTCATAAGACCTTTAATATTTTAATTGGACATTGCTTTTAATTAATTAACTTTAATTATAAAACATAGGTATTTATTAATTCTGATATTTGTGTCGTAACAGTCCTGGCTCACGGGATGTTGACCAAATATTCGAATTAATTCTTATCGTCTAAAGGTAATATAATTCGGGAAAAATCATGACAAGACATAATATCATTCTTAAATGCTTGCAGCATGCATAAAGGTGATGAACAGAGTTCAAACCATAAATTAACACGACAGTCGGGTTTATTCAATATTGGTTTAATCTATGGTCCGAGGAATCGTCGCCCTTATTAATTAAATACTTAATTAATTCAAATTTACCAATTTGACCAAGCTCATCTAATTAAAGTCTAAATTCAATTACGAACCATTTAATTAAAGTCAATTTAAATTTTGATAATTTCCATCAATTAAAAGCAACATATGTTTTGGTACCGATTTTCGGGCGTGATGGGGGTGCTAATCCTTCCCCACACGTAACCAACTCCTGAACCCGCTTTTTTAACGAATCTCTATTTTTATGGTGTTCGGCCTACCTTAGTGGCCGGTAGAGACTCCAAGTTTTTTTTATTTTCAAAAACAATTTTTTAAAGAATTCCCTTACTTTTCCAAATATTTTTTTCAAAAAAAATGAAAAACACGGACTACATTCCTTTTTAGTGACTTCTCAAATTTCAAAGAAAAGGGTCAGTACAGCTAGCGACTCCGCTGGGGACTATTTTGTTTTATGAAACAAAAAGAGAGTTAGGCCAAGAAAATCTATGTTGCTTTTAATGATGGAAGTTTTGAAATTTAAATTGACTTCAGTTAATTTGTTCGTTCTTGAAAATGCGATTTTAATTCGACGAGCTTTGATAATTGGCAGTTTTGAATTAATTGCTCATTTAATTTCTAAGGAATCAACCGACATGTGTTGCATCATGATCATCAAGCTCTATACCCGAGCTTTGTCCCTTGAATGGGAGTGAAACGCCACATACCCAAGTGAGTAGCCCTCCACGGGTCGGTAATTCACTTTCGGAGTCCACGCCTTTTGACAAGTGAGCAGCCCTCCACGTCACTAGGTCGTGCATTCCCTTGAACTGAATCCAATTTGCAAGCCTGTAATGGGACAGAATTGGAGCTCTTCTTGCCTGTTGCCCCTTAATTTGTGTTTTTATCTTACATTTTTGAATTTGTTTATTTCGTTGCTAACATAATTTCATTCATGTTGTTCTTTCCTTTAAATTTGTTTTGCATAAATTGTCATATCATGAAGAAAACACTGATTCGAAAATAGTCAAAACTTAAAGACTAGATCGATGGGATACTTAGTTCGTAGCGCTGATGAAAAGAACTCTGAGGTACAAATATGGTCCGAGGGCGAGCAGCTTCATGACAGAGATAGTGTTTCTACCGGATACAAATCAGTGATGTCAGCCAAACCTTCACGAGCACCGAATACTTTGATGTGTCAGGGTTGAGATCAGTATGGCACAGTTGGGACTATGAAACTAGAAGCGTTTTCAAGAGAAAGCACGTCGATATAGCATACTTGTTAGATGCCCCGATTGATCAATCGCTACTACAGGCCTTGGTGAGATTTTGGAATCTGGCCTACAGTTGTTTTACAATTGGCAACATTGATTTGACACCGACGATCGAGGAGTATCTGTCTCTCGTAAATTGCCAAAGGATTGACAAGAATCGAGTCTACTCTAAACCACACAAGAACAAGTCCTTCCAAGTCAAGTTAGGCAGATTCTCAGGAACTTTACTATCATGGGTTGAAGATCAAGTCATCACTTGGAACAAAAGGAGTACCTCAAATCAGAAAGAATCTTGGCTTTGGCTTTAGCGTGTCCAGTGGGCCGAGTTCAGCAAGACCTCTTTGCACTATTGATTTATAGTTTGGTTATGTTTCCAAGGCATTGGGACTCATTCATCCCTCTGTGTTAGATCTGATCAATTGCTTGGAAGGGAAGTCCAACCCAGTACCTGTGATTTTGGCCGAAACATTTTAGTCCCTCATGTTTTGTAGAAAACACGGTGGTGGTCGCTTTTTGGGGTGCCCTCAACTTTTGACAGTTTGGTTCTACAGTCATTTTTGGTTCGATGCTCACTTTTTGAGGCCTCTGTTCGATGGAAGATTTTCCCCATTAGAAGATTTTTTTCAAAAAGAAGATTGGCCAATGGGAAGATCCGAGGAGGTGTGGCTATATGTTTTACGAAACTTGAAGGAGGAAGACATAGTTTGGAAGGCTCCGTGGCTACGCACAAGGAATATTCTTTACCGATGCGGGGAGCATTCTTGGGTCCCATTACTAGGCCTTTAGGGGCATACAGCCTACTCACCCTTGATGGTTTTGAGACAATATGGCTCCAAGCAGTTTATACCGGCCACGAGTGGACTCAATGAATTCACTGTTGACTACGCCACCGAGAAAGGCTACAAAGGAAGAGTATACAATGCTTCTTCTACGTGGAACAATGCCAGGCGATTCAAGATTCTAAGTGCTCTGTATATGGTGACTCTGGAGTATGAATTGAGGTGATTTAACCGCGTCAACGACAATATTCCTCAGTTGAAGCCCGATGGTGCAAGGTCTGCCCAAGAAAGGTTGACTACACTTCCTACTGAAATGGACTTGATGAGAAAACAACTTGAAGATGAGCAAAGGAGATATGTTCAGTTAGAAGCAAAAGTCGACCAAGAAAGGTTCAACTTCGGTCTAGACAAGACAAAGTTCGAAGGGGAAATCAGTGGTCTACGAAAGAGGAATGAGATGTTGGAATTAGAACTCAAGCTAGAAAAAATAAGAAATTCAGAAGTTACAAAGGTTGAACAAAAGCAAGAGGGTCGCGAATGATAGACCGAGTGGTGGATTAGAGTTCAGGCTCAAGGAGGAGAGAGCGAGAACTGAGGCTTATAAGAAGAAGTACTACGAGCACAAGGATCATGTACTGGCCATGACCCAAAAGATGGAAGACTTGAAGACTTCTTATTCAACAAAGCTTGAGAATGAGCAACGTCGGAACGAGGCATTAAAGGCTCAGATGAAACAGTTAGAAAGATCCATTCTCAAGCATAAAGGTTCTGCACAAGAGCTAGAAGCCAGTAATTCTGAGAATCGAGCTTTGAGGGATCGAATTGAGGGCTTAGAGGATGAAGTCCAACAACTCAAGGATCAAATTATAAGCTTTAGGGGGCAATTCAAGTACACTGAATGCCTACAATAGAGCAGCTTCATTTTACCACCTTCACCATTTGGAGGCAAGAACAAGATTTGGCACGCTTCAGGACCTAGATGCAAGAGGTCGTCCAAAAGGTGCAGTTCTTAGCAGAAGACACCGCCGAGCTCCAAGAATGTGTGGACGATGAATCCGAGGAAAGAGAAATAATTGTTTGGATTTTGAGAGAGATTGTCGATTTAGGTGTTAGCCTAGAGCTGTATGCATAGCAGTTTTCTTTGAATTGTTGTAACAGGATAATGTTTTCATTGAGAATAGTTGTTTAATGATGATATTTGCCGAAATCAGTGTTTCTTTGCATTCATGCATAGCATATTTATTTGCAGATTTTATTAAATTTCCTAAATTAACTAAAAGACTTTCATTTCAGAGTATTTTAATTCTATTAACTGCAAACATTCCACATCATTACCGCACACGCTTACAAACTAGGATAATGGAAGAAAGCTTTGCCAAGCTAGAAGTAGATTTTAGAAACCAGTTGGAAAACACAATAGAATTAAGAGAAACCATCATCAAGACTCAGCAAGACATGATGAGGGAAATATCACAGATACTGCAAGGCCACCGTGGGGAAGATGTACGAGGGAAGAGTACCGTTGTGAGCTCTACTCAGAACCTGGGAGACCTTCATATTCTCCAGTTTTGGGAACCCCCTGTTCATTAATCCTACACCAAATCCCCCACAAGGGGTATCCTCATCCCATCAAGTCGGCGCCTCTGTTCCACCTCAACTGGCTGTGACATTTACAAAATGTCGAGCATGTCAGAGATAGTACCCAGACTTTGATGAGCTTGAAAGGTTAAACCAAATGAAAGCAAAATTCTCCAAGCAATTGGAAAGACTAAAAAGGACCTCGAAGAGAAGTTTAGAGTAAGAGAAGATGAGGATAGGTCTTATGGATTAAATGCCAAGGATCTCAACTTAGTTCCTAATGTAGAAATCCCATACAAGTTCAAAACCCCGGAGTTCAAGAAATTTGACGGGACAATATGCCCAACTGCTCATATTACAATGTTTTGCCGCAAGATGGCTGGCTACACTGATAATGAGAAGCTCTTGATACACTACTTTCAAGATAGTTTGGTGTGATCTGCCACCCGATGGTATAATCAATTCACATGAGCTCAGATTAAATCATGGAAAGATTTAGCCAAGGCTTTTACTGATTAGTATAAGCACGTGACGGATATGATCACAATAGGCTTCTGCTACAAGGAATGGAGCAGAAGAGAAACAAGAGTTTTTAGGAGTACGCCCAAAGTTGGCGTGATGTGGCAGCTCAGGTCCAACCACCGCTCCACAAAAATGAGATCGTCCCGATGTTCGTTGACACCTTGAAGAGAATGTTGTTTGACCGCCTGATCAATAACCCAATTAGTAATTTCGCTGACATGGTAATGATAGGCAAACGTATTGAGGCAGCTATAAGAAGCGAAAGAATTGCCGGGGGAGAACCGTCAAGAAAGCCATTTAAGAAGAAAGAACATGAGGTGAACACTATAGCTTCCTACGAGGCTGTCAAGAATTTCACTATATCCAGTCTTAGGCTTCAAACCCCCAAAATTTCAACAAAAGGGAGGAGCGAGGACCCAAGAAGGAGGTTTCTTTCACGTCGCTGCCGATCACTTATAAAGAGCTTTACTCACAGCTCTATAAGGTGAATATGGTTCGGCCGCAACATGTTACTCCCCTCAATCCCCTTTCTCGGCATGGTATGACCCGAAGGCTCATTGCGAATACCACGCTGATGTTCCAGGCCACACTATTGAGAATTGCATAGCTTTTAAGAAGTTTGTACAAAATCTGATCAAGACCGGAGTGTTGCAGCTAGGGGAGCCAAGTACCGCTAGTAACCCTTTACCAAATCATGGCGGACAAGGGGTGAATGCTATTGAAGAAGGAGGTACAAAAAAGCCTAAGGATAGCATGTCAGAAGTTAGGTCCCCCATGAGATGGGTCTTTCAGCAACTATGTATGGCCCTTCTCATTCTGCGGGATGGTAATTGTGAAAAAGGGTTGTGGCCCTTACTGTGAATGCCATCAGTCGGGGGATCATCATATCCAAGATTGTGTGGAGTTCCGCCAAGTTGTCCAGAAGTTGATGGACAGAAAAGTAATCGGGTTTTTTGATGAAGAGAAAATGAGAAGTGATTTGGAAGTTTGTACCATCAATGCTCCAAACACCAAGTATAGTGCTAAGAGGCCATTTGTCATTGGCCTCAAGCCCAATCAAGAGAATACACCACTGGAGGAAAATCCCATGTTAGCCCCTAAGATCATAATTTCAGCCCCGACGTCCTTTCCATTTAAGGACACCCGGAGGGTGCTGTGGAACTACACAACTAGTGTCTTAATGACAGGAAGTTCCGGTTTGCAAGGGGAGAAGGAAACAACAGAAGAGATGAAACCTGTCGAATGAGGACAAGTGAAGCTGAACAAAGAAGAAGTAAACGAAGTGGGATATTTCACATGAAGTGGTTGATGCTATGCTCTCGAGGTGCCGAAAATAGTGGAAGAGTCTAAGGAAACAGGCAAGGCGCTGGAATCTGGACCCGCCAAGATACTCGGGGAATAACCACCCCCAAAACTTAATGAGCCGGTGACCGAGGCCCAAGCCCACGAATTCTTGAGGTTCTTAAAATATAGTGAATACAATATAGTAGACCAACTCAAGAAGCAGTCGGCCTAGATTTTAGTGCTTGATCTACTGTTAAATTCAGAAAAGCATCAGAGGCCCTTTTGAAAGTATTGAATCAAACTTTTGTTGAAAGCAATAGCTCAGTTGGTAAACTTGACCAGATTATTGGGTATATCACCGACTGTAATCATATTACCCATTGTAAATGTCATATATTGCTAGGGGTACTCATTGACAATGGCTATGCTTTAAGTGCCATGCCTTTAACTACCCTACAACGTTTGCCAATCGATAGTTCACATATAAAACCTTGCCAAAATACTTTGCGTACATTTGATGGGACCCAAAGAAAAGTGGTTAGGAAAATTGAAGTACCCTTGCTCATCGGTCCAACTGAGTACGTTGTGGATTTTGTGGTCATGGATGTCCGGCCATCCTAGAACTGTCTATTAGGGAGGCCATGGATCCACTCTGCCGGAGCTGTACCATCATCCTTGCACCAGAAATTAAAATTCATCATTGAAGGGAAAATAGTGACAGTTCATGTTGAACAAGACGTAGTGGCTTCAGTGACTATAGACGCTCCTTACATTCCTACCGACGAAGAGGCATTAGAAGACGCCTTCAGAGCATTAGAGTTTGTCAATGCCACATTCGTCGCTCAAGGGAGTAGGATTCCCTACCCCAGATTGTCAAATTGCACTAAAATGGTGGTGGCAGAAACACTTGGAAGGGGAGTGAGAAAAGGAAGAGGGCTAGGAAGAAGTCTGGAAGGACGCCTGCGACCTATAGGCATGATACACAAGAATGACCATTTCGAGTTTGGACATAAGCCCAATTTTTAGGAAATGAAGCAAGAATGGAGGAATAGAGAAGAACAACGAAAAGCCTGACTTCGAGGAAAGGAGATCCCGTGGGCTCCTATCACTTATATGGACATGAAGAGGGTTTTTGTGTCCAGCGAAGTCGTGAATTTCGGGCTTAAGGTCCAAGAAGATAACTAGGAGAATGAGCGGATCCTCAATGAAGAGTTGATCCGCGAAGCCATAGAAGGGATGGAGGTGAATGTGATTTCTGAAGATAGCAAGATAATTCAGCCTTGGGACAAGATCCGCCCATGCTTCTCAGGCGAAGAACTCAACAATTGGACTAGCAAGGAGCTTCATGTAACTTTTAGGACTCAATCAAAGTAATGCCCAGAAGCACCCTGTTACTTTTGGCCCGAAAGTAATAGGAGTCTTTTGTAATAGGGCCACTATGTCAATTTACTTTTATCTTCAATGAAAGGGCGTTTTCTATGTTTCTCAAATGGCAAACACAACACTCATTTCATTCTTTTTTTCATTCATTCATCACTTATTCTTTTGTTATTTATTCTTATATAAGCCATTTTTATTCCCAATACATACTTTTAAACTCGTGCAGGTCCTTGAACATTAATTGTATGAATGTTTCTGGGTCTAATCCTGAGGTAGATCTTGAGCAACCTTTGTGCTTGACTGAAATATATGAAGGAAATAACGAAAAAGAATATAAGGTCCCGGATGAACTATTAAGAATGATGGCTAGTGAAGAGAAATATATTTTGCCTCATCAAAAAGAATTAGAAGTTTCAAATTTAGGAACCGAAGAAGAGAAGAAAGAAGTAAGAATTGGTACCTCTTTATCGGCAAAAGTGAGACAGAAGTTGGTGGAACTATTGTCAGAATTTAAAGATGTGTTCGCATGGACCTACCAAGACATGCCGAGATTAGATACAGACATAGTGGTACACAAAATCCCAATAAAACCAGAATTCAAGCATGTACAACAAAAACTCTGGAGAATGAGACCAGATATGTTGTTAAAAGTTAGGGAAGAAGTATAGAAATAGTTTGAAGCCGGATTTTTGAAGGTTGCCAAATACCCAGAATGGGTAGCCAACATAGTCCCGGTGCCTAAGAATGATGGAAAAGTGCGCATGTGTGTAGACTATAGGGATCTCAATAGGGCGAGTCCTAAGGACAATGAAGCTAGCCCCACATCGATACCCTAGTCGACAACACTACGGGGCATTCTTGGTTTTCTTTCATGGATGGCTTTTCTGGGTATAATCAAATTAAAATGTACTAGAAGACATGGAAAAGGCCATCTTTACAACTATGTAGGGCACGTTTTGTTATGAAGTCATGCCTTTCAGTTTGAAGAATGCTGGGGCAACTTATCAAAGAGCCATTGTCACCTTGTTTCATGACATGATGCACAAGGAGATCGAGGTATATGTGGACGACATGATAGCTAAGTCCCGAACTGAAGGAGAACACGTGGAGAATTTACGAAAGTTGTTCTAAAGGCTGAGAAAATATCAGTTAAAACTTAACTCATCCAAGTGTACTTTTGCGGTCACATCAAGAAAACTTTTAGGCTTCATGGTTAGCTGGAGGGGGATTGAGATTAACTCGGATAAGGTAAAAGCAATTCAAGAGCTCCCGCCACCTCAAACTCAGAAGGAGGTATGTGGTTTTGTTAAGAAGGCTCAACTATATTTCTCAATTTATCTCCCAGTTGACCGATAAATGTGACCTTGTCTTAAAGTTTCTTCGAAAGAACAATCCAAGAGTATGAGACGAAGATTGTCAGGAAGCCCTAGAGAAGATTAAAAGGTATTTGACCAACGCCCCAATCTTGATAGCACTAGTACCTGACAGGCCGTTGATTTTTTACCTAGCGGTGTTTGATAATTCGATGGGCTACGTGTTAGGATAGCATGATGAGACTGGTAAGAAAGAGAAGGTCATTTATTACCTAAGTAAGAAATTCACTGATTGCGAGTCGGGATATCCTGAAATTCAAAAACTGTGTTATGCCTTGGTCTAGGCCACTAAACGACTCAGGCAGTATATGTATATCACACCACCTATTTGATCTCCCGAATGGATCCACTAAAATTTTTAATGGAAACACCAGCGCTAACTGAAAGGATGGCTCGTTGGCAAATGTTACTCTTAGAGTTCGATATTGTCTATGTCAGCTAGAAAGCAATAAAAGGAAGTGTGGTAGCAGACCTTTTGGCCAATCATACTTCAGATGACTATGAACCTCTAGACTTCAGTTTCCCGGATGAAGATTTGATTCGTACTTTAGTGAAGGAAAAGTCCACCAATGAGTCTTGGAAGCTCTATTTCGATGGGGCATCCAATGCCCTAGGCCGAGGGATAGGGACGGTATTAATTTCTCCCGAGGAGGTCTATTATCCCTTTACCAGTAGATTGGAGTTCTTTTGTACAAACAACATAGCGGAGCATGAGGCTTGCATTATGGGACTCTGTGCGGCCATCGAAAGAAAGGTCGAGACACTTCAGGTTTTTAGGGATTCGTCTTTGGCGATCTACCAGCTCCAAAAAGAGTGGGAGACGAGAGACCATAAGTTAGTTAAATACTATGACCTGATCCAGGAGTTGATTAAAAGTTTTGAAGAGATCAGCTTTGCGTACCTACCGAGAGAAGATAACCAGATGGCTGACGCTCTAGCAACTTTAGCCGCCATGCTCGAGGCAAGCCCGACGGCTGAAATAAAGCTGGTTGAGATACAAATTTTTGAGGTGTCGGCTCATTGTTATAATTTGGAGGAAGAGAAAGATGGCAACCCGTGGTACTATGATATCCTCCAATATATCAAGTTCCAGGTTTACCCAAAGGATGCCAACGATAATGATAAAAGAACCATTAGGAGGTTAGCTGCGGGCTATGTTCTTGATGGAGAAGTATTGTACAAGAAAAGTAAGGACCAGGTTCTTTTGAGATGCGTTAATGCACAGGAGGCTGAAACCATCTTAGCCGAAGTACATGACGGTTTATGTGGGACCCACACCAATGGTTTCTCAATGGCTAGAAAGATCATGAGATATGGGTATTTTTGGTCTACCATGGAGGGAGACTGTATCAAATATGCAAAGAAATGTCATAAGTGTTAGATCTATGCCGACAAGATACAAGCTCCGCCAGTACCGCTTTACACTATGAATTCACCATGGCCTTTTGCCACTTGGGGCATCGACGATATCGGTCAGATACACCCAAAAGCTTCTAATGGGCACCGTTTCATCTTGGTAGCCATAGATTAGTTCACCAAATGGGTGGAAGTTGCCTCTTATGCCAGTATCACGAGAGCAACCGTATGCAAATTCTTGAAGAAGGAGATCATCTATCGTTATGGTTTGCCAGAAAGGATCGTCACTAATAATGCTTCCAACATAAATAATAAGACAATGACTGAAGTTTATGAACAGTTCAAAATTGTGCATCACAATTCTACCACTTATCGTCCCTAGATGAGTGGGGCAGTGGAAGCGGCAAACAAGAATATTAAGAAGATCATAGCCAAGACCACCGACACTTTCAAGGATTGGCATGAGAAGTTTTCGTTTACACTTTTTGCCTATTGAAGTAGAAATCCCATCTCTAAGGATTTTGAATGAAACGAAGCTAGATGATGCGGAATGGATGCAAGCAAGGTTTGATTAGTTGAACCTCATTGATGAGAAGAGATTAAGGGCCATCTATCATGGCCAAATGTATCAGAAGAGGATGATGCGTGCCTACAACAAGAAGGTTCGCCCGAGAGAATTCCAAGAAGGAGATTTGGTGCTCAAGAAGATCTTGTCAATTCAAAAAGACTTCCGGGGAAAATGGATGCCTAACTGGGAAGAACCTTATGTTGTTAAAAAGGCTTTCTCAGGAGGAGCATTAATTCCGACAGAAATGGATGAAAAAGAGTTGAGCAATCCAGTGAATTCAAATTCCGTCAAGAAGTATTACGCTTAGAGAAGAAAAAAGAAGAAGGAAAAAATAGAGCAAAAACTCGAAAGGGCACTTCACAAAATGAAATGCATGTGGTGAAAACCTAAAAGGGCGCCCCATGTAAAACAAGAAAAAAGGATAAAAAAAGATAAAAAAAAAAGAAGAAAAAGAAAATAAAAATGAGGGTTCAAGGTGAAAACTCAGAAACAAGCATCTTGAAACCAAAGGAGGGTCTGAATTGAAAATTTGAGAAGGACGGTTCAGATGAATTTTGAGGATTAGGCATCCGACTAATGAGCTCTGTTACAGCTCAAAGTACTCCATTTTAGGCTACGGTGGAACTTCTTTTTGATTAATGGGAATTTCAGTCTAGCATAGCCCGTGAGAGGTTTATCGCGGTCGATGGGCTCTCACATCATTCATACAATTGATATTCGGGAATACTGCACCTTATTACTTATATCTTTTCACGTTTGCCATGACTTTCAAATTGTTCTAACGTCCCTTATGTTAATAAATAAATATTTTGTTCTTCCTTTCCTTTTTTCATGAGCATTCTTTTAAGTAGATTGTCATAGATCATCGTAAAAAAGGATTTCTTGGTATTATTATGATTTAACCCTTTAAGTTCAAGTCATTTTGAGAACAGAAATCGATAACATTGGAAGGAAGTCTGCCAAAGTTGAGACTGAAAGACATGATGAGATTTTCCCAGAAGATGATGAACGCCCTCCGTATTAAGGTTCAAGATAGAAGAGCCAATGGCAAAAACCCGAAAGGGTGCCCTAGAAGAGAAGAAAAGAAAGAGAAGAGAAAAAAAGAAGAAAAAAAAAAGGAAAAGAAAAGAAACGTTAGTCAAAGTGAAAACCCGAAAGGGCACTTTGAAAAAGAGGAAAATCTCTAAAGTGAAAATTCGAAAGAGTACTTTAGAACAAAATTTTGGAGAATATAAGGGTCAAACAGGAATTGAGTCGGATGCGTGGAACGACAACAAATGTTCCAAGGCAAGAAGAAAATGAGAGAAAGATGAAGCATGAAGCTGAAGGAGTATGGGCATTAATCATGCATCATGGATAGTTAGGTATCCTTAAGGTAGGAGCATACTAACTAGCATCATCAAAGCATTGTGTTTATTTCCTCCAGGTATTTGAAAAAAAAAACAAGAGGCAGATTTTAGGAGTTAAGAATCTATCACCGACATTCTATGCCAAGACAATGAAGATCGAAGGCATTCCAGAAGACTCAAAGCGAGATGTTTGATGTCAAGATGACCAGAAAGTAAGACATCAGTTTTAGGGGACCTTAAGACGAAGTATCGCCCCAAGATGAGACGATGAAGATCGAAGGCATTCCAGAAGACTCAAAGTGCGATGTTTGATGTCAAGGCGACCCGAAAGTAGGGCATCATTTTAAGGGGTCCTCAAGACGAGGTACCACTCCATGCCAAGGCGATGAAGGTCGAGCGCATGTTAAAAAGGCTCAAGGTGAGACGTCATTTGGGTGCCAAGATGATCGAGGATCGAGGCATCATTTTAAGGGCTTCACTTCTTCAGTCCTTACATGGGAAGAATTCGGAGCTCTAGAATTTCCAGAAGAGAAAGGGCGAACGGTTTTATTTAGGAAGGACTCGTAGTTCGGAATCTCTAGACAGGGAAGTTGGATAAAACTAGTGCTTATGGTCTTTGCTTTATTCTTGTTCTACAAGTATAAGCAAAGAGGGGCAGCTATAATCACTAATTTTATCCGAGGTTTTTAACCCATTTTTATTTTTTGTAAATATTTGAATAATGGGCCTTAATTGTTTTTAACTTATATATTTTAATCATTAGCTTAAAATATATATTCTATATCCATTAGTGTCATTTGTGCTTAGTTAGGTTATTAATGTTATCCGTTGTGTTTGTTAAGAAAGAAGAAAAAATAAAAAAAAACATTAATTAAAATAAAGCCCACTTAAATTAAAATAAGACCAAAAAGTCCATTTGACAGTCCATATTACAAATTATAAAAAAATTAATTACATATTAATCGTCTCGTTTAGGCCAAGATAACAAAAACCCCAATCTAACACACTATTTCTTCTATACGCAGCCATTTCCCTACCGTCAGATCTGGGACAGATCTGACAGTCCAAATCTAGCATCAGAAGGAAACCCTAATTAGGGTTGTCATTTTCCAAGCACCGTATCACTATAGCCGTTAGATCAAAGATCTATTGGACGACCTAGATGAAAGGCATAAAGACTTCCAGAACCACACGCACTCACACGTGGCCCTCCAGTTCCTCCACGCGTGTGTGCGATACACACGTGACTTTCCAGATCTATACGCGCCCACGCGCTAAGCTTCTGAACTCCTTCGGACTCTTCATTTGCTGTTGCTACAAGCCTTTCACTGGTCCCCTTCTCTCCTTGCTCCGCCACGATTACATGCAACACAAAAATAGAATAACATTAGCAAAGAAGATCAAAACATCAGAGATCCAAAACCAAAAAATCTCCAGACAAGTTCGACAAATTTCAGAGGAAATTATAATATTGTAAAATTTATTCCATGTAACAACATAGTTCGGTTATAAAAATCGAACGCACAAAACAATGTAAATAGTTTTTTCAATTTGGGAGAAATACAAAGAAAGCACCTTTTAGAGGTAATCATCTTTTCTTGCATGCGTGCCATATAAAAAACATAGATCCGAAGGAAACCCTTTTTTACCTTTATTTTTTAGGTGTCGTTTTGTTGTCCAGATCTGAACTCTGGCGAAAAACTCGTCGCCTCTGGGCTTAGAAGGGTGAGCCAGAAGTAGAGATTTGGAAGCGTCTTGTTGGTTCCTCTCACCAGTGACAAACCTTTAGTTTTTTGGCCATACATGTGAACTGGGGGAGGACTATAAGCCTTTGGTTTCGAAGTGTTTAAGGTTAGATATAGGTCGATGGGGGTGCTTTTCTTAAAAATCATGGCTTGGTTTTGTGTTTAGGGGTCGAAAGGAAGGGTTTTTTGTGGTTTCTTTGGTTATCCGGCATCGTTGTATGGTGGCCAGAGGTGGTTAGCATGGTGGTTTCTCTGTTGGATTCTGGGAATCACGGCGGAGCTGGAGGTTGCAGATGAATGCCATGGACGTGTCATCTAGAGGGCAGATAGAGTTTGGAGCTCTCTTGATTTTCGAAAAATGGAAAAAGGTTTTTGAAATGACCAAAAATTGCCGTTTAAGGCAAAATTTAAGTTTTACACTGTTTTAAAAGAATTAAAATGGTTTATTTCCCGTTTTTAAGTCATTCCTTCCTTTTAAGTTTACTTTCCAGGATTTCCCCTTTTGAAATTACATGAATGGTCCTGGAAACAATTTCAAAATCATCATTTTGGTCCCGAAATTAGTCCGAATTGATTCTTTAAAGTTGGTTTTATTACACTAATACCCTTTCATGTTTTAAACGTTTTTAAGGGTTTTCGTCTTTCAAAATGGCACCCTAGGTCCCTCTAATTTTTATCCATTTTTGATTAAGTCCTAGATATAATTTTAATTTGATTCTAAAGGGTTTATTAACTATTTTAGTCCCTATCATTTTCAAATCTATTACCAGTTTTAAATTGTCTAATTAGGTCCCTATTGTTTTGCTTTACTTCAATCTAAACACATATTGCATGTTTACATACCCTTTTTTTCTTTATATTATGCCTTTAATTGTATTTTTTAATTATTCGTTATTTTAATTAAATGCCTTGTTTGCCTTTTAATTTCTTGTTTTTTTTAGAATAGTTTTGTAGTCTAGTTTAGGCTCTTTAGGTTTAGTTTAGAATTTCAGATTTAATTTAATTAATTTAAACTATGTGTTCATTTAATTGAGGCGTAGGTTTTAAAATTAATTAAATTTAGGATAGGATTATAGCCTTTGTTAGACTTTAGATTCGAATCAATTTAATCCATTTAAATTTGCCCTTGGCTCATTAGGGTAAATGTTAAATGTATTGAATTGGTTGAACAATTCTTAATGGTTTTAGGGGCAAAACATGAATTTCATGTAGATCACCTAATTTAAAGTCATAGCTAATTAATTCGATTGATTTTGGATAGTTTCCCTGGCTCATTGGGATTCTAGTTTAGAATTAATCGAATTAATGATAACCAATAAAATGATAGGTTTATAGATTTTAGGGTTGAATTAATTTAGGATTAATACCTAGTATAATTTAGTTAATTAGACCACTAATTGAATGTTCAATAATTTGGGCCTTTTTTAGGTTAGGGCTTTAGTGGGCCTTAGTGCTTTAATTTCAAGTTCTTCTATGTCATGCATTTTAATTATCATCCATAAGACCTTTAATATTTTAATTGGACATTGCTTTTAATTAATTAACTTTAATTATAAAACGAAGGTATTTATTAATTTTGATATTTGTGTCGTAACAGTCCTGACTCACTGGATGTTGACTAAATATTTGAATTAATTCTTATCGTCTAAAGGTAATAATTCGGGAAAAATCATGACAAGACATAACATCATTCTTAAATACCTGCATCATGCATAAAGGTGATGAACGGAGTTCGAACCATAAATTAACACGACAGTCGGGTTTATTCGATGTCGGTTTAATCTATGGCCCGAGGTATCGTCACCCTTATTAATTAAATACTGAATTAATTCGAATTTACTAATTTGACCAAGCTCATCTAATTAAAGTCTAAATTCAATTACTAACCATTTAATTAAAGTCAATTTAAATTTTGATAATTTCCATCAATTAAAAGCAACATATGTTTTGGTACCGATTTTCGGGCGTGATGGGGGTGTTAATCCTTCCCCATGCGTAACCAACTCCCGAACCCGCTTTTTTAATGAATCTTTGGTTTTTATGGTGTCCAGCCTACCTTAGTGGCTGGTGGCGACTCCAAGTTTTTTTTATTTTCAAAAACGATTTTTTTTAAGAATTCCCCTACTTTTCCAAATATTTTTCAAAAAAAACGAAAAACACGGACTACGTTCCTTTTTAAGTGACTTTTCAAATTTCAAAGAAAAGGGTCACTACAAAGAGGTTACGAACTTCGAAGGGTTTTAAGGTTTTTGATCGAAAAAACATGAATTAGGGATGGTTTAGGTGTTTGTGTGGATCAAATGGAAATTTAGGATGAATGTGGGAAGAACTGCGAAGGTTTTAGGGTTTTAATCAAGGAAAAACATAAATTTGCAGGTTTTAAGTGTTTGTGATGAATCAAGGAGAGTTTTTAGGTTGGATATGTGAAGAACACATGTTGATTTTTGAAGTTTGATCGAAAAGGCTAGGTTTTTCTAGGTTTGAGGTGTTTGGGTTGAGAGGTTTTAGAGAGAGAGAACAGAAATGAGGAGAGAGCGTGTGTGAATTGGAAAATATGGTCATTTTGACTCGGATTTGGGCTATTTATGCCCGAATTGGTACGGTGCTATTTTGGCACCAGGTCAAAATGACCCACGCATCTCGTTTGGGTGAGGTTTGGCCCACGCACCTCCAAATGGATATCCTTTGGTTTTTGCCCTTTTCTTTACTTTCTTTCAATTTAGTCCTTTCCTCTCTTAATTTGTCATCTAAGTTTCGCATTTAATTCAATTTAGTCCCCATTCCCCTTAATTGTTTCCCTAAGTTTGTAGTCCTTTCAGTTTAGTCACTTAGGCTTTGTAGTTTGGACTTAGAGTTTTGTAATATTTTCAATTTGGTCCGTTAATAGTAATTCGAGCCTTGTGTTTTAATTTGTTCTCAATTTAGTTTTTTTATTTATTTTATGTAATTAAATGTAATTAATTATATGTTTGAGTGCATTTTTAAAATTAAGCATATAATATATTTTGTTAGACAATTAAATACATCTAGACTTAATAATTGTTTAGAGCCTTTTAGTTTAGGTTCTCTAATTAAAATTCAATAATTAAATAGGAAAGATAATTGTAGTAAGTAGATGTATATTAAATATAATTTTAAAATCCAAATTTGGATGGTGTTCCATTGTTTACAATGGGGTGTTATCACAATATGGATTTTAATAAGTTATATTTAATATATGTTACACTTAAAATTGAACGTCAATTTAGTTCTTTAATTAAAATTAAACAATTAATTAAAATACATTGTAGTTAATGGGACTCAAATTTGGACGATGTTCCATTGTTTACAATGGGGTGGTATCTCAACTTTGGTTTTAAAGGTGAACATTTGATATACATTTTCACATATAATTTTGACTTAAATGTAGAGCCTTGATTAGGGTTAGAACTTTAATTAATTAGAAAGATTAATTAATTAGGAATATGATTAATTTAAAGGCTTTAAATATACGGAAGGTGTCCAAGAACTCATAAAAGCCATTAAATTAATTAGTATTCATAATTTTAAATACCTAATTGATTAGAGCCTTTTTAGGAATAGTACTTAAAATTGACAAGACAATAAAAAGACATTCATAAAAACCTTTTATATTGGGAATTCATTTTTTAAATACGAATAGGGGTGTCATCTAACGGGGTGCTTTTAATCTCGTATTCGAACAAAATGAATTTCCTTATAAAAGGATATCTGCATTCAGAATTTAAATTCAATTAATAATTATGGATAAATTAAATTCAAATAATTATTCAAAATGCCACATAAAATTAAAGGTACCGATAACGGGCGTTCGTAGGGGTGCTAATCTTTCCCTACACGTAACCGACTCTCGAACCCACTTTTTAAGACAGAATCTCTGGTTTGTTTTTCTGGTGCCCGGTCTACCTCGAAGTGATTGGTGGCGACTCCAAAATGTTTTTAAGAAATAAAATAATGAAAATACAATTTAATACGAACAAACCTAAATTTTCAAGATTAAATTAAAAATGTCCAAAAAACCCTAATTTTCCAAAAGATCGATCGTCAGGCTATTTTTTACACATCCCGATTTCAAAAATGGTCGCGACACCCATGGGCAGCCACAAGGCTTCTCTGTATAGGATAAAGACACACCATCAGTAGGAGGTAGGCCCTAGGGTGTAGAGCCTTCGAACACCATCAGGTAGTGTCAGGCCTTAGGGTGCGACAGCCTCGCACACTATCGCTAGGAGGCAAGCCCTAGGGTGCGGAGGGCTCGAACACCATTAGGCCATGTCAGGCCCTAGAGTATGGCAGCCTCATACACTATCGGTGGGAGGAAAGCCCTAAGGTACAAGGGCCTCGAACAGCATCAGACTATGTCAGGCCCTAGGGTACGGCAGCCTCACACACCATCGGTGGAAGGCACGCCCTAAGGTGCCGGGGCCTCACATACCATCGGGTAGTGTTAGGTCCTAGGATACGAATCCTTGCACACCAACGGTATGAGGCACACCCTAGGATGTAAGAGCCTCGAACACCATCAGGCGGTTTAAGGCCCTAGGGTGCGGAAGCCTCGTACACCATTGAGAGGTCCTAGGCCCTTAGGTGGCCACCATTAGGGTGTTGAGAGAAGGTTTCCCCATTTCAGACATGACAATATCTACCAGGAGTAGATCTATAATGTTTTCTAGATCTTTAGAGGGTAGTGATTCACGCCCCTAGCTCCCCACCCAGGGGTTCGGGCCTCAGCACTCTAAGGTGCGAGGTGGGCACTTAGGCGTCAGCGGTATTAGCCCTATCCATTCCATTCATGGGTTTGTCGAGAAAATTTGGATTAAAGAAATTGATGGGGTTGGTGGAATCAAGAACCGACTTCTTCCCGGGCATAGCTTGCCAAGGGCAAGGATAAGTAGATAACTATGCTCTGCCAAGAAAAACTATTCTACCAGGTTCCTTATGTCGGGAAAGGTTCTCTAGGAGTGGCTTATGCATAGTTCTGCAAGTTCGTGCCCTAGCCATTATGCTTCATTTGGGTGCCCTTTGTGACCCTAAATGAGGCAGCCACTATAGGCTTTGATTTTGTCTTCGTATGATCTTGTTGGCTCTGTGCTACTTTCTGAGACCCCGTCACCCTAGTGGGGGTGTGAGTAGGCCATCTAATGTTCATACATTTGATAAGATTGATGCCTCAGTGGGTTCTACTATTGCACCACCCAAGTCACCCTCACAGCAGCAACCATCCCCTTCCTACCCCAAAAAAATGTTAAACCCCCCTCAAATAAGGTAACCCTACTGTTACCTTTCCTTTCCCCTCACAATCCCGAAGATGGTGACCCTACTAGTTACCTTCTCTCGAGTTTAGTCGTTTTGTGTATTCTTGTACCTACCGATTATGGTGTGCCCTTGCTCATTGTTTCCTCTGCTCATCGATCGAGTCATCGTTCGTGTGAGTTGTGGACCAGTGGGTGTGGATGTTACTACTTGCATGCAATGGGCATATGAGTTGTTTTGGTTGTTTGTCAGCAAGCTTCGTGCTACATGCATCAAACTATCAAGCTGTACTCCTCTTCAATATCGTCTCCTTATGGTCATTATGCCCAATAGGTGTTTTAGGGATCCAAATGTTGCATACCCAAATCGATGAAATTTTGGATGCATTGTCATCTTTTTTCTGTCTAGTGGCCTTGTGGCTACTCGATGGACCTTAGTCGTGCCTAGTGTCCTAATTGTTTTGATCAAGATAATTTGATCATGTTGGTGCATTGGTGCTCGATTGTGCTTTCAGATACGAAAAATCTTGTGAACATAGGTTTAAAGCCCCGGTCACTCAACTCTTTTGCATTTTGTCCCTCAACACGATCGATGCTCTTGCCTTGTTACGGACTCTCGCCTACCTAGGTAGTGCAATAAGGACGGTGCAGGGCAAACGTCGCCAAAGTATGCTACTTGGTTGATCCTTCCATTAGTCATATGATTGTCTCAAAGATTAAGCCATGCATGTGTAAGTATGAACTAATTCAGACTGTGAAACTATGAATGGATCATTAAATCAGTTATAGTTTGCTTGATAGTATTTGTTACTAGGATAACCGTAGTAATTCTAGAGCTAATACATGCAAAAAACCCTGACTTTTGGAAGGGATACATATAGTAGATAAAAGGTCGACGTGGGCTTTACCTGTTTCTCTGATGATTCATGATAACTAGATGGATCGCACTATCTTTATGCCAGCGATGTATCATTCAAATTTTTTCCCTCTCAACTTTCGATAGTAGGATAGTGGCTTACTATAGTGGTATAGATGATAGAGAATTTGGGTTCAATTTTGGAGAGGGAACCTAAAAAATGGCTACCATATCCAAGAAAGGTAGTACAGGCACAAATTACCCAATCCTAACATAGGGAGGTAATGATAATTGTCACGGGCTGCCAATCCATGACCGAGATGGTCGTACACCTAGGGGTCTTTCCAAGTACACCATGTGCTTCACCAAACTGATGGGACCAAGTCTACACCCTCCTCGCACACCATGTGGCCAAGACAAACACCTCATGTGCTGCTCATAAGAAATAGACCTAGGGGAGCACTCTCATCGCACCCAATGGGGACTAAACGAGCACCCTCTATGCTACCCACACCATAGAGGCTGATTCAGCACCCATTGTTCACACCTAGGGGCCTAGACGAGCACCCTTCAAGTTGTTCATGACCCTAAGGCCTAAATTAGCACCTAGCATGCTACCATTGAGGTTTTGGCCAAGTAAACCAAGCCTATCCATGCCCAATTCACCCAAGAGGCCAAGACTCATGGATATAGTTCATCTTTTGACCAACACACATGGAAAGTATCCTCTCTAACATGACAGCTACAATCATGTAATGATTAGATATGATGGGGAATAATTCTTCCCTTTTATTTTTGGCATCTTTGTAAGCTATGGGTAAATTTTCCATACATAGAAGGCATAAATCAAGGGACAATCCTTATCCCTTTGATTGATCCATTCTAGACCATTAGATGTAAGATGGTTTGCCTATAAATAGTGGCTCACCCTTACCCATTTCATTCATTCAGAACTCATTTGAGTATTTATAACTTTCTTGAGCATTTGAGTAAAGAGTTACATTTTCTCTCTATATTGCTTGGTTCTTGTTTTCCTTGCTTGCCTTAGCCATTTTCTTTATTTTCCCATAAGCTTCTACTATTCTAAGCATTCTTGCTTAGTGATTGTAAAGGCTAACTTAGTCTTCGACTAAGATTATCGTCTAAGGCTGCACAGATCAGCTAATCAGACTCTAGCCCTGTGACAAGTGGTATCAGAGCCAAATTCTACACACAACTGAGTAAAGATGGCACAAGAAGGAAAAATTGTTGCAACAAAGATGGATGTGGAAGGACCGAGTAATGCGCTTGGAGCTAAGGTGCCGACTTTGAGAATTGAGATCGAGAAGACTTCTCTTGGTGAGGAGAAGCCATTAAATGATACCATGTCAGTAATCAAGCCATTAAAGTGCTATATTTGCATTGGTCAACACAGAATTAAAGACACAAAAGAGGCTGTAACGCCCCAGTTTTAGGGCTTAGCGGTTTTGAGGTTTATTAGACGATATGGTTGATCGGGTTAAAGATTCGAGTCAGATTGGGACCGTGTATTTTTTGGCGAGATAAAAATATGGAAAATGATTAAAAATCATCTTTTAATATATGATTAATATTAGTGAAATCAATTTTAGGAAAAAGGATTTGGAAATGTGACATTTTGGCTAGTGACCAAAATGCAATTTTTTAAAACTGTTTTGGTGACTAAAATGAAAAGGGTCAAGTTCTTAGAATCATTAAGGAGCTAATTTACCATGTGTTTTCTGGTGGTTTCTTCCTTCAATTAAACCATTTTAAACATGTGTTTTAAAGGGTGGTTAAGAGGGATTAAAATATCTAAGTTAGTTATTTGCTTTTAAAGGAAATTTGCGTAACTTTTTCCTAAACCTTTTCTCTCAACTTCTTTTCTGCCAAATACTCATAATTTCATCAAAATCCACATGTGAGAGACTCTTTTCACTCAGATTATTGATTTCAACTTGATTCTTTAACTTTGTTTACAAAATATTATTAAAATCTTATGTTTTCTTAGCTTTAAACAAGTCAATTGAAGGAGAAATCAAATAAAAGGGGTAAGGTCCGTGATCTCCTCTGTTAAAATGGTTCTTTATTGATATTCCTAAGTGTTTGATCCTTGATTTGTGGTTTACAATATGATTTTGATGTTTTATAAGGAATTTATGGATTTAATTGGGTAAAATTGAGGTATTAAGGGAAATATTCATATTGAATCTAATTTCCAGTGTTATGAATGGAGTTTGATCATATTTTGGATGCTTTTTGATGTAATTAAGTCAATTTTATCAATGGAATCCCAGAACTCTAATTGATTAGGTTTCTAGAATTGAGGTTTTGTGGTGTTGTAATGGTTGTGAGGTTGCTGGAGGTGTTAGGTTGTTTTGGATCTATTTTAAAATGTGTTTTGATGTTAAAAGTGATGTTGGATTGAACGATTTTGGCTGGGTTGTATTTGGAAGTGTGTATGTGATGTTTTCGGTTGTTGTGGAGGGTTATATGTGAAGGCAATATGGAAGTCCGAGGGGATCTATTGTTGCAGTGTTTTAGATGCTTGGAGATGCACTAACCCTCTATTGTTATTTGGATTAAATAGGAGAGGTTGCTCTAGAAGCTAGCGAGGTTACGTTGGAGGCTTCAGACGTGTTAATTTGCGTTGGCAAATTAAGGTTTCACGTATCGATGAGTGAAAATGTGGTTTAAAGTGTTTTGATGTTTTGGAATAAGGTTTCAGGAGTTAAGGTAGATCTTGAAACACTTACCTAAGCTTAAAAGTAAGTATCGGAAAGATTTCTCTCTCGATCATGCTTTTACGAAATGGTTTTATGCACTTGTTTTGATTTACATGTTACCTACTATTTAAGCATGGTTTAAGGTATTTGATATACTGTTTTTTAAGCATGTATTGCTGAAAGATGCATATGGTAAGTGATCCTTGTAAGTATGGTTTATACTTTTGTTTAAAGCATAGTTGATGCTTTGGAAAAATGGTTTGGTCTAATGCTTGTTAAAAATAGTGAGGTAAATGGAAAGTGGTTAATTATATTGGCAAGTGATGTGGTTTTAAATTTGTTATCGGATATAGTTGGCCAGCCATAGGATTGAGTGCACTTTAAAAAGTCATCTTGGATGTTGAGGGGTTTAGATCTGTGTACCGAAAACTCTATCCAAGTACCCTAATGGTAGAGGGGTTTAATTGTACCGAAGACTCCCATTAGTGGGTTAAGCATCTAACGAATGAAAGGCGTTGGTGTCCCCATGGGTTGAAATTGTACCCGGTTGTTATTGTATCGTGATTGTGATTGTATTGCTATTCCGGTTGAGATTCCTTGAAGTGTTGGTTGAACACTTGTTTAATCTGTGTATCCGATGAACTCTTTTGGTAATGAGACTTGTTTAATGATCACTTATGAGCCAATATAATTGTTATTGTATCATTGAAATGTTTATGTTGTATAATGTGATTTATACACGTTTCTCTTTAAGCTTTGCATTTGGTAGTAATGCATGGGAAGGCTTAAATGGAGGTTTAGCAATAGAATTTGTTGTTGGTTAATGATACGTGTTGCATATGGTTTAATATGTTAGTTTTAATGAGGTTAATTGCATGGTTTTAAGGTCGTGATGTTTTATAGGATGATGTTTTAAATGATGATGTTTTAAGCAAATAGTTTTAAGTGCATTAATAGAGTTTTGTTTTTGAGCATTCATCACTAAGCCTAGTGTTCTTACGCTCTCTTTGTCCATCAATGCATAGAATTAAAGTCGTTAGAAGGTAGCAAGAAGCAAGGGGATCCTAGCAAGACTTGGTTATCAAAGTATGTCTTGGATTAGATTATAAGAATAAAGGCAATAGGGCACTTATTTTGGTTTTGGGAGATGTTATGTTGAACTCCCTATATGAGCTTGTTTGTTTGGTTGCTCTTGTGTTGTAAATGGCCTCTAAAGTGTGTTTTTGGTGACGATTTACGTTTTGATATGTTGCTTGGATGAAAAACTATGATGCATACCTATAGATTTACATTTGATACAAGATGCCATGATATGACGTTAAATTTGTGATGCTATGCTATGTGTGGTAATCTAAGTACGTTAGTGATGTGTCTCAAGCTTGTTGGCGTGGTTAGATTGGGTTAATTTCATGTTAAACCATCTCAAAATGACATTACAGGCCCAGGCGTATTGGTACACGATGGACTGTACTGATACGGCTAGGTTATTTCAAGTACCGAGGATTGGTACGGGTAAGTGTGTACCGGTACAGTTAAGCAATTTAAGCTTGGCGTACCAGTTTAGTTTCTTTAATCTTTCTTCGGTTTGCTTTAGCAAACCTAATGTAACCTTCTCGGTTCATTTGGGCGTCTAGGCCAGGTCGAGGGGGTTACATTTGGTATGGTTATTGTAATGTCGATATGAGTTATACTCTGTTGTTTGCCATGTACGGTGATTGATATATGCATGTTGGTTGCTATATGCCATGTTGGGGAAAATTTGGGTACACATTGCCTTATTATTATAGTCTTGTAAGTTTGACTTTTAAAAGGGAAGTCTTGGATCCTTGCTTAAAGTCGGCCTGACTATTTTTGTTTTGAAATGATTATCATGCCTTAGATATATCTTAGCATGATGGGACCGAGAAGAGAGTTATGATCAGGTACGATTGCTGCTGCCGTTGGGCAGGATGTAGAGGGAGATGTCGTTCCTCCTAGAGGGTTGCCGTCGCCCCAGCTAGTTCACCTAAGGGAGTGGAGCAAGTACCACCTGTGCCAGCTGAGCTAGGGGTGTGTGATATGGCACCGTTGATTCAGGCCACGACCAGTACTTTATAGGCAACAGTTACGGGTGTTCATGTGTCGGCACCACCGGTGGTTGGGCAGGGTTTACCATTAGAGCGTCTTTATAGTTTGGGCGGAGTTGAGTTTTGAGGCTTGTCACTTGAGGCTTCTGAGGATTGGCATGCTAGTACTAATAGAGTACTGGGTCAGATAGATTGTTCTGATGACCGTAAGCTGGGTTATGTTATGTCTTTGCTTCAGGGTGATGCATATACGTGGTGGACAACCACAGTGTCAAGGATGGAAGTTGAGGATGTGACCTGGGAATTCTTTCATGATGCTTTTAAGAAGAAATATATGGGAGTCCGATATCAGGGTGAGTGGAAGCGAGAGTTTATGTCTCTGGTGCAGGGAAATATGTCTGTGGCTGAGTATGAGGTGCAGTTTGTGAGGTTGAGCCAGTATGCACTTGAGTTGGTTCCTAACGGATGTCAGCGATGTGATAGGTTTTGCTACAGGCTAGTGCAGGAGGTTAAGATATATATGCCGGCTGCCGATTACACAAACTTTTATGTGTTAGTTTCACGGACAAAGGATATGGAGCAGAAAGAGACACTATGATAGGAGATTTCGGCTGGAATCGAGGTTTAGTGGTGGTGGTGGTCATCGTCGTGGAGTTCAGGGATTGAGTGTTTAGGATAGAGCTTCACATAACATCTGTTGGGTTTGTGGATTTTGGGATCATCTGAGGCGAGACTGTCTGCGGTTGGCTAGGGAGGGTCAGGCACCTGCGCCTGTTGCAACTAATATTTGCTAGAGTTGTGGGTCTGGAGACCATCTGAGACATGATTTTCCATTGTCGGTCTGAGGTGGGCAGGGTGTTGTACCTGTTATTGCTCCGCAGCGAGGCCGTGGGCGTGGTCGTGGGCTATTTCAGCATCGTGATGTTGGGTAGAGGACTGTGGCTCATACTGTTGCTATGCAGCCTGAGGGAGGTAGAACGGCTAGGGTGTATGCGCACCGTGAGGGTCACAATGACACCGATATGATTGCATGTACCTTCTCTCTATAGTCTTTATCATTGTACTCGTTGGTTGATTATGGTTTTACTCATTTTTATATCTTGAGTGAGCATGCACAATTGTTGGATATACCTGTTGATTTTCTTTATGTGGGTGTTAGAGTGGCCAATTATCTTGGTGAGACGGTTGTAGTTCGAAAGTTGTATCGTAGGTGTCTGCTGATGGTCCAGGGTTATGAGTTTGTCGTGGATTTGATGGAGTTACTATTCCATGGCTTTGATGTTATTTTAGGCATGGATTAGTTGACCGAACATCAGGTTGTGGTGGATTTTGAGACCAAAAGGATATCTTTGAGGTTGTCTAATGATTTGGTAGTTGTGGTTGTGGGCGAGAACACCAAGTTCATGTCTAATGTTGTTTCGGCTCTAGAAACGAGTCGGATGTTGGGATCTAGATGCCAGGTGTTTTTGGCCTATATAATGAATCTTGGATCGAAAGAGTTGAGAGTGGAGGATATTCACACCGTATGTGAGTTTCTGGGTATTTTCTAGAAGAATTGTCGGGGTTGCCACCTGACCGGTAGAGTTTGGCATTGAGGTTCTTGAGAATATGGTACTTATGTCGATTACCTCGTATCGCATGGCCCCAAAGGAGTTGAAGACGCGGCTGCAGGAGTTGCTTGATCGTGGGTTCATTAAACCTAGTATTTCACCATGAGGAGCACCAGTGTTGTTTGTTAAGAAGAAAGATGGTACGTTACGAATGTGTATAGATTATCAGCAGCTGAACAAGATAATGATAAAGAACAAGTATCCCTTGTCGCGGATAGATGATCTGTTTGATCAGTTTTGAGGTGCGTCGGTGTTTTCCAAGATAAATTTGAGGTTTGGGTACTATCAGTTGCAGGTGAATGATGCAGATGTACCTAAGATAGCTTTCTGTACAAGGTACGAGCATTATGAGTTTCTTGTGATGCCTTTTGGTTTGACCAATGCACCAACAGCTTTTATGGACATGATGAATCGAGTGTTCTATGAGTTCTTGGATTAGTTTGTGGTTGTGTTTATCGATGATATTCTTGTGTATTCTCGTACCGAGTAGGATCATGATAGATATTTGCGAATTGTGCTTCAGACGTTGTTGACTAATCAGCTTTATGCTAAGCTGAGCAAATGTGAGTTTTCGCTTAGGGAAGTGGTTTTCCTTGGGCATGTTGTGTCGGCCGAGGGAATTCATGTTGATTCATATAAAGTGAAGGCCGTAATGAGTTGGAAGGTGCATAGGTCGGTGACGGAAGTTCAGAGTTTTCTTAGGTTGGTCGGTTATTACCATAGGTTCGTGAAAGGGTTCTCCAATTTGGATGCTCCTTTGACCAAGTTGTTGCAGAATAATGTTCTTTTTGAGTGTACAGAGGATAGGTAGCGAGCTTTTGAGAAGTTGAAAGAAGCTTTAACGTGTACTCCAGTCTTGGTTCAACCTGAATCGGGGAAGGAGTTCATTGTTTATAGTGATGCTTCGTATGTGGGGCTTGGATGTATGTTCATGCAGGAAGGTAAGGTGGTTGCGTATGCATCTAGGTAATTGAAGGTGTATGAGCGTAATTACCCTACTCATGATCTTGAGCTTGCCGCGGTTGTGTTTTCCTTGAAGATCTGGAGGCATTACCTTTATGGCGAGAAGTGTGTGGTTTATACGGATCATAAGAGTTTGAAATATCTAATGTCGCAGAAGGAGCTGAATCTTAGGCAACGCAGATGGTTGGAGTAGCTTAAGGATTATGATCTGACCATTGAGTATCATCCGGTAAAAGCCATTGTTATGGCGGATGCTTTGAGCAGAAGAGCGGCTGTGGAGTTGAGGGCTATGTTTGCTCAGTTGAGTGTGACAGATGACGGAGGTTTGTTAGCGGAGTTGCAGGTGAAATTGTCTTTGTCACAATGGATTAAGGAAAGACAGCCGTATAATGATAGTTTGGTACGCATGTGAAAGATATCATGGATGGGAATCCTACGGATTTTCACTTTAATGATGATGGAGTGTTGTGTTTCAAAGGTCGGATGGTTGTACCAGAGGATGATGAGTTGAGGCTTATCATTTTGATCGAGGCGCATTCTAGTCCTTTTGCCATGCATCCCGGTAGTACTAAGATGTATCGGGGATTAAAGGAGGAGTACTATTGGGTTGGTCTTAAGAAAGATGTAGCTGATTTTGTTAGTCGGTTCATAGTGTGTGAGCGGGTGAAAGCTGAGCATTAGTTTCTTTCTGGGTTGTTGCAACCATTGAGGATTCCAGAGTGGAAATGGGAAAGGATTACCATGGATTTTGTGTCGGGGTTACCTTTGACACCGACCAGAAAGGATTCCATTTGGGTAATTGTTGATCAGTTTACGAAGTGTGCACATTTTGTGTTAGTGCATACGACGTATTCCTTGGATAAGTTGGCTGAGTTGTACATCTCTGAGATAGTATGTTTGCACGGGGTGCCTAAATCTATAGTTTCGGATAGAGATCCACGATTTACCGCAAGGTTTTGGCAGTGTTTGCACCGTTCGCTGGGAACCTTATTGAATATCAACACTTCGTATCATCTTCAGACAGATGGTCAGTCGGAGCGAGTGATACAAGTGTTGGAGGATATGTTGAGATGTTGTATTATTGAATTCCATGGAACGTGGGAGAAGTAGCTGTCGTTGGTGGAGTTTGCTTATAGTAACATTTATTAGGCTAGTATTCAGATGGCCCCGTATGAGGCGTTGTATGGAAGGAAGTGTCGTACACACGTGTGTTGGGCTAAGGTTGGGGAGAAGCACATATCTATGCTTGATGTGTTGAAAGGCACCAATGAGAAGGTTAAGTTGGTTTGTGAGCACTTAAAAGCTGCTACAGATTGTCAGAAATCTTACACAGATTTGAAGCGTATGGATGTTGAGTATGTTGTTGGTGATCGAGCGTTTCTTAAGGTGTCGCCTTGGAAGAAGGTGATGCGGTTTGGGCGAAAAGGGAAGTTGAATCTGAGGTTTATTGGACCGTATGAGGTTGTTGAGCATGTGGGTCCTGTTTCTTATTGGTTGAGGTTGCCTCCCGAGTTGGAGAAGATACATGATGTGTTCCACGTTTTGATGTTACGAAGGTATAGGTCGGATCCATCGCATGTGATGCCGGTGGAAGATATTAATTTGAGATCATACCTATCGTATGATGAGGAACCTGTGGAGATCCTCGATACCAATTGTAAGGTTCTGCGTTGTAAGACGGTGAATCTTGTTAAGGTGTTGTGGAGGCGAGGAAGCCACGTGGGAACGCAAGCTAGAGATGTTGGAGCAGTTTCCGCATCTGTTTTCTCCAGGTAAATTTCAAGGACAAAATTTCTTATGAGGGGAGAGTTGTAACTCTTTGGTTTTAGGGCTTAGCGGTTTTGAGGTTTATTAAACAGTCTGGTGGATCGGGTTAGAGATTTGAGTCGGATTCAGGACCGTATATTTTTCGGTGAGATAAAAATATAGAAAAATGGTTAAAAATCATCTTTTAATATAGGATTAATATTAGTGAAATCAATTTTGGGAAAAATGATTTGGAAATGTGACATTTTGGCTAGTGACCAAACTGCGATTTTTGAAAAATGTTTTGGTGACTAAAATGAAAAGGGTCAAATTCTTAGAATATTTAAGGAGCTAATTTACCATGTGTTTTCTGGTGGTTTTTTCCTTCAATTAAATCATTTTAAACATGTGTTTTAAAAGGGGGTTAAGAAGGATTAAAATATCTAAGTTAGTTATTTGCTTTTAAAGGAAATTTACATAACTTTTTCCTAAACATTTTCTCTCTACTTCTTTTCTGCCAAACACTCAGAATTTCATCAAAATCCAGAGTTGAGAGACTATTTTTCACTCAGATTATTGATTTCAACATGATTCTTTAACTTTGTTTTATAAAATCTTATTAAAAACTTATGTTTTCTTAGCTTTAAAAAAGCCAATTGAAGGATAAATCACATAACAGGGGTAAGGTCCACGATCTCCTCTATTAAAATGTTTTTTATTGATATTCCCAAGTGTTTGATTTTACAATCTGATTTTGATGCTTTATAAGGAATTTATGGATTTAATTGAGTAAAATTGAGGTATTAAGGGAAAGATTCATATTGAATCTGATTTCCAGTGTTATGAATGGACTTTGATCATATTTTGGATGCTTGTTGATGTCATTAAGTCAATTTTATCAATGGAATCCCGAAACTCTTGAATCTATAATTGATTAGGTTGCTAGAATTGAGGTTTTATGGTGTTGTAGTGGTTGTGAGGTTGCTGGAGGTGTTAGGTTGTTTTGGATATGTTTTTATATGTGTTTTGATGTTAAAAGTGATGTTGGATTGATAGATTTTGGCTGGGTAGTGTTTGGAAGTGTGTAGGTGATGTTTTCGATTGTTGTGGAGGGTTATATGTGAAGGCAATGTGGAAGTCCGAGAGGATCTGTTGTTGCAGTGTTTTAGATGCTTGGAGATGGACTAACCCTTTGTTGTTATGTGAATTAAACAAGGGAGGTTGCCCCGGAAGCTAGTGAGGATGCGTTGGAGGCTTCGGACGTGTGAATTCGCGTCGGCAAATCAAGGTTTCACGTATCGGTGAGTGAAAACGTGGTTTAAAGCATTTTGATGTTTTGGAACAAGGTTTTGGGAGTTAAGGTAGAGCTTGAAACGCTTACCTAAGCTTAGAAGTAGGTATCGAAAAGATTTCTCTCTCGGTCGTGCTTTTACGAAATAATTTTATGCACTTGTTTTAATTTACATGTTACCTAATGTTTAAGCATGATTTAAAGTATTTGATATACTATTTTTAAGCATGTTTTGCTGAAGGATGCATATAGTAAGTGATCCTTGTAAGTATGGTTTATACTTGTGTTTAAAGCATGGTTGTTGCTTTGGAAAAATGGTTTGGTTTGATTCTTGTTAAAAATAGTGAGGTAAATGGTAAATGGTTAATTATATTGTCAATGATGTGGCTTTAAAATTGTTATCGGATATAGTTGGCCAGCTATAGGATTGAGTGCACTTTAAAAAGTTGCCTTGGATGTTAAGGGGTTTAGATCCGTGTACCGAAAACTCCATCCAAGTACCCTAACGGTGGAGGGTACTGAAGACTCTCGTTAGTGGGTTAAGCATCTAACCAATGAAAGGGGTTGGTGTCCCCGAGGGTTGAAATTGTACTTGGTTGTTATTGTACCGTGATTCTGAATGTATCGCTATTCCAGTTGAGATGGCTTGAAGTGTTGGTTGAACACTTGTTGAATCCGTTTATCCGATGAACTCTTTTGGTAATGAGACTTGTTTAATGATCACTTGTGAGTCGGTATAATTGTTATTGTATCATTGAAATGTTTATGTTGTATAATGTGATTTATACATGTTTCTCTTTAAGCTTTGCATTTGGTAGTAATGCATGGGAAGGCTTAAATGGATGTTTAGCAATGGAATTTGTTGTTGGTTAATGATACGTGTTGCATATGGTTTAATATGCTGGTTTTAAAGAGGTTAAGTGCGCGGTTTTAAGGGCATGATATTTTATAGGATGATGTTTTAAATGATGATGTTTTAAGCAAATGGTTTTAAGTGCATTGATGGAGTTTTGTTTTTGAGCATTCCTCACTAATCCTAGTGTGCTTACACTCTCTTTGTCCACCAATGCAGAGAATTAAAGTCATTGGAAGGCAGCAAGAAGCAAAGGGATCCTAGCAAGACTTGGTTATCAAAGTATGTCTTGGATTAGACTATAAGAATAAAGGCAATGGGGCACTTGTTTTGGTTTTGGGAGATGTTATGTTGAACTCCCTGTATGAGCATGTTTGTTTGGTTGCTCTTGAGTTGTAAATGGCCTCTAAAGTGTGTTTTTGGTGATGGTTTACATTTTGATATGTTGATTGGATGAAAAACTATGATGCATTCCTATAGATTTACTTTTGATGCAAGATGCCATGATATGACGTTAAATATGTGATGCTATGATGTGTGTAGTAATCTAAGTATGTTAATGATGTGTCTCAAGCATGTTGGATTGGTTAGATTGGGTTAATTGCATGTTAAACCAGCTAAAAATGACATTACAGGCCTAGGCGTACTGGTACACAAGGGACTGTACCGATACGGCTAGGCAATTTTAGGCACAGAGGATCGGTACGGGTAAGTGTGTACCGGTACGGTTAAGCAATTTAAGCCTGGCGTCTCGGTACGAGATAAGGCGTATCGGTACAGGAACTCGTCTCTAGAAAATTGCTTTTTAAGGAAAAACTCGTATACCAGAACAATAAAAACTAGTACCGATACGGGATTTAAATGTTGCAAGCTGACGTGGCGTACCAATACGGTACACAGTGTACCGATACGGGTAGCTACTTCGTATCAGTATGTATGTGACCGTACCGGTACCATTGGTTGTTTAATTCTGTTATTGTCATGGAAAGGAAGTTGTATTTCCTTGCATTTTGGTCCCTGATTATTGTGGGTGTAATTAAATTGGATTAGTTGATCGTTTTGAACTAAATTTTGGTGTGTAAGTCTGAAAACTGTCTAATTAAAGTTTGGTAACTTAAAAGAGGGCAAATTCCTCGTAATTCTATGAAATTGCAGTTTGGTCCTTTAATTGCAATTGTGCTCAATTGGATGTCAATTCGATGCCTGGTTGAGTTAAAGTTTCACCTGTTTTAAGCATGAACATGTAGAGATCTAACTTGCATCTAGACAAGATAAAAGAAAAAAAGGGTCTAGTTTTTGTAATCTTTCTCCAGTTTGCTTTGGCCAACCTAATGTAGCCTTCTCAGTTCGGTTGGATGTCTAGGCCGGGTCGAGGGAGTTACAAAGGCCATCAAAGTGTTATATCTATGATGGACCGTATGGGACAACCTAATGTCCAGAAAAGAAGAACTACATCGCCCACATGAAGACAAGTATGGAGTAACTAAAGTACTGCTACCGCTGTAAAGAGCCACACGAGTTTTTCAATTACCCTCACAGAGTCAAGCAATTTAAGGTACATGACAAGCCTCATGAGACTGAGGCTTTAAAGCTTGATTCGATATGCAAAAAACCATCAATGGTTAAGGTAGATGTGACGTCGAGCTTCGAGGATGAAGAAATGTCAATGTGCTAGAAGTTTCCAGAGGGCAACACAAAGTCGTGGGAGAATTATGAATCAGTAGAGTGTTTCTATTACCAAGATTGTCCGACGAGGGCCATGCTTGCTACCATCCATAGAGAAAATAGGTCAGAAGAGTCAAGCTTGGATCTATAGTAAGCTTGCTTCAAGCCTAGAGTGGCCATAAGAATAAAGGGCTTATGTTCTTGGACGTGACTGTTGCTGGTAAAAAGCTAAAAGCACTAGTAGACACTGGTGCATTCTAGTTGTTTGTGTCCAAGCAAGCTACCAGGCAGTTAAACCATCGAGTAGAGAAGGTAAGTGGAAGGATAAAAACTGTCAATTCTAAGGAAAAATCAATTGTAGGGATCGCAAAATGAGTGGACATTCAACTTGGTGTTTGGAACGGTAAACATCCATAAAGGAAACACCCCTTGACGATTATGATTTTGTCATTGGTTTATCTTTTTTGATCAGATTAATGCTCTTGTCTTTCCTTATGCTGATGTATTGTGTATCCTTGAACTGAGCCAACAATGTATCGTACCGTTAAATCGCGAGGCGGGCAAAGAGGCCAAGGTATTGTCAACCATCCGGTCTTACAAAAAAATGAGCAAGGAAAAGGCATCCAGCAACAATAAGTCTATGGTGATCATGGAGGTCCTTGAGGTAGTGGGACAAGTCCTAGAAGAGTTCAAGGATATTATGCCTTTCGAGTTATCGAAGGCACTGCCATCAAAAAGTGAGGTGGACCATGAGATTGAGCTCTATCCGAGTGTTGTGCTACCATCCAAAGCCCCACATCGGATAGCACCACCAAGGCTTGAAGAGTTGAAGCAAGCCAAGAAAATAAGCTAGAATTGATGCTACTGGATTGCATCGAACCGTTCAAGGCCTACACCAAGGCATCAAAAATTGTTATTAGAGAGTTGCTAATGCAAGTGGCCCAAGCCAAGGAAGGCAAGCACTATGGCTGATGGAGCAAGTCGAGAGTCTCTAACCGAAGCCATCAACAAACTCGGACAAGAGGTGCTAGAGAACACCAAAGAGGGTCCATCCCACGACCTTTCTGCCAACAACACACGCCTTGAGTGACAACAAGACGTGGTGGAGTCCAAAAAGTGGACATATCAAAGCCATAAGAACATAGTGTCCGAGCTAAGTGATTTAATTTTTACAAAAGTAAATCTAATACATGGCAATTCTTTTATTCGTAGATTTTTTGCGAGTCTGTATAAAGGACTACGTCGAGTAAAGAATCAAGTAGGCAAGGAGGCCTACAAGTTAGAGAAACCATCAAAGCTGATAACACACATTGCCTTCCACACCAACATAGCCAAGCCGTTCAACGAGGATACTGATAGACAAGAGTAGAGTACGCTATGCTGAACACTAATAAGAGAAAAGTCCTCCTATGAGAAAGGAGGAGCGGAACACCCAGACGGACCGAGCACCAGATGTAATGCCCCAGTTTTAGGGCTTAGCAGTTTTATGGTTTATTAGACGGTCTAGTGGACTAGACTAGAGATTTGAGTCAATTTCGGGGTCGTATATTTTCAGTGTTGGAAAAATTATAGAAAATGCTCTAAAATATTTATTAATTATTTATTTAATAATGGTGAAATCAATTTTTTAAAATGAGTTTTGGAAGATAGACATTTTGGTTAGTGACCAAAATGCAAGTTTTGGAAACTGTGATTTTCTAGTGACTAAAATGAAAAGGGTCAAATACTTAGAATCTTTAAGGAGCTATTTTACCATTTATTTCTTATGGGTTCTCCCTTAACTAAACCTATTTTTAACATGTGTTTTAATTATTAAAAAGAGAGGATTCTTATTAAAGTTAGTTATCATTTTTTCAAACCAAAAATCACGTCATTTTTCTCTCCACTTTTCTCTCCATTCTCTCCTCAGTCAAACACTCAAGTTTTCACCAAATTTCCAGAGGTGAGGTGGTTTCTAACTTGATTTCATGGTTTCAAATTGTTTTGTAAAGATTGTTTACAAAAAAATCTTACAATAATCTTGTGTTTTCTTAGCTTTTCACAAATCAATTGAGGGAGAAACTTCACAATAGGGGTAAGGTCCGAGATATCCTCTATTGTATGGTTCTTTACTGAAATTCCCAAGCATTTGATCCTTGATTTTGTGTTTCTAATCTGATTTTGATGATTTTCTAATGAATAATTGAGTTATTTGGGGAAAATGAGCTGATTCACGGATTGAATCTGATTTCTAGTAATTAAGGATGATTTAAATCATATTTTGGATGTTTTTTAATATTGTTAAGTTGTTGTTATCATTGGAATCCCGAAATTATTGAATCTCTAGTTGTTTAGGTTGTTAGTTTTGAGGTTTTGTGGTGTTTTTGTGGCTGCGAGGTTGCTAGAGGTTTTACCTTGTTTTGGATCTATTTTTAGATGTGTTTTGATGTTGAGAATGATGTTAGATTGATAGATGTTGGCTGGGTTGTGTTTGTAAATGTTTTTGGAGGTGTTTTCGGTTGTTGTGGATGGTTAGTTGTGAAGGTTTAATGGAAATCCGAGAATGATTGTTGTTGTTGTGTTTTGAATGCATTATGATGCATTAATCCTCTGTTGTTTTGTGGTTAAAATAGGGGAAGTTGTTTCGGAAGCTAATGAGGTTGTGTTGGAAGTTTCGGACGTGTGATTCGCGTCGGCGAATCAAGGTTTTGCGTATCGGTGAGTGAAAACGTGGTTTAAAGCGTTTTGATGTTTTAAAATAGATGTTTGGGAATTAAGGTAGAGCTTGAAACGCTTACCTAAGATCAGAAGTAAGTATTAGAAAGGTTTTTCTCTCGGTCATGCTTTTATGAAATGGTTTTTATGCACTTGTTTAAAGGTTACTTACCTCATGTTTTATGCATGAAATGAGCATGGTTTAATGCTGGAAGTTGAGATGAAATGATGTTAGATGAATTTTAAAAGTAATGCATGATTTTAAAGTATGTTATGAACATGGTTTAATGCATGTTGAGGTATTTTGATTAATGCATATGAAAACAGGGAGGTATGTTTATAAAAGTGGATTATATTGGCAAGTGATGAGATGAAAATGTTGTGGAAACGTTATCGGATATAATTGGCCGGCCATAGGGTTTAAAGTGACCTATAATAAGTCGCTCGCGATTGTAGAGGTGGTACGAGAGGTACTTACTCCGATCATGTGAACCCCGATGTTGTTGAGGTGACATTTATATGGCATTTACTCCAGCTATGGGCTGTAGAGGTGGTGCACCGAATGTGTTTACTCCACATTGGAGGATTAGCCTTGGTAGTGTAGAGGTGTGCATGTGTTGCATGAGTCCATGCCATTGAGCTAAAGAGATTGTGAGATCTCTTGGAAATTCGCGTATCCAATGGTTAACGATGGTTTAATGGAAATGTGGTTGTTGAGGTGGATCACTTGTGAGTCAATATATTTGTTAATGTATCATTGAAAAGTTATATGTTGTATAATGTGATTTATACATGTTTCTCCTTAAGCTTGGCATATGGTGGTAATGCATGGGAAGGCTTAAGTAGAGGGTTAGCAATGTAATTTGATGTTGGTTAATGATACATGTGGCGTATGGTTTAATATGCTGGTTTTAATGATGTTAAGTGCATGGTTTTAAGAGCATGATGTTTTAAAAATGGGCATGATGTTTAAAGGTTGATGTTTTGAGAAAATGGTTTTAAATGCATTGATGGTGTTTTATTTTTGAGCATTCCTCACTAAGCCTTGTGTGCTTACGCTCTCTTTGTCCATCAATGCAGAGAACCAAAGTCCCAGAAAGCAGCTAGAAGCAAGGGGATCTTAGCAAGACTTGACTGCCAAAGTATGTTTTAGACTAGACTATAAGAATAAAGGCAATGAGGTACTTGTAATGGTTTTGGGAGATGTCTTGTGGAACTCCCTGTTAGAGCATATTTGTTTGGTTGCTCTTGAGTTGTAAGTGGCCTCTAAAGTTTGGTTTTGGTGCTGGTTTATCTTTTGACATGTTGCTTGGATGCAAAACTAGGATGCATGCCTATAGACCTTCTTTTGATGCATGATGTCATGTTATGATGTTGATCTTGTGAAGCTTGAATGTTTGTGATATGTTTGGCATGATGGTAAGGTGTCTTGAGCATGTTGGAATGGGTTGAGTGTGCTAATTGGGTGAAAAACCAGCAAAATATGACATTACAGGTCCAGATGTACCGATACGTGGGGGACCTATCGGTACGGCTAGGTATTTTACGGTAATGGGTATCGGTACAAATATCCAAGTACCGGTACGGGTACGCAATTTAAGCCTAGCATACCGGTACGGGTTCTGGGCGTATCGGTACTGGGAAGGCTGTATCGGTACGTGATGGAGCCTCTGGAATTTGCTTTTTGAACCAAAACCCGTGTACTGATACTCTCTTAATGCTTACCGATACGAACCGTTATTTTTCAAATGACCGTTATAACTGTTGGGCATACCAGTACGGTGGTGTGGTGTATTGATACCTGTAGTTCTCCAGTGTACCGGTACGGGCAAGCGTGTACCGGTACGGGTGGCAGGTAAGTTAGGTAATGTCATGCTAAAGCTATTTTGCTTCTTTTGCAATCTAGTCCCTCAATCTTGTTAAAGCAATTGCATGAGATTGAATGATCGGATTGAGCTGAAATTTGAGATATAAGCTTGGAACATGACTAACTAAAGGTTGGTAATATAAAAGTTGGCTTTGGTCCTGTAATTTTTTGTAATTGCAATTTGGTCCCTAAATTGCAATTGTAAACAATTGGATGTCAAATTGATGCCCGATTGAGTTGAGGTTTCACCTGGTGTCAGCATGAACATGTAGGAATAATAATTGGCATTTAGATAAGATAAAAGGAAAAAATGAACTGGTTTTTGTGTATCTCTCTGGTTTGCTTCGGCAAACCTAATGTAGCTTCTTCAGTTCGGTCGGGTGGCTAGGCAGGGTCAAGGGGGTTACACCAGATCCTAGTCCAAGGCACGAAGGCTTGCACTTTGGATGAACTTCCCGAAGTCAAGAGTAATCGAGAACTTGCTGAAAAGCTGCGATAGTTCAAGGACAAGATTGACGAGACTTATCACTGACAAACGACAAGAATGTTGCTAGATCCAGTGGGGGAGAATGTCACGGGCTGCTAGCCCAGAACCGAGATAGCCGCACACTTTACTCGTGAGTTTTGCGCAACATGGGTCATGAGCGACTTTGGTGAGTGTGGTTGACATTTTTTAAAATTTATTATTTCTATATATGAATTTTTCTACCAATTTATTGGAATGTTTTAAGAAAATTGGTATGGTACATAGGGATGAGTATTGGACCCAGTTAAGTCAAAAAAAATTACAAATTAGTCGAGTTGATTAGTCTTATATATATGAAAAAAATAGTAGAGTTTTTGTTCAAATTTAATTGTAAACTTTTTTAATGTTATGATACTAGTTAGTTCTAATTTAAACGATTTTTTTATAATCATATACGATATACATATATATGTGATATACATATTACCAAGCATAATTGGTGGACTCGACTCAAACTTGAAAATTAATCCACTAATTACTAATAAATTCGAGTAATTCGAATATCATCTTATAAGTCAAATTTTATTTAAAATTTTGAGTCGAGTTTATAAAACTACAACTCGGGTCAAGTTGAATATGATCGAAAAATTCAATTTTCTCAAGTCAATTTAAATTTTACTCACCCCTAATGATACATTAGACGTGAAACTTTTAAACTCCACTACATACTCTTGATCTATTACCATTTGTGCACTTTACTCAAAAACTTATAATAACTTTTGGTTAATTCAAAAATTGACCTAATTAACCAAATTTTATTTGATTCGGTTAAAAAATTTAAAAAAAGAATTCAATTTTATTAATGGTTAAAGAAAAAAATCGATTAATAGATTTTTGATAATTTTGATTGATCAGTTAACTGAACTGATTGATTAAACACCACTACAAATTCTCCATTAAAACTGTTTGTTATCATACATCTATATAAAATTTAACAACTGTTATTGAAATCCTTGTTTGTATCTGACTAAACTCACTATAAGAGATCCAAGCATTGTTTAAACATCGGTGATCACGGGTCAAACAAACTTTCCTGAAATTTAAAGGTTTCATCAAATTTGCAAACTGCTTCATTTACAATTTGGTTATATTAAAAAGGTAAAATTTTAATACACAGTAAAATTAATTTTACACAAAATTGTATATTTACAACATAAAACTCAAATTTTAAAATTTTAACCCTAACCTTAAAAAACTAAACCATAACTCTTAAACTATATAACCTTTAAAACTAAAAAACATTATAAACTAAATTTTTTACCTGTATATCAATTTTTTTATTTAAAAACTGTCGCCAAAATCAATATAATCATATCAGATTATCGATCTTTGAGGACTATAATGAGTATCGTGATAAGTGTTTCATAAACAATAAATTACCATAAAAATTGACGAAAATTAAGACAATAATGTGCGGGGGAATAAAACAAAGATTTTTTTATTGAAAACTTAGAAACAAGGAAAATTATAAAGGAAAGAAGCAAAATATCTAGATCGCATACATGCTTAGGGTTGTGTAAAGATAAAATCTGAAATTGATTTTTTTTAAAAATTGATAATATTTTTATTTCTTTCGTTGTACTAATTTTTTTAGGTTTCGTCCTGACTAATCTAAACCAACCTGCATTGCACACTTAATTTTGGTGGGTGAGTCTTTCAACGAAAATTTTTGCATACACGCCTCAAATTTGAGATATGCTTAAACGATATCAAGCTGCTTACTATTTGAACCAACCCCGTTAGTTTTATTTATTTATTTGAATATGAGCACGCTAACTTTTAAAAGAGGAAAATACAAAAATACAAAAGAGTTTACAACTCAGACAAAGAAACTTAATTCGAACATATTTCTGTAAACAAGGAAACACAAAAACTGACTTTCTAAATTATAAACCGGATCATACAAAGAAAAGATAAAAACTTTAACTCAAAGACTCAAAAAAGAATTGATGCAAACAACGCCAAAGCTTAATGATAAAAAGTAAAAACCAATAACAAACAACATTAAAAAAATACATATTACAAACGTTGATAGCATGATCATTACCACTACTCAATCGTGAACAGGAAAGGTGATTGCGAACTTCATCCAAATCCAATTTGATGGGTCCAAAAGAGGAAGATCATCGGAATAATTAAAAGAGCGTCATCTTGATCAGTCATAATGAAATCAAATCAAACTCTGATAGAAAACCAAATAAAAAAGAAACAACGAAGGTACCAATTAAGAGAAAAAAGCGTGCTAAAAGATAGAAAAAATATATCAAGGAATAGAGAAAAACATGTTACAATGATAGCTTTATTGAATTTAATAACTAAAAAACATAAGACGAAACAAAAAATACTACCAACAGTCGACAATTAACATCAAATCTAATGTCATTGTCAACCACGCGAAGATAAAAAAAAATAACGATTGCAACTACCGAAGTGTAGAAGGAAAACGAATGCTAAGGTTATTTTTATTACTATTATTATTATATTAGCTATTCAATCAATATTATTTAATTAATTTTATATTAAAGTTGGTCTAAATTAATAATGTAGATTTATTTTTTGGCAATATATTTTTTATGAACAATTTTTAGTTAGAAAAGGGGAAGAAAGAATTTATTCCTAATAGATTTTAAACTCACAATCTAAAAGAAAAAAGAGTATCAACTAAAAACTTTAATATATTATGGTCTACATTAATCTTAAGAGTAGTCCCAGTAGAAGGGTGGCGTTTTTACTTAAGTGATTTGGATTAAAACAGTTTATTTTATTAGTGTACAGAAATTTATCCAAATTTAAATCACATATACATTATATTATAATAGAATGCTAAAAAAATCATGAACTACTTAAAACGGACATAAACATAATATAACGTTAGTAAGTTAAAACGCTTTGGTTTTGAAATTGATAGGGACTTCAAGTATATTTAAATTAAATAAATAGAAATTAAAAATTAATTTATTTAATTTTAAAATATATACATATATTCAAATTTTCAGGGCATGGCCTCTACATCTACCATGTAGTTCAATCCATGTCCAAAACCAAAATGTTATTAAAATTCACAAAAAAAAATGTTATCAAATATGCATAAATCGCTACAATATTAAACACAAAAAATATTATAATATTGTAACAATTTAGAGAATAGCTAAGGGCGCGAGACCCTCTCTTAAGATACCGTATTGTGAACATTCTCAATAGCCTACCAACATCTTTCACTTTCCACATCAGCACAAATGTGAAACAAAGACAAGCAGTTTGGAAAGACCATTTGCAGTGATGAGAAACAAGTGGAAGAAGCTGTTCAGGATGTAATTGCTCGAGAGGGCCGTGCTTCTAGACTATCCGCGGAAGAAATTCGCCCGTTCGGTGAAGTACCGCGATTTGTGAAGTAGCAACATTCTGCAAACAGGAAATTTAGCGCCTCATTTATCCCGTAAATAAGGGCAAGCCTTTTCTCAGTATTTTAACAGAAGCATTTTTCTTTTATGAACTATTAAGTTGAATATCTTAAGAATATGAAGGCTCTAAGAGAATGGCCTACCTTCTGAACTGTCGTTAAATATTGTGAGATTTACTTAAGGATAGAGATTACGAGGCAAGAGTAAATGGATAATGTGAAATACCTCCGTAAATAATCCGGGTCGATACAGCAACATTGGGACTGACGTTTGCCTGGAGCCATTTCCTGAACTCAGACTGTACCTATCACATACACAAACATTGTAAGTCAACATTCACAAAGGAAAATCAAGTACAAGACAATCATCATCTTCCCCAAAAATTAAACGGAAAATATGACCTAAGAAACAAAAATTGTATACATCATGAAAAGCTAATGTTCTAAAATAAAAACGCCTTACTTCCTGAGCTTGAGCTGGAGTAGCAACCTTCAATGTTCCTATAGCCCACACTGGCTCATAGTCATAAGCCAAAACGACATCTGTCCAGTTTGATACTTTTTCTGCCATTGGGAATTAAAAAGGAAACCAGCCATATGCTTAGATTTTGTAGGAGTTAGCACTCAACTAAGTGATGCAAAAACAGCATTTGTTAGAAGTGCATGGTGAGTAACAACTTACTTTCACATGAAGATCAATGGAACAAAGTCATACACAGACATCATTTTCAACATAGAAGAAAAAAAATAATCTGGCAATAGATGAAAATGCAGGCCGATGCAAAACATAAAAACTAGATAAATAATATCTCCAACTGACATCCACTGCGACCCAAAACGGCACCTGAGTTGCTATTTGCGGCAAAAATGGACCAAAATCACCCTGCCATTTCATCCGAACCAAAAACAAATTAACCAAATTCCACCTAATTAAACCAAACAAAACAAGAGATTAAATAATATCATTAACGGGTATAGAGGAACAACGGGAAATGGAATGCCACCTCTTCGGCTGAGAAGAGAGAGATGAGGATCGGATTGGCCAGCCATATCTGCGAATCTAGGGGTTTTCTAGTTAAGAAATTGGATGAATTGGGCAATAGTTTGGGATTCAGAGATTAAGAGAAACTGAAAGAAGATGAAACACTGAGTTTGAGTCGCCCGAGTAGAGATACTGAGTGTGTAAATTGCTGTAGACGGAAACCCTATATAACTCTTTCTAATTTTTGGCGGGAAATTATGCACAGGTCACAACGCGGCAAAAAAACAATGATTTCAGAATTTTCAAATATTTTATTTTTACAAGCATTTTAATTTTAATGGTTAGATATTTAATTTAAGGTTTTAGAATTTAGAGTTTGTGGTTAGAATTTAAGGTTTAGTGTTAGATTATATAGTTTAGAGGTTAGGGTTTAGGTTTTAAGATAATATGGTAGAGATTTAAGTTTTTACCTATAACCCCTAAATTCGAACCCTAAACTTTAAATTTAAAACACAACCCTTAAATTCTAAGCACATAAACCTAAACCCCTAAACTGAATCTCTAACCCCTAAAATTATGGCGTTTGTAGAATCAAAATATTTCAACCGCCAGTGCATGGTATAATTACCCTATATGGGAAATATATGATGCACTGGCGGTAGAAACATTTGGTTTCTACAAGCGCCATAATTTTAAGGGCTAAGGATCTAATTTCGCGTTTATAGTTTAGGGGTTTAGTTTTAAATATTATGCACCATCTTATTCAAATTAATTCAAATGAGTTGAACACTTTAAATTAAACTTGTCAAATTGGATTATATTAATATTAGATCGAGTTAATTTGAGTTTCAAACAGTTAAATCAAATTCGGGTTCATTTTGAACATGAACTACTTTAGGTTCGAAATTATTTGAGTTTGAGATTGATCCCTTTAGTTAAATCATTACACGTCCATGTAAATTTGAATATTAGTTTCTTCAAAGTCAGCTCATTTATGATTTCTTTATAGAATTATTTCAATATCAAGATAATTCGTGTTCAACTCAAATCCGGCCTAAATCGAACAAACATGATTTAGAGACATTTTACAAATCAATTTCTTTTTTTAAAAGGAAGCAAGTTGATATATATCATGCTAATATGCACGATTGAATATTAAAACATGAATCATTAAAAAAACTTCCTTACACTTAGATGGAGTAAGAAAAAGTACCATGTTTAATACCAGAGAATTGCATAACACCGTACAAACTGAAGCTGCAAAACCATCACAACTATACACGGTGTGCTATAGAGCCAAGGAAATCCCTACGGACTTCAAGAGTAGAAACACAACAAATAGCCACCATAACTTGAGGCTTCGGCTCACTTTACATTAGAATCAGAGATTCCCTTTTTAGCCAATTTATCCGCAACGGAATTATGATCTCTGGGGACAAGCTGAATACACCACTCAAGCTTCGTACAAATGCTTAAACAGTGCGATATGATCGGCTTGAACACAGCTGGAGTATTATGGGGGTGAAGAAATCAGTTTACAGCATTGCTGCAATCGCATTCAATGATGAGTTTGTGCGAGGAAGATCATACCGAAGAACTGAATAAGCGACACGCTTCACTTAAGGCAAGCAACTTAGCGGTCATAGCATCCACAACACCAACTGACTTAGAGAATGAGATGAGCGTCGAACTCATGGAATTGCGTAAAATGCCGCCAATACCAGCCTCACCAAACCTCCCAACTACCGCACCATCTATGTTGAATTTGAGGCTCCCAGAGGAGAAGGAAGCCAACCACTAGAAGAAAGAAGAGGCTGGGTAGTAGCCAATATCTTGAGCAAAAGGGGGCAGCGAAGAAGATCGTTAACTGAAGATATTGCACTCGGCCATTTAGCTTTACACCACCAACTTAAACGGAGAATACATAAGTCAAAAAAGCTGGAAAATGTCAACCACAATACCTTTGAAACCAGCTCAGTTCTGAACAGCCAGACTGACCAAACAATACTAAAGAAACTAAGTAGCCAAATATGTTTTGATTTGAAAGAATAGGGAACCAAAAGCCATTGACACAGCAAACTCCTAAGATCAATGGGCATAACAAAGCTAAAGCCCTACAAGTTGCACCACCTTAGTCAAATACCCATGAGATTGGACAGTGGCAGAGAAGATGAACAACCGTTTTTGGTTCCTTTAGGCACATTGGGCATAGAGGGGATTGATGAGGAAGACGACCACATTTGAGAAGTTCCGATTTAGTAGGAATGTGACCATTAATAGCTTTCCAAACAAAGGTTTCCACTTTCGGAGGAGCAAGATTAGCCCACACGAGATTCCAAACATCATCTTTGCATATAATATTCGGAGAGCTCATATTAGAAAAAAATTGGAGCTATAAATACCCGAGGAAGAGGCAGCCCAACGAATACAGTCCGAAAAAAATAAAACAGGATGGCAGCGATTAATAGTATTAACGAAAGTGATCCAAATATCAATTTCCCAATCAAAGAGACGTCTGCGAAGATGGATGTTCCAATGCCAAACATCATCAACCAAAGAACCAAAATCAGCAACCGCACCGGCTTTAGCAGCAGCGAGAGCAAAAATTCTGGAAAAAGCTACTTTAAGCGCAAAGGGCCTGCCCAACAATCTGACAATAATAGGATAAGAGTGTCGCTGCCAACAAGAAGCCGGATATTTTGAGTGAAAGAATTATCAGAATGTTGAAGGGGCGAAATTATGTTCTTCAAATCTACCAATTATTAGCGTGACTGAATTATCCTCGTACATGGCAGTGATGACCCTTCTCCATAAATTGTCCGGTTCGTTGCCAAAACGTCAAATCCACTTATTAAACTGAGATCTGTTCTACGATTTCAAATCAATAAGGCTCAGGCCACCACATTCTTTAAACAAGCAAACCATCTCCCAACTCACCCAATGGATAGTTTGCCGATCCAAAAAGCCCCAAAGGAATTTAGCAATCAACCGTGAAATGAGTGAGCTAATAGTGGCAGGCATTGGAAAGATGGAAGTAAAATAATTAGCAAGTTGGATAGAACCGACTTAACCAGGGTAATTCGCCCACCAAAAGACAACGACTTAGCTTTCCATTTAGAGAAATTCTTTCTAAATTTCTCCACTATAGAAGATCACAATTGGACAAAAATTTTAGATGCTCCCAAAGAAGGCTGAGATAAGTACTAGGGAAATTCTGACTGTCGCAATGAAAAAGAGAAACCCAATGCTCCACCAAAGATCCTTCAAGATTAATACCGAGAAGCTTGGATTTCTTGAAGTTGAGTTTAAGATCATAGGCGATTTCAAACCCTCGCAAGACACGGATCACATTTCTAATTTGAGTTTCACTTGCTCTACAAAAAAAGTACTAAATCATTAGCAAACTGTAATTGCGATATTTCAATAGAGTTATTGCCGATAATGATTCCACTAAAAAACCCTCGAAATCGCTTTTGACAGTAAGGAGCTTAGTGTCAAGGCCATCCCTTATTATATTACGACCCTGCCTTGACAAGCCCGTTCATGACCGAGCAATGGTGGACTGAGTGATGATATGAACAGTCCCTAAGGAGCTACCAAGTCAAGGATGCAAGTTAAGAAGCTTTAGGAAGACGATGAAGGCCCTATCCAGAAAGTGTCCTCATTTGGGACGAAGCAACGTCTACTCACGGCATTCATGGTAAGTTTATTTAGCTCTTTAGGGGGAAGTGGTCTGGTGTCGGGTCTCCACCATCCCCCTCGCCTGGGCTAGCGACCGAGCTTCCTTGGTGTAAGCGACCTACTCCTAGGCCTATGTGGGGCCTAGGTGTGCGGGCAGTGGGGCCTAGTGGTTGGCGCACTGTCTCCCCGGGAGAAATACCTAGGGACGGTTTGGGGCCATAGAGCCCCATATCGCGCTTGTGGCTGAAATACGAGGTTGGAGTGCAGCTATCGCTAGGCCCTGCAGGATTAGAAACTCTAAAGCCTTAGGGCCTTGTGACCCTGAGAAGGCTAGACCGAGATAACTCCTTGGACAATGAGGCATGAGGAAGGCTGACTTGTCTGGGTAACACCCATTTCAAGTGTCGCACGGCTTGCCAACCGAGCAAAGGGGGCCTGTCCGTGACACGTGGTATCAGAGCGAGAATACGATGGACAATGTACTCATGTGATGGTGGCGTTTGGCTATGGCTTTTGATACAGTGGTGCATATTTGTTAACCAGACGCCATAGTGCTCATGTACCAACTGGAACACTATGATGCTTTATTTAGTGGTTGTGGTGCGTGGTGACGCTAGACGGATGTGTAGCAAAAATGAGAGTTGGACTATTTGTGGGATCAGTTGGTCTCACGCCAAGCGCTCCCACAGGTGGAGTAGGCAGAGTGGATCATCATGACAGGAAAAAAAAGAGAGACTACTTTTTTTTTCTGTGCGCAGAGGCGCTGGATTGTGCATTCTACGCCAAGCGCTCCAGTGAATGGAGTAGGCAGGGTCGAATGATAGTAAACCAAGCGCTCTTTGGACTAGAGTAGGCAGGGTGGGGGGGACTACGCCAAGCGTTCCCATGTGGGGAGTAGGCAGGGTGGTCTAACCCCACGCCAAGCGCTTCTCTTCAAGGAGTAGGCAGGATGGTGTAATGTCACGCCAAGCGCATCCATTAGTGGAGTAGGCAGGGTGGTCTAGTTTCACGCCGAGCGCCCTGTGAGGGTAGGCAGGGTGGCTAGAACCTACGTCAAGCGCTTCCGCGAGTGGGGTAGGCAGGGTGACTCCTTATGCTGATTGATCAAGACCTAGTCAAGGCGCAAAGGTGTCTAATGGTGGGTTTGACAAGGTATTGCCGATGTGTTACATTAGCGCGGTGACGCGTATGAATTAAGGCACAGTGGTGCTCATTTGTTCGTTACAGGCGTAACATTGTTGTTGGCTGATCGAGACGGCGATCGAGTTGAGGCGCAAAGAAGCGCAAGAACTTTTGTGGATGAGATTGATCTTTGCATAGTAGTGCATGTCCGTGATTTGGGACACCGGCAATATTTTTTTTTGGGTTGCTTTAAAGGCTCGTTGAAGGCTGTCTATGGGACATTATGAAGTGTGTATTCCTCATAGCATGGGGGCACGAATTCTAGCAATATGGGGATGCTTACGCATCACGCGAGAGGAGAGTCATTCCCTATGGTGGCTATCGGTAATAGTGATGCTTATTTTGATACATTGCCTTATGTCGGTAACCCTTGCTTATTGATGTTTGTTTTGTCCTGTTAGTACAAGGGCGTGTGCAGCCCGAAGCATAAAATGTGCTTATTTTTGTTAATCTAACATATTGGTGCTTGTCATTTCCAGGGTAATGGGATAAATTCTTGATTGATGGAAGTTAATGGCAATATTGTTTATCCTGGCACTTGTGGTGCTTGATTGTTGCCTAACTATCTTTTTCCTGGTGAAAAGAGGAATGGGTATAGATGGTTGTAGAGTGATACAACGGATAGTCATGGGTTCGTAGACTAACCCTAAAAGAAAGAGTTGGAGACAACTTGAAACCGTTCCAAAATTGCTTTGGGTTCGGGGACTCAAGGCGGCGGAGTCATGTTCTTCAAGGTGGTGGATTCGCCCATTGATAAAATCAAAGGGGTATGATAAAACTCGTTTGTTGTGGGAGTACTTTGGTATAGTGTGATCGTCTAAGGGTGCAGGACAAGACTCTTAGGACCTCGAACTATTTAACGGAGTGGTCAAAGGATCACGACGATCGCTGTATGCCAGATGGAGTGGCCCCTCTCGAAACAAAAATGGAGTAAAAGGGAGTGCAAAGTTATTGGTATGCTCCCTCTTGTTGTTGTGGACTCTTGTAGCGGACGGACACATCATGGTTTCTCGGGGAAAAGTTACATTGTCAGATAAAATCAAGGAGCCTAAGGGAAATGTTTCTTATAGCTAATGATTTGTCTGTAAATGGCAATTTTCTTAAGACACATTGGGTCTTAAGGTAAAAAGGAATGCGTTGCGGTGTGGTAGTTTGGACCAGATTCTTTGGCAATAAATTGCAATATGAGATGACAAAAGGGTAAGGCAAAGTGTTATTTGTAAAGCTACTCGTTTGGGTGAGAAACACAAGGGTGGTACAACTTGGTAATGTGGGTGCATCTGAGGAAAGCTCTCCTTAGGAGTTCCTTCACAAGCAGAGGCAAAGAGTAAGCGTGGGACATACAAGCTCGATGGGTATGTGGTGATGATTCAAGTACAATTCAGATCTCACCCAAGTATTACAAAATCCCCAATTTGGGCAGTGGAGATATGGGCTACTACCGACAAGCTAGTTGGTGGGGCGAGCTAGTAAAGCCAAGGCTTAGGTCAAAGTTGATGTATGGACCAAGAGACCAAAAGCAAAACCTGGTTACCACGGATATGTCAGTGTTACCCAAAAATAGAAATGTGGTGGTAAAGGAAGTTATAACGCACTTCCCAGAGTTTGGCAATACAGAGCGTGAATTGCAGTGGGAGTCGTACTGGAAAGTCCCATTGAACTTGTAAGGTACATTTCATTTTATTGTTATGTAATTGGACTAACCAATTTCGTGGTCAGTTTTCTCTTTGTGTGTGTTCTGAAGACAGGTGTTCCTATCAATTCCTTGAGGGATGTGGGGGCAATCGATTAGAGAACCAAGACGGTTTGAAGGTTTGGCAGGTGTCAAAAAGCCCTGGTCGTATGCAACAGGGATAAATGTTAGCTTCATGTAACAAAGAAGGACACGATACAAATATCACACCTATTGGTAAAAGTCGATGTCTGTGCAGGCACAATGATTCTGGGTGTGTCGACAAGAATGGTGACAAACGCGAAAACGTGGAACGAGTATTGCCCAGAGAGAGAGAACACACCGAGGTGCTGGGGCGTCAACACAAGGTGGTGGGTTGGTAGACCCTAGTCGGTTTAAGGAACTTGAGGCCATAGTGGCTGCCATGAGAGCTATGGCATCAAATGATCTGCTTTGAGCAATAAAGGAAATGCAGCAAGAGTTGACCCAGACTATCAAAGATTTTGGTAATGGAGGCAAAAGAAGCATTAAGTCATATGAAGTTCGGACTAGATGAGATCAAGACTCGGGTTAACCTGATACAAATAGCTATGAGCAATTCGATGACAGTATATAGGGTCTGAGGACAAGGGTTTCAAAACCTCAGCGGTATGAAGGGAACATAGATGCTATGGAGCTTGAAAATTTCTTGTTCGACGTCAAGCATTATTTCCGATATACGCATACTAAAACAGATAAAGACAAGGTCGCGGTGGCCTTGGTGTATCTAATAGGGGACGCCAAGTAGTGGTGGCGGTACAAGTTTATTAATGGTATTTGTCCTATCAAAATATGTGATGAGCTAAAGGGAGAGTTAATGGGCACATTTCTTTCCCAAAAATGTAGAATATAATGCTCAAAAGAAACTAAGGGATTTAGTGAATACAAGTTCTATTCGAGATTATGTAAGAGAATAAAGAGGTCTTGATCCTACATGAGAATACTCTACTGACTAGATGTCGTGGGCATATGGGGAAGAGTTTGGTTCCTGCGAAAACCTAAGTTACACGTAGAGGGCACAAGTGAGACATCATTTTGAAGTCCACGACACGAGACTAATGTTGATATGATGGTTGTGGGGTGCTAATACAAGTTCCTTTGTGGGCGTGATAACAAGATGAACTTTTATAGTAAGTGGATAATGGGGAAGACATGTGGGGAACTAACTTACCCATGAAGTATAGGCCATGTGTGTCAAGAGATCAAATGCGTACTTTTGTGCTTATCAACAGTTTTGTCTGTTACAAAGGGAGTGAAGGAGGAACGAAATAAAGGGGCAACTTGATTGGCTATTACAAGGGCCATAGGAGACCATCTATTTTGGCTACTGGAACAAGGGCAAGGTTGTTCGAGAGAATATTGGTGGGCATTCATTTGGTAAATGGTGCAGGTATAATTGAGTAAGAAGAAAACCTCACGAGTGGATGATATTAGCTTGTCATAGAGACTGCATTCTCAAATAGTCAAAACACCTGAGGTATACATACAAAGGCATACCATGATTGATGGTAGCATAAGGCAATGTGTGCCAACCAGGTAATCATACGAGACTTGTGTGGATATGTTTTCATTGATAAAATTGCTTGTATATCTTATAAAAACAGGATGTATTGGGGAGAACAAAAGGCAAGTACAATGCGATACGGTGTTGGCAACTAGAGATAATCTATGCATTATTGAGCAACCAGGTGCAACGCGAGCATGTGCTGGCAAAACTTGGGTTAATGTTGATGACAAATGTATGGTGACGCATTCAATACTTTGGAGGTCTCGGTACGAGATGAGGCAAAGTTGGCGAAGATGCTTAACATCGAGGAGCAAGCCATTGAGTGACGAGTCATAACACGTCTGCTCATGATCAGGTATGTCACTTTTATATTTGTGTAGGTTAATGGGCAGATCGTGGAGCACAGAGAAACTACAAGGCACTTGTTCGAGTGGATCGATGGTTTGTTACTTGTCTTTTGCCCGAGCCACAATCAGAGTAAAAGTGGGGGAGCATGAATCTAAAACTCAACATGATAGAAGTGGAACTGGGTCATAATGAGTCTGTGGTCAGTCTAGATGGTTACAGATGTACAACATAGTCAAAAGGGGATAGAAAGAACCCAGAATCGAGGCTTGAATTAGTTGCTTGAAGGATCAAATGGCGGGACAAGAAAAACATACCAAATCGAGCACGAATCGAAGATGTGCTGCCACAAGGGTTCGTATCGGCTCAACAGGTGATGAAGAACTAGTGTCAATATCAATGAGAACCATCCCTTCCTGGACTACATCGGTAGAGGAAGTGGGGGAGAATTACATAACCATCCCTTCTTGGACTACATCGATAAGGGCATCGGTAGAGGAAGTGGAGGAGAATGTCAGAACCATCCCTTCTTGGACTACATCGACGAAACCATCGATAGAGGAAGTGGGGGAGAATGTCAGAACCATCCCTTATGGGGATACATCGATGAGGCCATCGATAGAGTAAGTGGGGGAGAGATGTCAAGGCCATCCCTTATTATATTACGACCCTGCCTTGACAAGCCCGTTCATGACCGATCAATGGTGGACCGAGTGATGATATGAGCAGTCCTTAAGGAGCTACCAAGTCAAGGATGCAAGTTAAGAAGCTTTAGGAAGACGATGAAGGCCCTATCCAGAAAGTGTCCTCATTTGGGACGAAGCAACGTCTACTCACGACAGTCCTGGTAATTTTATTTAGTTCTTTAGGGGGAAGTGGTCTGGTGTCGGGTCTCCACCATCCCCCTCTCCTGGGCTAGCGACCGAGCTTCCTTGGTGTAAGCGACCTACTCCTAGGCCTATGTGGGGCCTAGGTGTGCGGGCAGTGGGGCCTAGTGGTTGGCGCACTGTCTCCCCGGGAGAAATACCTAGGGACGGTTTGGGGCCATAGGGCCCCATATCGCGCTTGTGGCTGAAGTACGAGGTTGGAGTGCAGCTATCGCTAGGCCCTGCGGGATTCGAAACTCTAAAGCCTTAGGGCCTTGTGACCCTGAGAAGGCCAGACCGAGATAACTCCTTGGACAATGAGGCATGAGGAAGGCTGACTTGTCTGGGTAACACCCATTTCAAGTGCCGCACGGCTTGCCAACCGAGCAAAGGGGGCCTGTCCGTGACACTTAGCACTTCAGCAACACAATTGAACAGTAATGGGGAAATGGGACAACCATGGCGAAGACCACGACGGATTGTGAATGCCTTAGTAGGAGATCCATTGACCTAAACAGAAATTGAGGTCATAGAGATGCACGAATAAATCCAGTTGCACCAGACATTACAAAAACCCATTTTCCTTAAGATGAATATAAGAAAATTCCAGTCGACTGTATCATAGGCTTTACGAAAATCTGCCTTGAATACTACTGCAGCAAGACCACAAATTTTAGTATAGTCAATAATCTCATTCGAAATGAGAGAGCAATCTAATATTTGTTTTCTTTGACTAAAGGCAAATTGTGACTCGCCAATGACTTCATGCGAAACAGAACTGAGTCTCAGTGCTAGGACCTTGTGAGGAGCTTGTACATACACCCAAACAAGCTTATTGGTCTGTAATCATCCACAGATACTGGAGCATGGGTTTTTGGAATAAGAACTATTAAAGAATGATTCAATGAATGGTCAAACAGATTACCATTGTAAAAACTAGAAAAGAAGCTGAGCATCTCATCCTTAATCACTGGACAAAATCGCTGCAAGAATTTCATGTTAAAACCATCTGGACCCGATGTTCGAGAACAGTCGAAGGAGTATAAAGCCGACCATATTTCCTTCAAAGAAAACAATTTTTCCAGATTAGCAGCCGAACTAGAGAGAAGTATCCTGAAATTAAAATCAAAACTATAGAGAGGAATAGTACGAGAATCACTATATACTGATTTGAAATGGTCTTCCAAAGCCAACTTTACCTCTTTAGGATCACTGAACAAAGATTCCCCGATTTTCAAACTAGCAATGCAATTGATTCTCCTTCTCGTAGAATAAATTAGATGGAAAAATCAAGTAATCTTATCACCCAACTCAAGCCACTTTAAGCGAGATTTTTGCAGCCATTCTCGTTCTTTTCTTTGGTAACTCTCACAACTTAACACGAGCCAACATAAGCTCCGAATGGAGAGAAAGATCAGAATCACTATTTGCGAATTCCTGTTCAATACCACAACACTCATTTTTTAACTATTAAATCGACAGTCTTACTAGCCTAGTGAGCCTGGAGCCAACCCTTCGAGAAAAATTTACAATTTCTAAGAAGAGCTGAAATGCCAGCCTTCTTTGCTCGAGTGCAGACTAGCTTGATGCTCTCTATAAAGCCCTTATCATCTTCCCAACAATCGAACCATTTAAAAGGTTTAGGGCCCCCATGGGTATCGAAAAGCTTTAAAGTAATTGAGTTATGGTTTGACAAGCTTTTCTCGAAAACAAATTGAGTTAGCTCTGGCTAAACAAATAAAATTTCTCCAGAGAAAAGGAACCTATCGAGACGACTGAAGGAGAGAGCTTCCCAAAAGTTAGACCAGGTGAATTTCCCTCTATGAAGAGGGGGATCAATGAGAGAAAGATCATCGATGAGAGTTATACCAACTTTCTGATCTGGACATCGAAAAATATTGAAGTCTCCTCCCAAAAAGAGAGGAAGACTGAGACTGGACAGGAGAACACAGAGATTGTCAAAGATATCCTGTCTGGCAGCCACATCATTTGGTGCATAAACATTGACTAAGGCACACTAAAAATTAAGATGCCTAATACGGCCAATCAAAATAATGAAGTTTGTAGAGACCCGTGTAGACCCGCAAAAAAAAGAAAAGATCCCAAAAGGAGATGAGTCCCCTGGTTGCACCGCGTGAGGGAGAAAAAGTCGAGTTCAGTCCTAAATTTGCCCCCACAAAGTTGCCCGAGAGTTTTAGAGTCCACACACTGAAGTTTTGATTCTTAAAAAAATCACTTTGGCTTTGCAGCAATTCAACCTTCTTCTGACAGAAGCCTTTTTTTTTTTTCAAACTTACCCAAGCCTCTTACATTCCAAGATAGAAATAGAATATGATTCATAAATTGAACAAAAAAAAACTCACAAACAGAAAGCAAAGATGAAGGGAAGAAAGACTCAAACCTCTTGCTCGATTTTCTCTAAAAGTCTAGCCACTTTTTCATCGCTGGCATTGAACCTTAAGCCAAGTGACTTGTACACATCAACGCATGCCTTAGCTTCGATGGAAATAATCTCTGAGGGATTCCGAGGGGGAATATCGAGAGAAGGAAGGGAAACCTTGACATGATAGAGAGGGTCACCCTAGCATCCATAGATTTCTCAAGCCCTCTATTACTCTTAGGCCATGTTCTTAGTTGTGTTTGAGTTCTTAAACTAGTTTTTCCACTCAAAAATTTTAAAAGCAACCAAGAACACTCAGCTTTTGAGTGTCAAAACCTTAGTTTGCTCCTCAAACTAGCTTCTCAAACCTTGTTTTGCCCCAAACCTTGGTTTTGTCACTGCAACCGCAAACAAAGCCTTACTCTTGACAATGGTAACCTAGAAAATTCCCTGAAGATGAGCTTAGGGAGGCTAGTGCTGAAACTTATCAAGTTTAGATATGAAAGCCAAAGTATTATTAAATTTGGCACTCTTAATGTATTTGGGCTTTATTGAGAAGGGGCCCATAACCTCATAAAAAACGGGCTCAATAGAAACACTTTGGCTCGACGAAATGTATGAAGGGTCAGATAGGACAGTGATCGATTTCCCTCTTCTAGTAGGCCCAAATTTATTGGTTTAAGGGTCACTTTTGCCCTTGTAGTAGTTTTAATTTATCAATTTACCTCCTATGATGTTTTCACATTAATTTAGCCCAAGAACTAGTCAAATTGTATTATTGTTTGCCCTTTGAATAGCAGAGGCCAACGTTGACCGTTACGGATCTGACATAGCGGTCAATGATGCTGATGTGGCAATCTACGTGTGATGATGTGGTAGTCCACGTGTGAAGATGACGTGTCAGAGGAGCAAGTTTATTTTCTGACCGAGTTTGAGGGCAAAATTGATTTTCTGATTAAGTATGAGGAAAAAATTAATTTTTAGGCAAAAATAAGAATTTAAGAAAATATTACTCATTCCGTCCCACCAAAAACGTCCATTGTTGACTTTTCACGTAGTTTTAGGAAGAACAAGTTTGTGTAAGAAAGATGATGTAAAATAATTGAAACTACAATTTTATCCTTGAAAAGTTGAATTTTGTTTTGTTGGGAAACTAAAAAAGGGGTATAAAGGAAAATATGTCTTTTAAAAGTTGTTGATTTTTTCAATGAGACATTTTAAGTGAGACAATTTTAAAACACAAAAGGGACATATTGAGTGGGACAGAGGGAGTAAAAATACTATGATGATATAAAAAATAATAAAACATTTAAAAATATTTTATTAATATATGACTAAAAAATTAAAATATCTAAAAATAAGTAAAAATAATAATAAAACTAAAATATCAAGAGCTATTAAATTATAAATTATTCAAAAATCAAAACTTGAAATTAAACTCTACACTCTAACCTTAATTTCTAAATCTCAAACCTTAAATCTCAAACTCTAAATCACAAATCTTAAATCCTAAACTCTAATTGAAATTTTTATCGATAAAAAATAATTATGAAACATAAAATATGCGTATAAATTTAATTAATTAAGTGAATGGTTTATAGTTTAGGGTTTAAGGTTTAAGATTTAGAAATTAGAGTTAGAGTGTAGAGTTTAATTTTTTAACACTGAATAGATAGATGCACCAAAAAGGGTAAAAGATTTTTGTTCGATTGATAGAAACACATTAACCCTATTATAGGATTCTTATTTTAGGATTCTTTCTCTGTTATGTTCTTTTAAGAGATAGAAAACCAAAATCGTCCAAACTTTTTTTATGAAGCTTTTCATAATTTTTAATATGTTATAAATATTTTTAAATTTTAATTATTGAATAATTTATAATTTATTAGCTTATGATATTTTAATTTATATTTGTACTTATTTTAGATATTTTTAGTTATTTTATTTTTTAATGATATATTAATAAAATATATTTTAAAATGTTTTATTATTTTTATGTTATTTTAATAAATTATTACTCATTTTTTTTCTAAAAATCAATTTTGCCCTCGTAGTCACTCAAACTCAGTCAGAAAATAAATTTTGCCCCTCTACCACGTCTTCTTCACACGTGGACTGCCACATTATCACACGTGAACTGCCACATTATCACGCGTGAACTGCCACATCCGCATCGTTGACCGAAATTAAAGCATGGGGATCGAGAGTTGGTTCCCCCTGAGATGTTGCAAGAAGATTGGATTTAAGGATAAGTTTAAGGAGTGAAAGCATTTTGGCTCCCCTAGTGATGAGATAGATGAAGACTCCGAGTGTTGAGTCGAAGATGAAGAAAATAGTCGAGCTCATAATCTAAAGGGGCAACACTGAATGAGAAGAATAATGAAAGTCCCTACCTAAGGGTAGAATAGGACTAGAAGAAGGATTTGCAAAATGGGTAGAGACCCTGAAGAAAAAGAAGAAAAATACAGTTGATAAAATAAAGATTGATGAAATGAAGATTAAAGAGCATACGGCAAAAAAATGAGATTCTGAAGAATGACCTTTCAGGGAATAGGATTTTAAAACAGATTTGAAAAAAAGAGAAGAGAAGAGAAAAAAAGAGAGAGAAAACAAAAAAGAGAAGATAAAAAAGAAAGAAAGAAGAAAAAGAAAAAATAAAGAAGAAAAAGAAAGGAAAAAGAATAAGAAAAAAGAAAAAAGAATGAGAAAAAGAAAAGAAAAAAATAAAAAAAGAAGAGAGAAAATAAAAAAGAGAAAGAAAGAAAGAGAAAATAAGAAGAGGAAAGAAAAGAGAAAAAATGTTACATTGCATGTATCATATAAATAGGGGCATGCTAATTTAGAAGCATTTTGTGTGTTTTAAATAGGTATTTAAAGATTACCAAAGATTTTGATCTACAACTTCATGTTGAAGAGGTAGATTTTGTTAAAGATTTCTATTGGTAGCCATGTTGGCGTGAATCTAAATCTTAAGTCTTTTAGGCCATTAGTAAGTCCTTCTGGCCGCCGTTAAGTCCTTCGGGTATGGTGATAAGACCTTCGGGCCATCAGCAAGTCCTTCGGGCATGATGCTAACCTTATTATGATGTCAAGACTGGTAGAAATCGGGGCATCATTTTAAGGGATATTGGTACCCATGTTGACGTGAATCCAAATTTTAAGAGAGATATTGGTAGCCATTTTGGTGTGAATCTAGATTTTAAGAGAAATATTGGTAGCCATGTTGGCATGAATCTAGATCTTAAGTCTTTCGGGCCATCAGTAAGTCCCTTGGGCATGATGATAAGTCTTTCGTGCCACTGGTAAGTCCTTTGAGTATGGTGATAAAACCTTCGAGCCATCAGTAAGACCTTCGGGCATGATGTCAAGCTTTCTTTTTAATTTCGAGACGAGTACAAATTAGGGCATTGAAGAGATTGAAGCTTGAAGATTTGGCCAAGGAAGAACGAAAAGTTCTAGAAGAACCATGGTTCCAAAGCCAAAGATAGGGAAGTAGGACAAAAATGAATGCTTTTGATATTTGCTTTGTTCTCGTTTCACAAGAACAAGCAAAGAGGGGCACCTGTAATCACTCATTTTTGTCTGGCTATGTATAATATTATTAATATTAATATAAGTGGTGTTATTTACTAAATATATGTATGTATGCATATTATATGTAGGTGTGTTGTGTGTACGTATACATATGTATATAAGTGTATGTGTCATTATTATGTGTTTAATGTTTGTGTGTGTATTTATTAATTAAGCACAAATGTGTGTATATATTATATGTGTATGTATATGTATGTGTGTGAATGTATATATATCTATGCTTGCATGTCGTATATGATGTGCTTGTTTTACATGTATGCGTGTTTAATTATATGTACGTATGCATGTATTAATATGTGTATGTATATATTAACATTATATATGTGTATTATTATTATTATTTTGTTATTGTTAATATGTTAAATGGGTTAGAATATAAAATAGATCCGATAAATACATTAAAACCCAATTAGCTTTGTTATTTAAAGTACAAGTCCAATTACAATTTAAAAACTCAAGTAATGATATTACATAGCCCAATCGGCCCAAGACCACTAAATAACCCTAACCCACATCTGATAAAAACCCTAAATCTAATATCATCTTCTTTTTGCACAGCCAAAGGAGAGCTGTTGGATCAAATTTTGATCCAACGACCATGATTGAATCAAAATGCCCCTCCATCTGTCGCATGGAGTGCACACGCCAACTTGCTGCCTTCCCGCGCACTCGTGAAGATCACGCTCAAGACCGTCTGTATCCTATGGACCATATGGAAAGATCTGGTGTTGCCACGTTATTTCCCAAAAGCAATTAGGGTTGTCTATCTTCGAGGAGCCTCGATCGTTGGATCAAATCTAATCCAACGACCCAAAACGCATCTGGCCAATTAAACCTTTTTCATATCTAATCACCGATTGACGTGGCACCTCCGCTGGAAAATCTGTTGCTGTCGCACATCTCCCTCACTGGCTCACCCACCAAGCATAGCCAAACAAACATAAGAAATGAAAAACATTAGATCAAGCATATCCAACAGTGAACGCATTTATTTTGTTTATTCTTGTAATCAAACCCAAATCAGAGGCAAAAAAATAAGAGTATATATTGTGTAATCAAGCCCCGTTTATGTACTCAGGTTCATATTTTGAGAGAAATAACAAAGCAAAAAATTCAGAGAATGTACTCATTTACTCAAATCTTGCATGCATATTTTAAAAAATAATAATAGTAAATAAAAAGAGGATTTCAGATGTTTACCTTTTGGGGCATCGAGTCGCCGCCGTGCATGATGGTCGAGGACGGTGCCGCTGATGAACGATACCACTGCATCTTTTCATCTTCCCATTTCTTATCTTGGTTCCAAAACATTTTGGGTTTTTAAAATCTGGGTTAAAAAGAGAGTTTTGGGGGCTTCGGATTTTTAAAATCTAAAAAAACAAGGCTTATTTCGTTAAAATAGAGGCCAAATTTGATGTCGGGACAAAAAATGATTTTTTAGGCTGAGTTTAGTAGTTGTTGGCGCCGGCTAGCGGTGGCCGATGGTGGAGGATGGTGGCCGACTATCGTCATAATCTGGGTATGGTAGTGGTTTCTGGGTTGAGTTCATGTGTTCGCGATGAACACGGTGAACAAAAGAAGGGATTCATCCCCTTATTTGGGTTTTGATCCAAAATTTTGGAGGAGGAAAAAGTTTTGGGTGTTTTTAATTCAGAGAATGGGTGTGTGTTATTATAATGGTTTACAAAAAAGGGCTAAAATGATTAAATGAATCAGATAAGGTTCTTTTATAGTGTTCATTTTTTAAAAATGGGTTAATTCCCTAATAGTCCCTCAGCGTCTTGGTATTTACACCATGGGTCCTTCAGCATTTTAAGTTATTTATGCTACCCTAAAATTTTTAAATATTTTACAATTCCATCCCAAAATCAATGGAAATCAGTTTTTGTAATGGGAAAATTACTACAAAGACCCCTCTGCCCTATTTTGTATTTCAATATTAACCTGCCGCATGGGTAAATTACTCGTTTCGTCCCCTTTCGTTTCTGCCGGTTTGCAAATTCATCCTTTATATTGATTCAATCCGTTTTGAAATGGTCAAATATGTTTTTGGTCCTTAGAATTGCGTACCGTTCTTTAATTTAGTCCCTTTTCACGTTTTAATATGATAGTTTGGGGTTGTAAAATTATTAATTTAGCCCTTGTTCTTTCTGTTTTATTTGCTTGCAGTCCTTGTATCTTTGTTTTGTTGTTATTAATGTTTATTATTCGTACATGTAAATAGGTATTTAATTTTATATATTTGCTTCTATACGTATAAAGGTATATGTATATCCTTTTTATAGTATATATTTATATGTATATATTATAAATATATTAAGTTACATATGTTGCATTTATGTGTTTATATATATGAATATATATATATATATTAAGTTATATTGTACATATATGTGAATATTGTATTTTATTATACACTATTTATTTTACGCATACCCTTTCATATATATGCATATATAATGTGTTAGATTTGTTTATTATTTCATATTCATCTAATATGTGCATATTGCATGGTATTAAAACTATCTCCACTTGTATATTGGTTTATTTATTTTTATTTATCGATATATTAATGTTATTTATTTAATATTCATGTTTGTTTTTTTACCTTCTTATTTAACATCATGTTATTTATGTTATTAATATTCATGTTTCTATTTCATGTATGTATAATTATCATGTTTATATTTGTTGCATATAGTATTAAACCTTTATCCCGGTATTCTAGTGAAAGTGTCATCACGGCCTTTGAGTGACATCTCTTTTGATACCGTGAATATCAAGGCAAATTTAATGTTCGAACCATGCATATTAGGAATTAATTTTTAAATTAAATCAATTTTTTTATTTACTTATTAAATACGATACGAACCCGTTAGGTACTAATTTTGGGCAGTGTAGGGTGCTAACCCTTCCCCATCCGTAATTAACTTCCAAACCAATTAAAATCTCTGGTTTCCATTTTTTTCGGTGTCTGGTCTAACTTATTAAAGTGAACGGTGGCAAGTCCAATTTTTTTAAAATACAAGTTTTCAAAGAATTCTCCTTTTTAAATAATTTTTTCATAAAAGCAAGAAACACTATCCCCAAATACATTTTTTTATATCACCAAACCTCGCCGAGACAGTGCCAGTTTATGCTTCACTTGTGAAAGATTTTGCAGTGTTTGATCGTTGGTTCTCATCAATTCCCGGTCCAACTCAACCCAATAGGCTTTTTGTGTATTCTGCCACTTCACATGGCTCAACCAGACACATTAAGAAGCAATTGGCTCAAGGCTACCCAAAATACCATCTTCGAATCACTACATGAGAATGGCAAGGACATTGTCGGATATAGTACCTTTGAGGACAACGGAAGCCAAAGAAGATGCTGGTCTCTCTGAGTTTCAGAGTGAGGTAGTTCAACTGGCAGCCGTTCTGAACGGTGACCATTCCTTGAGCAGTTTTCTTGAACAGATGAGCAGGAAAATGACAGTGAGGGAAGCTCACGAGTACACCAGAGGAGCCGCTTCCCAGTTTATAAGAGCGAGCAAAGAGGCCATCAAGTTGGGAGTAGATGAATCCGCCATAGTAGATATGCAGTCATCACTTACAACCAGATCTTCAAACCCGTAACTGGTCGAACTCCAAACCTCATTACCCTTCATATTTTTATGTGTCAACCCTTCAAATTTTCTTACAGCTTTTAGAAATGTACTCAAATTAAAATTTGTCAAGTAACGTGCAATAAAACTGTAGTATTTTAGGGAAAGGACCGTATTTGAATCAGTCATCCATGCATTTTTATATTTGTGTAGAGACCTTAAAAATTTCTCGAAGTCACTAAAAAGTTTGTAATTCGATTTTCTTTCGCTTTTTGGAAAATATTTGAAAATGTGAGGAAGTCCTTTAAAAAAATTCGTGTTTTTGAAAATAAAAAGACTTGGAGTCGCCACCGGCCACTAAGGTAGGTCGGACACCATAAAACCAGAGATTCATTCAAAAAAGCGGGTTCGGGAGTTGGTTACATGTGGGGAAGGATTAGTACCCCCATCACGCCCGAAAATCGGTACCAAAATATATGTTGCTTTTAATTGATGGAAATTATCGAAATTCAAATTGAATTTAATTAAATAGTTCATGGTTGAAGACAAACTTTAATTAAACGGGCTTTGTCAAATTGGTGGATTCGACTTAATTAAGCATTTAATTAATAAGGGAGACGAAACCTCGGACCATAGATTAAACCGACATCGAATAAACCTGACTGCCGTGTTAATTTATGGTTCGAACTACGTTCATCACCTTTATGCATGATGCAAGCAGTTAAACATGATGGAATGACTTGTCAAAATTTTAATTCGTTTTAAATTACCTTTAGACGATAAGAATTAATTTGAATATTTGGTCAACATCTAGTGAGCCAAGACTGTTACGACACAAATATCGGAACTAATAAATATCTTCGTTTTATAATTAAAGTTTATTAATTGCATGCAATGTCTAATTTATTAAGGTCATATGAATGACAATTAAAATGCATGACATAGAAAGACACATAATTAAAACCTAAAGGCCAACTAAAGTCCTAACCTAAAAGGCCCAAAATATTGAAAATTTAATTAGTGATCTAATTATTAACTAGGTTAATCTAATATTAGTTCTAAATTGGTTAATTCCTAAAAAGTAGAAAGCCCTATCATTTTATTGGTTATCTTGGACCATAATAATCAATTCGATTAATTTTAAACTAGAATCACAATGAGCCAATGAAACTATCTAAAATTAATTGAATTAATTAGTCATGATTTTAAATTAAGTGATCTACATGAAATTCCAATTTTACCCCTAAAAGAATTAAGAATTGTTCAACCAATTTAATACATTTAACATTTACCCCAATGAGCCAATGACAAATTTAAATGCATTAAATTGATTCGAACCTATAATCTAACTAAGGCTCTAAACCTAATCTTAGATTTAATTTAATTAATTTAAAACCTATGCCCAATAAAACGAACACATAATTTAAATTAATTAAATTAAATTCTACAAACTCTAAAACTAATCCTAAACTAGTAAAAAACTAAAAAACGTCACCAAACTCCAAAGCATAACAACAAGAAGATGATTAAACAACAAAATGATATATAAAAAAAAAAATAAAAAAAAAACATAGATGTCAAAAATATAAAAAAAGGCATTAAATAAACAAAGATTTAAAAAAACAATAAATAAATCAAAGGACCCAAATTAAAAAAACAAAACTATGGTGCAACAAATAGGTAATTTTAATAAAAAAAAAACATATATAAAAAAATAAATAAACACTGGAAAAAATTAAAATTAAAAAACCAGAGGTTTAAAAAGTAATTTTAAAAACAGGATTTTAAAATACAACCATAAACACTAGAAAAAGAGGAGCTTAAAAGATTTTCAAGAAAACAGGAACCAAAACGGGTATTAAACCCTTTTTAAAACGAAATAAATTTAGATTCGGGACTTAAATAAATGCGGGTTAAAACCATAAGGACTTGGAATGTAATAAACCATTTTGAAAAAATAATTAGGCGAAATTGAAAATTTTGGAAACTATTCAAGGACCTGGGTTGTATTTTAAAAAGGTGAAGCCCTAAAAAGTAAACTTAAAGGGAAGGAAGGACTAAACTCGAGTTAAACCACTTTTTAAAAGAGCAATTTAGTATATAAAAGCATATTTTCGGAAAAAAGCATATTTTAGCCGTTTTGAAAGGATTCCCAAAATCAGAAATTTCAAAACCTTTGTTTTCTCTCAAAGGCTCGGATGAAACGCCACCAAGGTGTTCAACCGGTCCCTTTACCGAGCAGCGGCCTCTACCATACCATCTAAAAAAACCTCTCACAAACGCCCTCCTTTGCCTTTCTAAGACCGAAACGCTCCCGGACACCCTTAAAAACATCACGCTCTTCCCAAATCTGAGAAAACAAACCTAAAACGATTTGAACCTCCACACCTAGATCTAGCCTTACCGTATACCAAAAAACAAATTTTTAAAAAGAAAAACAACACCTTTAAAACAAATTTGAACTCAAAAACAAGTTCCCTTCCATAAGTTCACCATTTGAAGGCACAACGGCCGAAGGCTTATCACGAGGGGGACGAACTCAAACGAAACAAAAGGGTAAACTTTAAACACAAATCTAAACTTGTTTTTATCTTTTTATGCATGCCAAATGAAATAAGTATATACCTCTAAAGGGTTCTTTTGCGTTTTTGTGTTTGTTTCCAAAAACCTGGGTTTACAATATGTTTTGGTTCGGTTTTTATATCTGAAGTATTGTTACATCAAAAAAAAATAAAAAAGTTTTATATGCTCTGAAATCTGCCGATATCTTTGTTTGATTTTTGCTTATTTTGTCTCTAAATTTACTATTCTTTATTTGATGATTTTTTGCTAATGTTTTGCCTCTTTTGTTGCATGTGCCCAAACGGGTAAACCGGGACTGGAGAGGCGCTTTGGCAGATGCGGCCACGAGATGCGCACGCGCGTGTGAAGGAGCGCAACAGACAAGACGTGCATCACACGCGCGAGGTTCTCGATCTTGACCGTTGGATGCGTTCACAATCTGAACCTTCCATCTTCAAATCTAGGAGCGGCGCAACTTGGATCCAAAAAGCTTCATTAGAGTTTTCTATTAAGGCTAATGTAAATCTGGACCGTTTGATTTAATCTTGATTTGGAACGGTCACCAGTGAAGGTGGAGAAGATCAAAAGAGATATTGCATTAGGGTTTTTGTCTTAATTAGGGCTTTTTGATAACGGGCTTGTTAAAAGGGCCACTTGTAATTTAATTATTTTTGGGGCTTTATATATTTAATGGATTTTAATTATGTAAAAACATTTGGGCTATTATTTATTTAATTTATCGGGCTTTGTTTATTTAATTATGGGGCTTTTAATAAATACTATTTAGTTAATGTTTTTGTGTTTTTTAGTTTAATTTAATAATAAGACTAAGGATAATAAAATAATACGATAATAATAACTCATAGGACAATATATGTAAACATAATGATAATAGCAACAATAACAAAACATAATACTAAGAAATAAATACTAATAGTAATTACACTATTAATGTTTTGAGATTTTTTAGCATAATAACATATAATGCAATATAGTATAATAATATAATATTTTTGGGGTTTTAAACATAGTGACACATAATAGTAGTACTAATAACTAGTAATATAACAATGATACTTTTTGGTTTTTTTGCAATAATAAATAACAACTATACTAAGTACTATAAAATAACAACTTAAGCCCATTATTTAAATATTTACAAAAAAATAAAACCCCCGGATAAAATTAGTGATTACAGCTGCCCCTCTTTTCTTATCCTTGTAGAACAAGAATAAAGCAAAGACCATAAGCATTGATTTTATCTGACTTCCCTGTCTGGAGATTCTGAGCTGCAAGTCCCTCCTAAAAAGAAACGTTCGCCCTTCCTCTTCCAGACATTCAAGAGCTCCAAATTCTTCCCATGTTAGGCCTGAAGAAGAGAAGCCCCTAAAGTGATGCCTCGATCCTCGACCGTCTCGCACCAAATGACATCCCGCTTTGAGTCTTCTAGAATGCCCTCGATCTTCGTCGCCTTGGCCTGGGGTGATCTTTCACCTTGAGGATCCCTCTTGCTGATGTCCCGATTACTGGTCGTCTTGACACCAAATGATATCCCGCTTTGAGTCTTCATGCCTTCGATCATCATCGTCTTGGCCTAGGGTAATACCTCATCTTGAGGACCCCATTTGATGATGCCTCGATTGCTGGTCGTCTTGACATCAATCATCTCGCTTTGAGTCTTCATGCCTTCGATCTTCATCGTCTTGGCCTGGGGTAATACCTCATCTTGAGTACCCCAGAAACTGATGCCTTGCTTCCTGGTCGTCTTGACATCAGACACCTCGCTTTTAGTCTACTCTAAAGATTCAAATACCTGAAAGAAACAACACAATTATTTTGATGCTAGTTAGTATGCTCCTATCTTAAGGATGCCTAACTATTCATAATGCATGATTAATGCTCGGATGCATTCCTTCTAGACTTCCCGATTTATCTTCCTTTCGTCCTCTTCTTGTCTTGGAACATTTGCTGTCACTCCTTGTGTTTCGGTTCAGTTCCCGTTTGACCCTTATATTCTCCAAAACTTCATTCTAAAGCCTCTTTCGAGTTTTCACTTTAGGGATTTTTCTTTTTCAAAGCGCCCTTTCGAGTTTTCACTTTGACTAATGTTTCTTTTCTTTTTTTTCTTTTCTTTCTTTTTTTTTTCTTTTCTTCTTTTTTCTTTCTTCTCTTTTCTTTTCTTTTCTTTTCTTTTTTGGGGGCGCCCTTACGGGTTTTCGCCATTAGCTTTTCTATCTTGAACCTTGATACGGAGGAGATTCATCGTTTTCTGGGTAAATCTTGTCTACTTTGCATACCACGTCCTTTAGTCTCGACTTTGGCAGACTTCCTTCTAATGGGATCGATTTTCTTCTTGGAACAACCTGCACTTGAAGAGTCAAGTCATAGTAATACCAAGAAATCCTTTGTTTTTCAATGATCTATGTCAACCTATTTGAAGGATGCTCGTGAAATAAAGGAAGAGAGGAAATAAAATATTATTTATTAACATAAAAGATATGAGAATTATTTTGAAAGTCATGGCAAACATGAGAAATAGAAAAAGATATAAGTAATATAAAGTGTAGCATTCCCGATCACCAACTGTATGAATGATACGAGAACCTCGACCGTGGTAAACTTCTCACTGCCTCTGTCAGGCTGAAATTCCCAACAGACCAAAAGAAGTTCCCTCATAACTCGAAGTGGAGCACTTGAACTGTAATGGAGCTCATGTCAGATGCCTAATCCTTAAAATTCATTTGAACCGTCATTTTCAGATTTTCAATTCAGATCCTCATTTGGTTTCAAGACGACCATTTTTGAATTTCTATCTTGAACCCTCATTTTTTTTCTTTTTCTTTTTCTACTTTTTTTTCTCTTTTTTTGAATTTCTATCTTGAACCGTCCTATGGCATGCCAACTATATCCGAATGTTTTCTCATCTTGTCACATAGCCAATATATCATTTACAAAACCATTTACTCACTGTTTTACAATGCATTAACAAAACCATTACATATGCAACCACATTGCTAAAGCAATACCCCATTCCCAATCCAAAATGAAAACCAATGCTCACTAGCATTTCATATACTTTTAAACCATTGCATACCTACCCAAAACCATGCATTTACAGTAAGTAAAACAAGCCATGTTTAAAACCAAACATGTAATCAACCATGCTCATATCCAATCCGATATTAAGGAGCAAAAGAGGGAAACTTACTTCCAAGCTTAGGTAAGTGTTTCAAGCTTAACCTAAACTTCCAAAAACCACTTTCAAACATTTGAAATACTTTTAAAACTAGTTTCCACTCATCGATACACCTTGCCTTGCTCGCCAACGCGAATCGAGCTCCCGGCAAGCAACAATCAATGTCAAGCTTCATCACCTTGATAATCCACTCTAATGGATGCTTTCTTACTTAATTGGATGAAGATTAAGAAAATGAAAATAGTGTTTGGCTAGAGAGATTTTTGAGAGAAAGGTTTTGAGAGAAAGTTAGTTACGTAACTTTTTTGTTTTAGGAATTAATAACCAATTAATTATATTTTCTAAACACTTTAAAAATAGCCAATTAAAGAATAAAGTCTGAGTTTAGACTCTTGGGTTATTAGCTCCTTAAAGATTCAAATTTTTGACTCTTTACAAAATAGTCACCAAAAATAGTTTTCAAAGCTTGCATTTTGGTCACTAGTCCAAAATGTCTGATTTCCAAAACCCATTTTCCAAAATTGATTACACCACAATCATTAATATATAAATTAATGATTTTAGAATATTTTTACATAATTTTATCACATCCAAAAATATTTAATCCGATTTAATCCTGAAACTGACTCGAATCTCCAATACTGATCCACCGAACCTTTAAACCAACCTAAAACCTCTAGGCCCAAAAACGAGGTGTTACAAATAGTCATGTCTTAAGCCGATTAGTAATAACAATAGTTCAATGACAACATTTCAATTCCAATATTTCATTAGCAATATCCAATGCTCAATGGCCAATGATTCTACATGTCAATGCTTCAATGATTCCGATGACAATACCAATGATGCAGCGGACAATGGATCGATGAAATACTTACTAATACGTACCAATATAGCCATCAACAATGTTTTATGCAATATCCTTAATACACAAGGTTAGCAATGCAATAATCAATATTCAAAGGTTCGGGAAAGGCACCTAGCCTACTTCTGAGACTCTGATGACACTCACCTTGATTTCTGAAGCATCTACGGCTCTCGAATTTCTACTCCATTGTTCCTAGCATTAGATGGAGATGATGCCCTATATTTCTCCAACTCTTAAGCTAAGGAAGAATAATAGAGAGTGTTAAAATCGATACAAAGATATCAAAGTCAATACTTAAATTAAAGATATCCATTAGCATATTAGATATCTGTGGATTTAAGCCTTGAAGAAACATGAGCTTAGTTCAAAAGCTTAATAATTTTAACTTCAAATTACGCATCAACCATCCATGGAACTTAGCAATTTATTAAGGGTTTATCCTTACCCAATCAATGGCTATTCAATAGTATCAATGAATTAAAGGAAGCTTGAGTTTAGGAGGTTCAATAAGAGAGGTGTTAGCTTAAGCTTCAAGGAAGAAGATAACAATGGTGATGCTTGCTTTCTCAAAAGCAAAAGATGAATACAAAGGGAGAAAGGGGTTTTGGTGAGAGTTAAGCAAATCCTAAGTGTAAGAAACACACAATAAGTTTAGGATATCAACCGATTAAGGTTTCCTTCAAAGATGGGTAAGCTATAAACAATAATTTCCATCTTTTTTATTCTTTTTCCTTAATTCAAGACAATCCATCAATTGTCATCTTTTAGCAAAGGGAACCAATAGCACGTGGGATGGAGGCAAGAAAGGAGGTGACTAACCTCAAAGTGGAATAATTATAGGAGTGGTCCCTAAACTTTCTAAACTTTACCTTATTTCCCTTAAACTTTTATTTATCTTAATTTAGTCACTAAATTGTTTCTAAAGAATTCAATTAGGTCCAACGTCTTTAAGTTGACTCAATTAGAGTCCAATACGGTATATTTGACTACATAATTTAAAGTTAATTAAAAAATTTGGACCTTCTGATATATATTTTCTAATCATCAAAACCTAGTTCTGACTAGACTGATTTTTGGGGTGTTACAACTCTCTCCTTTAAAAAAATTCATCCTTAAATTTTACCTGAACCGAAGAGATGAGGGTATTGCTGTTGCATTGTTTCCTTCGGTTCCCAAGTAGCCTCCTTGAAAGTATGACTTCTCTAGAGAATTTTAACCAACGATACAAATTTATTGTGAAGTCTTTTGACTTCTCTTGTAAGAATTTGAACTGATTCTTCCTTGTAGGTCAAATCCGGTTGGATCTGTACAGATTCTGGCTTGATAACATGCAAAGGGTCGGTGTTGGAAAATGTCGGTACACCCTATGGTGTAATAAAAAATTATTCGGTGAATTCTGCCAGCGATCTATGTACGAGGAACGAATTCGCGGTGAAAAAGGATGAAACGTTACCTCAATTAAATCTAATAACTGCATGGACATAGGAGAATCTGATTTTTTCAGTCAAGATGTAGAGTCTAAGTCATCACAACAGCGTTCTGACCTCTACGCAGTCCACCAAAATAAAATGAACAGTATTTTACTTCTTTAACTATTGTTGTAGGCAAACTCGATAAGAGGTAGGATTTCTCCCAAGATCCCTCAAAATCAATAGTGTACGCTCGCAACATGTCTTCTAGAATCTGAATTATCGTTACTAACAGTCCGTCAGATTGAGGGTGGAAAGCTGTACTAAGATTAACTTTGGTACCCAAAGCCTCCTCCAAGGTCCTCCAAAATTGAGATGCAAAATGAGGGTCTCGATCGGAGATGATAGACTTTGGTACTCCATAGAGTCGAATAACTTCCCTAACGTATGAGCCAGCTAATTCAGGAAGCCCATGATCCATTTTGACCGGTAAGAAATGTGCTGACTTGGTGAAGCGGTCTACAATGACCCAAATAACATAATGTTTTGCAGGAGTTAGAGGAAGCCCACTAAAAAAATCCATAGTTATCATCTGTCACTTTCATTGCGGTAAATCGATTGGTTGTAATAGCCCAATGGGGATACGATGCTCAACTTTGACACATTGACACGTAAGGCATTTAGACACAAAGTCAAATATAACTTGTTTCATACCTAGCCACCAATATAGTTCTCAAAGATCTTTATACATCTTTACAGAGCCCGAGTGTGTAGATAAGAGACTTGAATGAGCTTCTTTTAGAATGTCTATACGAAAGGATTAATCATTAGGTAAACAGACCCAATCATGAAAAACAACACCCTTTCAGGATCAATCCTGAAGTGGAAATTTTCATCATCATGTAATTTGGACACAATAGCTTGAAGCTCCAGATCTTGATTCTGTAATGTCTTAATTCTCGATACGATAGTAGACTGGACTTGGAGTTCACTACAAGACATTGATGTTTCCTTAAAAGGAGGTGAGTATTAATGGCTCGAGGGGCTATAATGCAAACATTGCTCAGAATTTAATAGTAAATAACGATACTTACAAGGCATAGGTTTGCGGCTGAGTGCATCAGCTACAATGTTGGCTTTGCCTGGATGGTAGTCAATAACAAGATCATAATCTTTGAGGAGTTCTATCCACCTCCTCTGTTAGAGATTCAACTCCTTTTGAGTCAGGAGATATTTGAGGCTTTTATGATCTATAAAGAGGTAAAATTTTTCTCAGTAGAGATAATGTTTCCAAATTTTTAATACGAAAACAATTGCAACCAAATCTAAATTATGGGTACGGTAATTCATCTTGTGTTGCCTGAGTTGTCTTGAAGCATAAGCAATAATCTTACCCTCCTGCATCAGAATACATCCTAACCTGAGATACGATGCATCACTGTATACTGTGTAGTCTTTTCCAGACTCGAGTTGGGTTAGGACTGAAGCATGAGTTAAAACTTTCTTTAACTGGTTGAGGCTTTTCTGCTGGTCCTCGTTCAAGTTGAATGAATTTTCTTTTCTCAATACCTTAGTTAGAGGGGCTGCTGTTATAAAGAATCCTTTAACGAATCTTCTATAGTAGTCAGCTAGACCAAGAAAGCTTCTAACTTCTCCAACATTTCTCGGTGGCTTCCAATCTAAGATAGCTTAAATTTTCTTCAGATCCACCTAGACTCCCGAGGCGGAGACGATATGCCCAAAGAAGGCAACTTCGGATAGCCAAAATGTCATTCATAAATACAACTACGAATTTATCCAAGTAGGGTTTAAAAACCCAGTTTATTAAGTCTATAAAAGCTGCCGGTGTATTGGTTAGCCTGAATGGCATTACCAAGAATTTGTAGTGGCCATATCGTGTATGAAAGGCAATTTTGGGTACATCACGTTCTTTAACTTTAATCTGATAGTACCCAGACCTTAAATCTATCTTGAAAAACACAAAAATGTCCTTAAGTTGATCAAATAGGTCATAAATTCTTCGCACGGGATGTTTATTCTTGGTGTTCACCTTATTCAACTGTCGATAACCAATACACCGTCTCATAAAACCATATTTATTCTTTACAAAGAAGACCGAAGCTCCCCAAGGTGAGGAACTTGGTCGAATGAAACCTTTATCTAACAACTTCTGAATCTGAGCCTTCATCTTCTTAAGCTCAACTGCTACCATATGATAGTGTGCAATGGAAACTGAGGTTGTTCTAGGTTGCACTTTGATGCTAAACTCTACTTCATGGGTAGGAGGTAAACTCGAAAGTTCGTTTGGAAAAATATTTGGGTATTCATACACGGTATCGATATTTTGCAGTTGGGGTTTCTCATTGGCCTCCAACGACAACGCATACAACGATGGAGTTCTCGAATTCATCAAAGTGATGCTTTCTTTTGCTAGCAAGGCTAGGGCATATTCAAGCTTGTGCTTATTGAAATACTATAGCTGCTTAGTTAAGATTCTTAGAGTACTGTCCAGTCAATACTAAGCAATTTCAGGATCATCATCATCATGACTAATAAAAGAGTAGGCCAGATGCTGAGGTAACTTATCAATAGGAGCCCGGGCATTCGATACAGCAACGGTAGAGGGTTAGAAGGTATGCTCAGCCTTTATCTAGGTCATAAATACTTTGAACATGTTAGCCATGTTCTTGTAGCATTCAATGTAAGCAGACTATACCTCAGGCTCAGGGTTCTATATCGAAGGATTTTGTAGAATTGGAGGGCCTCCCCCTAATCTCCTCACCATGAGTTAAGGAGCTGGTGACATGCTCGTCTATACAAGCCTTATTAGAGTCGGACATTTATAAATAAAGAGATTGGGTTAGTCGGCAAGTCACAATATACAATAAATAACTCTTAGGTGGCATAATGCATGTAACACCCCAGTTTTGGGCCTAGGAGTTGTCCAATTGGTTTATACGGTCTGATGGACCGAGATTAGAGATTCGGTTAGATTCAAAATTAAAGTTGAAATAAATAATTTTGTTGCAAGAAAAATATGGGAAAATATCTAAAAATCATTATTTAGTATATAGATATTGTCGGTAAAGTCAATTTTGGAAAATGGATTTTAGAAATTGGACATTTTGGCTAGTGACCAAAATGTAGAGAATGAAAACTATTTTAGTGACTGTTTTGAAAAAGGGTCAAAACTTAGAATGTTTAAGGAGCTATTTTACCTAAATGTTTTATCAGGATTTTCTCTCAATTGAGATTATTTTAATGAGTTTTAAATAAAAGAATTAAAAGGATATTAATTAAAAGAAGGTAGTTTTTTTAAAAAACACATTTGACGTAACTTCTTTTCTCAAACTTTTCTCTCAACTTCTCTTCAGCCAAACACTCTATTTTGCATCAAATAATTGAGGTAATATTCTGGATTTCTTAAACCTTTGATTTCTAAATTGATTCTTCTATCTTGTTTCCCAAAAATCTCATTGTTTTCCTTGATTTTCAAGAGTAAACATCTAATTGAGATGAAATTCACTCATTAGAGGTAAGATTCGTTCTTCTCCTCTAATGAATGATTCTTTATTGAAATTCCCAAGTATTTGATCCTTTTTAATGGTTTCTAATAAGTTTTAATGATTTAATTATGGAAATTGGTTAAATCAAGGTTTAATTGGGATGATTAAGTGATTTTCATATAGGTTCTATTTTGCTGGGTTTTTGATTGGTTTTAATCATAATTATGATGTTGAATAATGTCAATAGATGGATTTTAACATTGGAATCCGAAAACTATGTGAATCTCTAATTTTCTAGGTTGCTAGTTATGTGTTTTTGAGGAGTTGTGGTGGTTAATTGACCGTTGGAGATATAAGGATGTTAGAGTTGTGTTTTTAGATATTAATTGATGTTAATTGATGCGTTAAATTGTTAGGTTATGGCTTTGTTAAGTTTGGAAGAGTTTTGTGGTTAGTTATGGATGTTGTGAAGGGAATTTGGATAAAGGATGTTGAGGTTTAGTGTTGCTGTGATGCTGATTGCATTTTGATGCAATGTGCCTCTGTTTTGCGTGGATGAAAGTAGGGGAAGTTGGTCCTCAAGCTTGAGCATTGTTTTTAGAAGCTTTGGAGGCACGATTGTTGCATCAGCAAGCGAGGTTTTACGAGTCGGTGAGTGGAAACATGTTTTCAACTTTGCAAAGGTTTGAAAGTTGGTTTTGGGAGTTTAGATGAAGCTTGAAATATTGGTTTAAGCTCATAAGTAAGTAAAGGATGAATTCTCTCTCAAACTCTGTTTGGCTAGTAGTTGATGCACTTGTTTTACATGGTTTAATTACTCACTGTAAATGCATGTTTTAAGCACGATTTAATGCTGGAAATTGATTACAAAATGATATTGATGCATTTGAAAGTAATGTATGTTTTGTTGATGTTTATAAACATTGGTTAGTGCAAGGTTTGTTGCATTGGATAATGATTTTGATGATGCTTATGAAAACAGTGAGTTGATGTTGTTAAAATGAATTATATTGGAAAGTAATGTTATGAAAAGGTTTGTAAATGAAATCGTATATATTTGGCCGGCCATAGGATTGATAGTGCACTATAAAAAGGCACATAGGATGTCGAGGGGTTTATATGGTGTACCGAATACTCTATCCAAGTACCCTAACAGACGAGAGGTTTATATGTACCGAAGACTCCCGTTAGTAGGTTAAACATCATACCGATGAGTGGTGTTGAGGGGTTTATGTGTACCGAATACTCCACCACAGGTGTCACAACGGTGGAGGGGTTTATGTGTACCGAATACTCCCGTGTGTAAACCTTGTGTTAGCGATAGATTGTTTATTGAGTGTTGAGAGAACACTTGTTGAATCCATGTAACCGATATTATGTTTTGTAAAGTGAAACTCAGGTAATTGATCACTTGAAAGCCAATATAATTGTTTATGTATCATGAAATAGATTGTTGTTTAATGAGGTTTGCATGTTTTGCTCTTTAAGCCTTGCCTTGGTAGTATGCATGGGAATGCTAAAATTGAAGGTAGCAAATGGTACTTTGCTGTTGAATCCATGATACATGTTGTATATGGTTTAATATGTTATTTTGGAAAAGTGTTAAGTGCACGGTTTTGATAAGGCATGATGTTATGATAATGGTTTCAAAGAGTTTTGAAAAGTGGTTTCCAAAATTGTGTAAAGTGGTTAACTTGCATTGAGGATGGTTGTTGTTTGAGCATCCCTCACTAAGCCTAGTGTGCTTACGCTCTCTTTTCTATCAATGCAGATAATAAAGATTGAGGCAACGAGGAAGCAAGGAAAAGAAATCTAAAGACTTATTTTCAAAGTACGGTTTGGAACGTTGAAAAGTAAGAATATTGGCAATGTGTCGAAGCGATGTTTTGGGAGGGTTTTGATGAACTCCCTGTTGTTGCAAGTTTTGATTGCTATTTTGGACTTGTAATAAGCTTTAAATGGTTGAGTTTGTGTTTGGTTTAATGTTTTGAAAGTGGACTAGGAAGCAATCCTCTATAATTGGTGTTTGAGCATGCTAGTCAAGCTAGGTTGGTTTTATGGTTGATATGTCGATGTTTAAGTATGATGTTGATGTTATATGTAGCCAAAGTATCATATGTTAGACCTAGAGGTCACTATAGGCCTCTGCCTACCGGTACGAGTACCTTGAGTTTCGGTACGTAGAGTCTGTGCAAGGCTCAAATTATCAAAAATAAGCCTAGCGTATCGGTACGCCTAGCCATCGTATCGGTATGCATTGAAGGAAAACAATACTGGTGTCGGTACATGGGATAAGCATATCAAAATGCCCATTGAGTTTAAGCCAGCCGTTTCGATACGCGGGGTACCGTATCGATACGGTCTTTAGCTACTGGAATCCAAGTTTTTGAAATTATAAAAGGGGATCAGTACGGGTCAAAGACGTATCGGTACGGGTTGGTCATCAAACCATATCGTTACGGACATACGTGTATCAGTATGGGAAGCCGCTATGTTAGTTGGTCTGTATCGGTACGGGGACCTCCTGTATCACTACGCCCAGTTGTTTTTGTGCTAAAGTTTAAATACCTTGCAAATAGGTCCCTGATTGTTATGGATGCAATTAATTGGATTTTAGTGATTGTTTTGGAATGGGATTAAACCTGAAAGCATGTAATCAGATTAATCAAAGGTTAGTAATCTTAATTTTGATTGATGACCCGTAAATTACGAATATTTACGCCTGAGTCCCTTATATGAATCCTTGAGCAGTTAGACCCTATGATGGTAATTTGATTTGAATGTATTGCTACTGTTGAAGTATGCTCACATAGGATATTAATAATCCGTATCTAGGTAAGATAAAAAGAAAAAATAGGCTCAATTTAGGGTTTAAGTTTCAGTTTGCTTCGACAAACCTAATATGGCTCTTTTAGTATAGTTTCAGTTAGGCCGGGCTAAGGGGGTTACATTTGGTGGTATCAGAGCCATGTTAAATAAAAATTAAAATATTGTTGGTTTTTGTATCATGTTGATTGCTATGCACGGTGATTGTTTACTGTACGATGTTTGAAGGGGACACATTGCCATATTACTATGTTTATGAAATGAATTTGGTTTAAAATGGAAGTCTTGGATCCTTGCTTTAAGCTGGCATGATTGTTTTTGTTTTGGTGTAATTATCATGCCTTAGATACAATTTAGACTATCCACCAAGGATAAAGTTGCGATCTAGCAGAAATACTACTGCCGGAGAGCAAGGAGTTGAGGGCGAGATTGTACACCCTGAAGATTTGTTGCCTCCTCCTCCTCCTCCTAAATGAGTGGAACAAGTACCATCTGCACCACCTGGTCTAGTGTTTGGTGATATGATGCCTCTAGTTTAGGCAATGACGGGAGTATTCCAAGCCATGATGGCTGGAGTTAATGTATCTGCTCCAGCACATGTTGCTGCTAATCCAAGGTTACTATTAGAGCATTTGTGCAATCTTGGAGGACACAAGTTTAGAGGGTTAACACTCGAGGCATTTGAGAAGTTGATGGCTAGTACAGAGCGTATCCTGGTTCAGTTGGGATGTAATGATGAGTGTAAACGGGGCGTGCAGTGTCCTTATTGCAGGGAGATGCATATAGTTGCTGGGCCACCGCGATTGCAAGTATGGAACCCAGAGAAGTAATGTGGGAATTCTTCCATGCTGCCTTTAGGAAGAAGTATCTAGGAGTGAGATATTTGGATGAGAAGAAAAGTGATTTTATGGCTTTAGTCCAGGGCAATATGATAGTGTCAGAGTATGAGGTGCAATTCGTGAGGTTGAGCCAGTATGCACCTGAGTTAGTGCCGGACGAGGGGCAATGCTGTGAGTGCTTTCATTATGGTTTGTTGCAGGATGTCAAGACTTATATGTTTCCGCTGACTACACTGATTTTGAAATGTTGGTCACTTGGGCAAAGGATATTGAGCAGAATTTGGGTTTGTCTCATCGTTCTAGAGGTTCTGGCTCTGGGAAAAGAGTGGCAAATTTTAGGTCTGGTCGTGGTCAGTCCAAGAGGCACCGTGTAATACCCGTATTTTGTTTGGGTTTTATACTATAATAAGCCCAAAATAATATACAATATAAATAAATAAAATCACCCCACTATAAATAATGTCCATTTACACATAAAAAGTCCAAATTACATATTGAGCCCAAAATTCTTTCTATTGTCCCTTTTACATACATAAAGCCCAAGTTACATTACAAAGCCCGAATCTCATAATCCTTCCAATATGTTTACAACTAAAATCGACCAAGAAACACAAAATATCAGAATTTCAAGTTTTCCCGCCCAAATGCAAATCTGAAGGGACACGTGTCTGTCCCGGATTCGCCCAAACCGTTTCACTTGGATCATGGTCTTCTCTAATGCCAGTAGGTCAGACCCTATATAAAGACAGAGAGAGAAATGTTAGTCATTATAACCATAATAAATAAAGTAATAATAATAAATAATAATAATAAAAATAATAAAGGAGGAGAGAGAAATACCTCAAGATGGCCGAACATCCTTAGGAAGTTGTACCGTCACCGGGAAGAGGAAGAGACTGTTGGGAAGCTTATCGAACACCAGAGTCACCGCGATCACCATTATAGAGGTATATCCCTCTTCGACTTTTAATTCTTGCAAAAATAAAAAAATGTTAGTTCGAAGTAAAAAGAAAACAAAATTGAAAAAACAAGAGATCGAAACTTATTTTTTGGTGGCCGAAGAGAAGAAATGCGGAGTCAAAGAGGGCTGGGACGAGTAGATAGTTTCTAGATGGTTAGAGATGGGTGATCTAGTTGGATCGGGGTTTTGATTAGGGTTTTAGGGCTTGAAATCTAGTAGATTTAGGATTTTAGGGTTTCGTTCACGGCAGAAGACGACAGCTGGAAATTTCCTTGCAACAATCAACGTCGCCTGTGGCGACCAAGATTCGAATCTCAGTGGTGGGCAAATGGCCAGAAGTTGCTGGAGTATGGCGGCAGTGGATTGAGCGGCGAAGTGTGTGGCGGAGCTTGGCCGGGAAGTTTGAAGTTCATCTTGTTCTTGAAGAAAACAAGATGAACTTCATCCGAAATTATTGGATTTCAATCCATTTAGGTGTGCTTTCTAGGTTCAGAAGGTGTTTAGGCAGAGAGAGTTTGGGAGAGAGAGTGGGAAAAGAGTGAGAGTGGGAGGAGAAAATGGTTGAGTTCAACTCGGGCCATCCTTTTTATGATTTGAGTAAAACGATGTTGTTTTGGCACCGAGTCATGGAAGGTCCGCGTGTTTTGACCGGGTCGGGCAGAGGATCTGTAAATTTTTGTTGGTTTTGGGTCTCTAAAGTTTTCAGATGTAATTTAATTTGGCCCCTAAATCAATGAAATTGGCTTTTCATGTTTAATTTCCTTTTAATTTAGTCCTGTATTTATTGAATATAATATTTAATTGCCTTTAGATTGTTCTTATTAATTATATTTTTTAATTAATGCATACTAGATTTATTTAAGGTGACTTTGATACTTAAATTAGTTTAATTAGATAGAGTATTAATCTCTAGGTTCTGTAATTATGATTCAATAATTAAATTGGATAGATAATTGTAGTAATTAAATATATATTAAATAAATACTTTGAGGTTCAAATTTGGATGGTGTTCCATTGTTTACAATGGGGTGTTATCTCAACATTGGCTTTAAAGATGTATATTTAATATACATTTCCACCTATAATTAAATAATAATTTAGGTAGTTTAATTAGAGCCTTAATTAGGATTAGTACTTTAATTAATTAGAATGGTTAATTAATTAGAAATAATATTAATTTAAGGGCTTTAATACATGGAAGGTGTTCAAGCAATTGGCATTTTCTCATAATAACCTTTTAAATTAATTAATATTCAAAGTTTTAAATAATTAATTAGAGCCACTTTAGATTAACACTTAAAATCAACAAGACAATAATAATTCATTCATTTAAAATCTTTTATGTTGGAAATTCATTTTTAAATATGAATAGAGGTGCCACTCAATAGGGTGCTTTTAATCTCATATTCGAATAAAATAAATTTCCATATAAAAGGATATCTACATTTGGAATTTAAATTCAATTAATAATTATGGAATAAATTAAATTCAAATAATTATTCAAAATGCTAAAATGCCACGTAAAATTAAGGTACCGATAACGGACGTTTGTGGGGGTGCTAATCCTTCCCCACACGTAACCGACTCCCGAACCCAATTTTAAAATGATGAATCTTTGGTTTGTTTTTCTAGTGTCTGATCTACCTCGAAATGATTGTGGCGACTCCAAATTGATTTTTAAGATAAAATAAAAGAAAAATATAATTTATGGCAAATAAAACAGGAAAATTTAATTTGACCTAAAATCAGGATTTTTCAAAATTAAATGAATAAAAGGGGTCAAACGCCTAATTTTTCAAAAGATCAATCGTCAAACTATTTTTACACACTCGATTTCAAAAATGGTCGTGGCAGCTTGGCGACTCCGCTGTGGAATTTAAAAAAAAGTCAGCCCTAATTAATTTTACGTGGCATTTTGGCATTTTAGGAGAGTAATTTGAGTTTAATTTTTCCATAATTGTTGGATGAATTTTTAGAAAGAATGGAGATAGCTTTTTCTTGTGTGATATAAATTGTCATTCATGCATAAGCCTTCTACTCGGGCTTTCACCCTTAAGTGGGAGCGAGGCATGATCTTACGTGAGCTATTCAACTCCGTGATCAGAATTTTGGCCTCCTTCTGGTATACTAACCTTATACACCGTGAGGTTACGCCTCCGCTATAAGGGGTCATATACTCTTGAATCGATGTCTTGCTGTCGCAATAGATAGTAATGACAGTTTGGGTACCCAGAGTCTAGATCGAAACCCACATGCTGTAATAGAAGCCTACCTCATTAGAGTCAGACAAAGACCTAGGACAGGGTGTTGTTGATTTAAATACACTTATCTGATTACTTTTTTTGCACAATCTAAATTGTTCTCTGGTTATTTTCACATAATAAAAATTGTTTTATAGCATTTATTTTTGCTTACAATATTATTTCACCATACTGACACAATTTTTCTGTGTTTTGTTTTTCTATGTTTTGTTATACATCTTTTATGTATATTACACCACATTGCATTCATGAGAGGTATCGATTCGAGGATCAGTTGAGTAGGCAATGGTAATAAGAGCTGAAGGGCCTGATAGATAAGTGAAGGATAATAAGTCACTGTAGACCTGATTTGGGAAGACTCAATACAAGAACGAAGACAATAACCGTGGAGGCCAAGTGTCATTAATGCAAGGTTGTACCAAAAAATTATGAGCATAATGAAGGTTTGCCAGAACTAATTTTAATTTGAGAACCATAGGATATGGATACGAAGAGCCATTTCTATAAGATCTCTGGATTATAGCGTTGTTGTTAGACAGTCAAATTGATCAAGAATTGTCTAGGGCTATGACCTATTTATGAAGCCTGATATAATTGTTCGTTTTTCGGGAGGATACATTTGATACCAACAATAGATAAATACGAGGCTTTTTAGGGGTCAAAAAAGGATAAGGTTTATACAAAGCTTTACAACAGTTCAAGTTTTAAGATAGAGTTAATGGTGGTTACAAGGATAAACGAGATGAAGTAACTGAAAGAGTGATAATAACCGGAAGGAGGATAAATAATAGATAAATTGAAGGTGCATTCAAGGGCTATTGTAGACAAGTAAGAACTCGAGGAGAAAGAGAAAGCTTTGAACTCAGAGACGATATCCAAGCTTCACAAATGATGAAATTTACCGAAGGATACCATAATTAAGAAAAATGCCGATAAAAATGAGAAGCTATGAAAGTGGCAGAATTAGAAAACACAGTACAACATTTGAAAGACCAGTTCGTAAGTTTCAAAAAGGTACCATAATGAAGGACAAAATATTAAAAATCAAGTCGAGGCAGCATTTTAGGCTATCTAGAAATAGAGTTGTGAAATGATTAACTTTAAGAGCCAAGTGCAAGGGGTCGCCTGGCATGTACATATTTTGTTCGATGAAGTTGTGAACCTGCAACAACATTCTGATATCAACACCGAGCTAGGAAAAATGTTGACTCAGAGGATGAACAAAGTGATCAACCAAAAGAGCTGGAGCTAGTGAACATATTGCCTTCTCTTTATATTCGACCTTTTGGTTAAATGGGTGTTGCTCTAATGACTAGTTCTTGAAATTGATACCTCGCACATTCATGCATTACATCATTTTAACATTATATAAAATAAAATTGTACTTTTGTTTAAAATATTGCATTTTTTTAGAAAAAAGTAACTTTGCTTTTTGAGAAGCATGGGCAACAAATCTGTTAAGGTTGAGCAGTCATAAAGGTTGTTGAGGGCCACTTGGATCGAATGAAGAAAAAAGCTGATTAGTCCGAGAATGAGATGGAATACGAGCCACCACTTTGCTTAGGATCAGAAAGGTCAAGAAAGGAAAGGTTCTAGATGAAATATCAACATGGGTGATCAAGATAGAAACTCACCTCACACAAGGTTTCAGTCTGAAAGGACTCTTTATGCAAAAAAAGTCAAAAAAAAGAAAAAATAGTCAAAAGAGAGTAAAAAAGTTAAAAAAAGAAGTCAGAGAAAAAAGAAATCAAAAAAAGAAAAAAGGATAAAGATGAGAATAAAAAATCAAAAAAAATATGAGTAAGTTCGGAACAATATAGCCGGGCCATCTGTAAAGAATCTAGAAGATTCGAGTTTGGATTATGAAAAGAACAGTGGAATGCTTGGCTTAGAGGCACTGGTGGATTTTGAAATGCTAAATGAAGGAAGCCCAATGGACAGGCATAGAAGGACTGAATGAAGTCAAATTCTAGAGTATGGCCAAAAGTCTTCCCAATCAATAGTTCAGTGACAGTCAGGGCACATAATGATCCCAACAGAGACGAGGGGCAGAAGAGCATTTCTCTAAAGTGATGAATGCCAAGGTCAGTTGAAGATTGAAGTTTGCTCACAAAGGAATTGATTGCAAGAAGAGCAGAATACAGAGACAAGACAAAGAGATTGGGGAGCCAGAAAAGGGAGACAATTATTCCTATCCAATGTCAAGTTCAAATTTGTGGCTCTACCTGATTCAAAGTCACTTTCAGATAATGGTCCCACTGAAGTTTTTGGTCTCATCAGGGTTGGATATTTATGTTCTGAAAGTAAAGAGTCTAGTTCAATCAGAAACTCCTATTTGCTAAAGCAATTGAGATAAAAGGGAAATGACAGAAGTTATGACAAACTTCTGTGAATAACTTGTTGCAGTCTGGGGTTTATCAGAGTTAGAGTAAGATTTTGGTATCTTTTCTGTAATATTTTATTTACTAAAGAATGCTCCAAGATTAGATGCTCAAGATGTTCCTGTCAGAGGAAAATAAAAATCTAAACTGGATCTCATTCATGTTTTCTATTGTGATATACATTTCAAATTGCTCGAAGCTTCGCAGTATCATGAGAAATTATCAGATCCCCAAGTTGTAAATTCAAAACTTTTTGAACCGGGAGATTTTGGAATTTGACACTGAAGAATTAAGATATGTACTTAAAAAAGTAGTCCCCTGATTGGAGAAAATGCAACTGGATTGATCAGAAAATTAGTGCTGAAAATGTCGAGTGAAAAGAGAGAAAGAAGTGAATGAATGCAATGATCGGACTCCCTGAGGTTGTAAGAGGAAAAGGTCAATTGACTCACCAGGTCCATCGTGAAAGATTCCTCAAACAAATATAAATTTTGATATATTTGGAATACGCATTTCAGACTTATTTTATCCCTAGGCCGATAAAGAAGATGTTAAGCTCATCTACCCATAGTTATGATCCCGATAATACTTGCAAGTTTCATATAGGGAACCAGGATGTATAGGCCCTTAATGGAAGAAATCAAGAAGTAGGTTAGTCAGAGATCCAGAATAAATACTTCTAAGATTATATGAAGCTTTGAGAAGTTTTTCTTGTTCATGACTATGCATCAAGGGGGTACAACTTGCAAGAATTATATCTGAAGTAGTGTATGAAATCAACTCTAATTTTCTTGTATTGCTTCAGAGATTATTACAAAATGTAAGGTCATGGCTGCAAATGTTCGACCACTCATAGGGAGGATATGACTGAGTATGGGGCAATCATCTTCAGTTGTTATTTCTTTATTCAAGAAAAATTGCCTATCAGAGGTCATAGATGATGATGAAATACATATATCAGCCAATTCAGGGGCTTAACAAGTTTTGCTACGGAGTTCTGGTGGTTTTTGTAAAATTAAAGATGAACTTGATGAAAGTTTAGGAACTTAAAATGTCCAAGGACTTCGAGCATTTGTTCGCCCTAAATAATAAAAGGTGGGGCAAATTTAATATGGTAAGAGACTAGTGGAGTGACATTGAGGAACTTGATCACTGAAGAATTAAAAAATTCGTTTGGAAAGAATGAGGGCATCAGAGCATGAGCGAGGATGAGCATGTCTTTGGTGAAGTAAAATAAAGAATTGATAATAGAAGCGGAGTGGCTAAAATTAACTTAGGTCTTCCTTGATTAATGGTCAACAGTGAACCACGAAAGATCTATCTACAATTTTAAGACCGTTGTGGAGTAATACCCTGAATCATCCTAATTGCTTTTTTCCCGTAAGCATTGGGGCTCCTTTGTAAGGGAGGCTATTTCGATTTATTTGTTTATAATGCTTGTTTCTTAATTATTTCTCAAATGGCAAACAATTTGCATTCATTGATTCTTTTAATATTTTATTCGTTTTTTGTTATAGGTTAGTTTTGTTCTCCCATGCATATATGTATATATCTTCACTAACATTTTTCTCTCAGGTCCCTAGATATTGATTGTAAGAGTGACCTTGAATCAAATTCAGAGATCAACTTTAGAAATGTGACTTTTTTCTACTTTACTTAGGCTAATGGAAAGACATTAACGAGTGTTCAGGAATCACAGAAAATCCTAAATACAAATTTTGAGTGAATTGCCTCTCAAGCATTGTCGGCTAAGGTCTTTGAATGAAGTGATAACCCAAAAACATCTTCCACCTGAAGATGGCTTTCCTTCAAAGATATCCAAGTATGGGAGGACATTTGGAATTCCTTCATCTCCCTTCATAAAGAAAGAAAATAAGAAAAATATCATTTGTTATCCCCTTTGAGCTTGAGGATTTTATTTTGATTCAACCCAAACCAAGGATCGCCCCTACACTGGGGGCAAAGAGGATGAAAGTTTGTTCGTAAGTGAAAACTGTTCGATTTTGATCATGCTATGATAGTAATGCCTTTTGAATCAGAGGCAAAAGAAATGAAAGTGAGTATATCAAGCACAAAAGCTAGAAAGGCAGGATGAATGGAGAAGAATACTTTGAATCCAGTCAAAAAAAAAAAGAAAAAAGAGAAGGAAAAGAGAAAAGGAAGAAAATAGTGGGAAGTTTGTGTTCAAAAAGGCAGATGAATCAAGCTGAAGCAATTGAAGAAAGCACTAAAGTTGAAAAGTGCAATAGAAAAGCAATACATATATGTGAGATCTTCCATTCAAACAAGTCTCTATCCAAAAGAGCAATGAAAGATCAATTTCAAGGAAAGGAAATGAACTCTAGGGTGAAAACTCAAAAATGGACAGTCTAAAGCGATCCAAAAAAGAGAAAGAAAGAAAGAAAGAGAAAGAGAAAGATAAAGATAAAGATAAAGCATCTTGAAATTGATTAGATACAAGAAAAGCAAATGATTTCGTGGCTATTATTATGATGTACTAATCCTTTAAGTGCAGGCAGAACAAGAGGTAGCCTCGGTACTTGTTTAATGATGAAAAGTATGACGAGGAAAAGACACTACTCTGAATGTCAGTAACATTCAAGCAAAAGCTGCAAGAAAGTGACAAGTGATTCTGGGGCAAAAAAAGAGAGCAAAAGCCATCTTTTGGGAGCAAAGATATAGCCAGATCAATCTGTTGAAGGTTTTTGCTATTCAAAAGTAAGAAAGCAAGGTGAACGTGAGTAGAGATAATAGTTGAATTCAAGCCTGAGTGGGGCAATGTTGCAAAAAGAACCTGACAGAACATCACATATCGGCAAAAAGAGTCTGCAAGCTAGAACAATAGTAAATCATGATCTCTTTTAGAGCTAGGAGAAAGAATTTTGTCAAAGGAGCTGAATGAAGATATAACAAGAGAGGTTTTCTAAGAAAAGAGTGATCCCTAGTACTCAAATTTTGAGAAATGCACGGTGAGATGCAACAAAAATGGTCCATGTGCTTGAAACTCAAGGAAAGCTCCATCAAAATGAAAAAAGAAAACATTGTTGCAAAAGAAAGAGAAAAAATAAGAAGAAAAATAGAAAGTTGAGGTGAAAACTTGAAAGGGCGCCTTGAAAAAAGAGAAAAAGGAAAAACATCTAAGGTGAAAACTTGAAAAGGCGCTTTAGAGCAAAAGATGCAGAGATTCTGAAGATTGAACCTAGATGTGAGATGGGTTATGCTGTCAGTAAAAGAAATTTTAATGAAAGATGAATCGTAGAAATTCAGAGTTTCCCTAAAGATGAGAGTTTGCCTAAGTGGTCCTTAATTGACAACATTCATACATCATATAGTTAGGCATCCATAAGCAGAAGCATGCTAATTCATGCATTCAAAGCATTTTTGCATATTTTGGCAGGAATTTGCAGATTCAATCAAGAAAAGACAAGAATCAGTTTATAGCTTTGAGTTTTGAAAAAGTAGATCCAAGCAAGAACAAGCAGAGATTTTGGAAAAAAGATATAGTTAAGAATGAATAAAGATCTTGAAGAGGAAGATTCAACAAGGAGTAAATAGAAATCTCGAAGGAAAATCTGACAAAGAGCGATCATAGATCTTAGAGAAATAGATCTAGCTAAGATTTCAATCGTGATTGTGAGAAAGTGAATGTATTAATTCATGATTTTCTATTTGCAGATGCAGATTAGCAAGGACATTCCGTTTACAGAGGCGGATTTCTCTAAAATATTCTATTTGTAGAGACGGATCTTAAAACATTCCATTTATATAGGCAAATTTCTCTAAATATTCTGTTCACAGAAGCGGATCTCAGGACTTTCTGTTTGTAGAGACAGATTTCAACAAATATCAGCTTACAAAGGTGGATTTTTGCAAGGCATTTTATTTATAGAGATGTCAACAAGAGGCTCCATTTGTAAAGGTGGATTTCCACAAATATCCAGCTTATAGAGATGGATTTCATCAAGACATTTTGTTTATAAAGGTAGATTCCAGCAAGATATTCCATTTGCAAATATGGATTTCAACAAATATTTCATTTATAGAGACAGATTTCAGTACGATGTATTGTTTGTAGAGCCATATTTAGCAGGATAAGAAAAGGTAGATTTCAGCAAAAGCTCTGATTGTTTGCATAGGAAAAGAAGTGCATTACAGCCTCAAATCCTTCAGGTCATTAGTAAATCCACCGGACACAATGTTAAGTCTTTTGGGTTGACAACTTTGGAAATGATGATAACTTTTCAAGGGTTGTCAAAATAAGATGGTGGGGCATGTTATTGAAAGAAATCAAGCTTTTGGGTTGTCCATTCAAGAAAAAATAAAAAAAAGCAAGAAATGAAAAAAATGAAAAAAAAGAAAAAAAAAGAAAGAAAGAAAGAGAAAGAAAAAGAAGAAAGAAGGAAAATGAAAAATAAAAAAGAGAAAAACAAAAGGAGGAAAAGAAAAAGAAAAAAATTGTGCTATTTGATCGAAAGGCCAGATAGATCAGCAACGGGCAGATGAGGAAGATGCTTGACTTAATCAGTCACATATGTTCTAAGTACAGAAGAAATTGATCAATAGAGAAAGAGAAACAAGTGGCGAGATCTCATATGAGCTCCATATAGAAAGATCAAGACACCTTAGATAGAAAAGCAATGACATTAAAGAATTCAATGCTTCAAATGAGAAATTAAGAATATTCATATTACTTCAGACTGAGTTTAAATTAATTGATGATGTTTCTTTTTACAGGATCAGCTGTTTCCCCGAGGAGAGGAAAATCAACATTTCTGGAATCTAGAGTTCTCAGTGAGAAGAGCTCGTCGAGAAAGATGGAAGAGCTCCTAATGAGAAGAGTTCGTTTGTTGAGGAATGAGGAGAGTTCCTAATGAGAATAGCTCACTTGTTTGTGCCTTTATAGAGAGGTGGACCAAAAAAATTGAAAGAACTCCTAATGAGAAGAGTTCACCACAGAGTTCCAAATGCGAAGAACTCTCCCAGCAAAGAATGAAGAATTCTTAATGAGAAGAACTCGCCCAGTCAAGATGGAGGAACTCATAATGAGAAGAGTTCATCCTTTCAAAGAATGAGGAAGTTCATATTGAGAAGATCTTGCTTATTCGACGCATTTACAGAGAGGCAAACCAGTGTTTTCAAGAAGAATGAGGAGTTCCTAATGAGAAGAGCTCAATTGTTCGATACTTTTACAACGAGGTGGATCAACATTTTGGAAGAATGAAGAACCTATAATGAGAAAAGTTCATCTTTTTGAAAGAATAAGAAGTTCATAATGAGAAGAGCTTGCTTATTCAATGCCTTTATAGGAAGACATATCAACGGTTTTAAGAAGAACAAAGAGTTCCTAATGAGAATAGCTCGCTTGTTTGATACCTTTATAGAAAGGTAGATCAACATGACCAAGAGAAATGAATGGGTTCATAATGAGAAGAACTAGTTCAGATTTTGTAGTAAGCCTGGACAAAAGAATAAGGAGTTCATAATAAGAAGAACTTGCTTGTTCGACATCTTTGCAAAAAGATGGATTGTTTGATGGAGGGATGAAGAACTTCATAATAAGAAGAACAACTTCAAACCTCAAGAAATGAAGAATGTCAGGAGAAATTCTAAGCCTTGGAAGATGAAGAATTTCATAATAAGAAGAACAACTTTAGATTCCATAGTTTGGCAGAAGGTTGAAGAATTTCGAAATGAGAAGAACAACTTTAAGCTTCGTTAGTTTAGAAGATGGCCAGTGGATTCAGACAAAATCCATGTCTTGTCAGTATTTGCCCACTTTCTATTCCACATCAATGAGCAAAGAGGGGCAGCTATAATACCTGTATTTTATCCAGGGTTTATACTATAATAAGGCCAAAATAATATACAATATAAATAAATAAAATCAGCCCATTATCAATAATGTCCATTTACACATAAAAATTCCAAATTATATATTGAGCCCAAATCCTTTCTATTGTCCCTTTTACATACATAGAGCCTAAGTTACATTACGAAGCCCGAATCCCATTATCCTTCCAATATGTTCATAGCTAAAATCGACCAAGAAACACAAAATATCAGAATTTCAAGTTTTCCCACCCAAATGCCAATCTGAAGGGACACGTGTCTGTTCTATATTCGCCCAAACTATTTCACTTGGATCATAGTCTTGTCTGATGTCAGCAGGTTAGACCCTATATAAAGACGAAGAAAGAAAATGTTAGTCATTAATAATCATAATAAATAAAGTAATCATAATAAATAATAATAAAAATATTAAATGAGGAGAGAGAAATACCTTGGGGTTGCCGACAGCCTTAGGAAGTTGTACCGTTGGAAAGAGGAAGAGACCGCTGGAAAGCTTATCGAACGTTGGAGTCAGCACGGTCACCGTTATAGAGGTATATCCCTCTTTGACTTTTAACTCCTGCAAAAATAAAAAAATGTTAGTTCAAAGTAAAAAGAAAACATAATTGAAAAACAAGAGACCAGAACTCATTTTTTTGGTGGTTGGAGAGATGAAAGGCAGAGTCGAAAAGGGCCGAGCCGGGTAGATAGTTTCTAGGTGGTTGGAGATGGGTGATCCAGTTGGATCAGGGTTTTATGGCTTAAATTTTGGGAGATTTGGGATTTTAGGGTTTTGTTTACAGAAGAAGACGATGGCCAAAAATTACCTCGCGGTGACCAACGTCGCCTGTGGTGGCCAGGATTCGAATCTCGGTGGTCGACGAATGGCCAAAGGTTGCCAGAGTATGGCTGATCTAGATTGAGCGGTAGAGTGTGTGGCAGAGCTTGGTCTGGAAGTTTGAAGTTCATCCGGTTCTTGAAGAAAATGGATGAACTTCATCCAAAATTAATATATTTTAATCCATTCGGGTGTGCTTTCTGGGTTTGGAAAGTGTTTAGACAGAGAGAGTTTGGGAGAGAGAGTGGGAAGAGAGAGAGTGAGAAGAGAAAATGGCTGAGTTCAACTCGGGCCATCCCTTTAATGAATTGAGTAAAACAGTGTCATTTTGGCACCGGGTCAAGGAAGGTTCATGTGTTTTGACCAAGTCGGGCAGAGGATCCACGAATTTTTGTTGGTTTTGGGTTAATTCAGTTTTGGGTCCCTAAAGTTTTCAGATTTAATTCAATTTGGTCCCTAAATCAATGAAATTGGCTTTTTCATGTTTAATTTCCTTTTAATTTAGTCTTGTATTTATTGAATCTAATATTTAATTGCCTTTAGATTGTTCTTATTAGTTATATGTTTTTAATTAATGCATATTAGATTTTATTTAAGGTGACTTTGATACTTAAATTAGTTTAATTAGATAGAGCATTAATCTCTAAGTTCTCTAATTAGGATTCAATAATTAATTTGGATAGATAATTGTAGTAATTAAATGTATATTAAATAAATACTTTGATGTTCAAATTTGGATGATGTTCCATTGTTTATAATGGAGTGTTATCTCAACATTGCTTTAAATATGTATATTTAATATACATTTCAAGCTATAATTATATAATAATTTAGGTAGTTTAATTAGAGCCTTAATTAGGATTGGTACTTTAATTAATTAGAATGGTTAATTAATTATAAATATTATTAATTTAAGGGCTTTAATATATGAAAGGTGTTCAAGCAATTGACATTTTCTCATAAAAACCTTTTAAATTAATTAATATTCACAGTTTTAATTAATTAATTAATTAGAGCCACTTTAGATTAGCACTTAAAATCAACAAGACAATAATGAATCATTCATTTAAAACCTTTTATGTTGGAAATTTATTTTTAAATATGAATATGGGTGCCACTTAATGAGGTACTTTTAATCTTATATTCGAATAAAATGAATTTCCTTATAAAAGGATATATGCCTTTGGAATTTAAATTCAATTAATAATTATAGAATAAATTAAATTCAAATAATTATTCGAAATGTCAAAATGCCACGTAAAATTAAGGTACCGATAATGGGCGTTTGTGGGAGTGCTAATCCTTCCCCACACGTAACCGACTCCCGAACCCAATTTTAAAAGGATGAATCTATGGTTTGTTTTTCTGGTGTTCGGTCCACCTCAAAATGATCGGTGGTGACTCCAAATTGATTTTTAAGATAAAATAAAGAAATATAATTTATGGCAAATAAAACAAGAAAATTTAATTTGACCTAAAATCAGGATTTTTCAAAACAAAATGAATAAAAAAGGGTCAAAGCCCTAATTTTCAAAAGATCAATCACCTGGGTATTTTTACACACTCGATTTAAAAAATGGTCGCGACAAACTATGATCGGAGGTTTCGACTGGATGCAAGGCGTGGGGGAAAAGGTGTCGGTTGAGGATCATATGGACAGAATACCCAGGTTTAGGCAGTTCATAATGCTTGTTGGGCTTGTGGTTCAAGGGATCATGTAAGGTAGGATTGTCCACTTGTGATTCGAGAGGGACATGCTCCTACAATTGTGACTGCAAATTCTTATTGGAATTGTGGGTAGGCAGATCATATGAGACGAGATTGTCTTTTGCTTGCTAGCTGTAGGCAGACACCTGCACCTGTTGCTGCACCATCGAGGTGGCGTGGGCATAGTCGAGGTACTTTCCAACGAAGGAAGAAGGGACAAAGGATTGTGGCACGTACCGTAGCATTTTTTCCTGAGGATGGTGGACCGGCGAAGATCTATGCTCACCATGAAGGGAGGAATGACACGAATATGATAGCAAGTATCTTTACCTTATAGTTTATGTCATTGTTATCTTTAATAGATTCTGGTTTCACGCATTCATATATTTTACATGAGCATGCACATTTGCTTGGTATACCGGTAGAGATGCTTGATGTTGGTATGTAAGTGACGATTTCTTTTAGAGAGACAGTCATTACGAGAAAGTTGTATCGGAGATGACCCTTGATGGTTCAAGGACATATGTTTGCGGCTGATCTAATGGAACTACTATTCTATGGTTTTAATGTGATTTTGAGTATGAACTGGTTGTCCGAACACTGAGCGATGGTGTATTTTGAGACCAAGCGAGTTTCGTTAAAGCTCGTTGATGATTATGAGGTTGTAGTTGTGGGTGAAAATGTTAAGTTCTTATCCAATATGGTTTCGGCCATGGAAGCGTGTAGGTTGCTTGATCTTGGATGCCATGCGTATCTAGCATATGTGATGAAGCTGAATGTGAAAGACGTGCAAACTAAGGATATCCATACTATTTGTGATTTTTCGGGTGTTTACGGAAGAATTACCTGGGTTTCCACTAGATAGGGAGGTGGAATTTTGTATCGAGACATATGTTGATTTGGCTCTAGTGTCAATTGCATTATATCACATGGCACCCAAGGAGTTGAAGTAGTTAAAGACACAACCTTAGGTGTTGTTGGATCATGGCTTTATTCGGCCTAATGTTTCTCTGTGGGAGCATTGATATTGTTCGTAAAGAAGAATGGTGGCACTTTGAGGATGTGCATTGACTATCGATAACTGAACAAGTTGACGATTAAGAACAAGTATCCCTTGTCGTGAATTGATAATTTGTTTGATTAATTTTGAGGTGCTACGGTATTTTCCAAGATTGATTTGAGATCAAGATATTATTAGTCGAAGGTTAAGGATAAAGATGTGTTAAAGACTATTTTTCGTACGAGGTACAACCATTATGAGTTCTTGGTGATGTCGTTTGGGCTGACAAATGCGCCTGCATCATTCATGGATATGATGAACCAGGTGTTCCATGAATTTTTGGATTAATTCATAGTATTGTTCATTGATGATATTCTTGTGTACTCTCATATCGAGGAGGATCATGATCCACTTGTAGATTGTGTTACAGACCTTGTTAAATAATCAGCTCTATGCCAAGTTAAGTAAGTGCGAGTTTTGGATTAAGGAAGTGGTTTTCCTTGGGCATGTGGTTTCAGTTGAAGGTATCTGGGTTGACCCTAAAAAGGTTGAGGCAGTTGTGAGTTGGAAGCAGCCAGAGTCACTGTCAGAAGTTTGTAGTTTCTCGGGTTTGGCAGGTTATTACCGACGCTTCGTGAATGGGTTCTCGAGAGTTACTGCTCTGTTAACCAAGCTGTTGTTGAAGGATGTACAGTTTGATTGGACAATAGGAGTGTTCAAACGGTGGTTCGGTTAACCGACCAAACTGAACTTCTAAAATTTCATAAACTGAATTTTTTCCTATTGACCGCTAACCGAGCTAAATTTTTTCAAAATTTTTTTAACTGAACCGAAAAAAGTTTAGTTAATTCGGTCGGTTAATTTAGTTAACCAAAATTTGTTATAAAATTTTGGGTAAATTACAAAAATGGCCACTAAACTATGTTAAAATAATCTTTTTAGCCACTGAACTTTCAAAAGTCATAAAACAACCTTTAAACTTATCGAATTATTTCAAAATGATCATTGATTTATTCCACATTATAAACTATTGATAAATATTGAAAATTTTAAGGATTATTTTTTAATAATTTAATAAATTTAATGATCATTTTATGCTATTTTGATAAAGTTTAATCACCATTTTAAAATTTTAGTAACCAAAAATAAATATATATATATATAATATAAAATATAAAAATTTTAGGTAATCCAGTTAATTTGGTTAATTAACTAATTTCAAACTGAATTAAACGATAACCGAAGTTTGAAAATATCATTAACCGTTAACCTACCAAACCTAAAATTAACCGACTGATTAACCGAAAAAATTTTGGTTCGGACGGTTAATTCGGTTAACCGAAATTTTGAACACCCTTAGTGGACAGAGGCTAGACTACAAGCTTTTGAAAAGTTAAAGGAAGCTTTGATAGATGCTCCAATATTTATTCAACCTGAGTCAGGGAAGGAGTTTGTGGTGTATAGCGATGCATTCTACGTTGGGTTAGGGTATACATTAATGCAGGAAGGGAAAGTGGTAGTCTATGCATCGAGGTAGTTGAAAGTGCATGAACGCAACCACCCTACGCATGATCTTGAGCTTGCCGTGGTAGTGTTCGCGCTGAAGATTTTGAGACATTACCTTTATGGCTAAAAATGTGTTGTATACACTGATTATAAGAGTTTGAAGTATTTGATGACGCAAAAGGATTTGAATCTCAAGCAGCATAGGTGGTTGGAGTTGTTGAAGGATTATGATTTGACCATTGAGTACCATTCGGGCAAAGCCAATATGGTGGTTGATGCTTTGAGTAGAAAAGTCATTGTGGAGTTGAAGGCCATGTTTGCGAGGCTGAGTGTGACTATTGATGGAGGATTTTGGCAGAGTTGCAAGTGAAACCATCATTGTCACAGTTGATTAAGGAAAAGCAATCGTATGACAAGACGTTGGTGCTGCATGTCAAAGATATCATGGATGGAAATCCTTCAAATTTTCACTTTAATAGTGATAGGGTGTTGTGTTTTAAAGAGCGAATAGTGGTACCCGATGACATGGAATTGAGACAGATGATCTTGACTGAGGCACATGCTAGTCCTTTTGCTATGCATCCCGGTATTACTAAAATGTATCAGGGGTTGAGGAAGGAGTACTATTGGGTGGATTTGAAAAAGGACGTAGTTGATTCTGTTGCTAGATGTATGGTATGTCAATGTGTGAAAGCTGAGAACCAGTTTCCTTCTGGGTTATTGCAGCCATTGAGAGTTCCAAAGTGGAAATGGGAGAGAATCACCATGGAGAGAATCACCATTTGGGTGATTATTGATCGGTTTAAGAAGTGTGCGCATTTTCTACCGGTGCATATGACGTACTCTTTGGATAGGTTGGCGTATTTTTATGTTGTTGAAATTGTGAGGTTGCATGGGGTGCCCAAGTCGATCATTTTAGATAGAGATCTACGGTTCACAATAAGGTTTTGGAGATGTTTCCATTGAGCTTCGAGAACTCGCTTGAATTTCAGTACATTGTATCATCCTCAGATGGATGACCAATCTGAACGTGTAATTTAGATCTTGGAAGATATGTTGAGATGTTGTATCATTGAGTCCAAGGAGCCTGGGAAAAACATTTGCCTTTGGTTGAGTTTGCATACAATAATAGTTATCAAGCAAGTATAAAGATGGCACCGTATGAAGCCCTGTATGGTAGGAAGTGCCGTACGCTTTTGTGCTAGGCTTAGGCTGGAGAAAAGTATGTTTCCATGCCTGATGTGTTGAAAGACACTGATGAAAATGTAAAGCTTATTTACGATCGGTTAAAAGAGGCCTCAGATAGGCATAAATCCTATGCAGATTTGAAGCGTAATGAGATTGAATACGCTATTGGTGAGAGAGTTTTCTTGAAAGTTTCACCTTGGAAGAAGGTGATGTGGTTTGAGCGTAAAAGAAAGTTGAGCCTGAGGTTTATTGGACCGTATAAGGTGTTGGAACATATTGTTCCTATGGCTTATCAGTTTAGGTTGCTTCCTGAGTTGGAGAAGATTCATTATGCCTTTCATGTGTCCATGTTGCAAAGATATCGCTCGGATCCGTCGCATGTTATGCCAGTTGAGGATGTTGAGTTGGGACTGTATTTGTCTTATGAGGAGAAACCTGTGGAGATCCTTGACTCCAGTAGTAAAGTTCTTCGTGGAAAGACGATAGAACTTGTTAAGGTGTTGTGGCGACATCGCGGTGTTGAGGAGGCCACGTGGGAGAGTAAGTGAGATATGGTTGCTTAGTTTCTACATCTGTTTCCATCAGGTAAATTTTGAGGATGAAATTTCTTAAGGGGGAGAGTTGTAACGCCATGGTTTTTGGCCTAGGAGTTTTACAATTGGTTTTTGGCCTAGGATTAAAATCGAAATAAATAATTTTGGTGTGAGAAAAATATGGGAAAATATCTAAAAATAATTATTTAGTATGTGGATATTGTTGGTAAAGTTAATTTTGGAAAATGGATTTTGGAAATTGGACATTTTGGCTAGTGACCAAAATGTAAAGAATGAAATCTATTTTTAGTGTCTGTTTTGAAAAAGGATCAAAACTTAGAATCTTTAAGGAACTTTTTTACCTAAATGTTTTATAATACTTTTCTCTCAATTGAGATTATTTTAATGAGTTTTAAACAAAATAATTAAAAGGATATTAATTAAAAGAAGATAGTTATTTTCTAAAAATACATTTGACATAACTTCTTTTCTTAAACTTTTCTCTCAACTTCTCTTCAGCCAAACACTCTATTTTGCATCAAATAATTGAGGTAATGTTCTAGATTTCTTAAACCTTTGATTTCTAAATTGATTCTTCTACCTTGTTTTCCAAAAATCTTATTATTTTCCTTGATTTTCAAGAGTAAACATCCAATTGTGAGGAAATTCACTCATTAGAGGTAAAGTTCATTCTTCTCCTCTAATGAATGGTTCTTTATTGAAATTCCAAGTATTTGATTCTTGTTTAATGGTTTCTAAAAAGTTTTAATGATTTAATTATGGAAATTGGTTAAATCAAGGTTTAATTAGGATAATTAAGTGATTTTCGTATAAGTTCTGTTTTACTGGATTTTTGATTGGTTTTAATCATAATTTTGATGTTGAATAATGTTAATAGATGGATTTTAACATTGAAGTCCTGAAACTACGTGAATCTCTAATTTTCTAAGTTGCTAGTTATGTGTTTTTGAGGAGTTGTGGTGGTTAATTGAGTGCTGGAGATATAAGGATGTTAGGGTTGTGTTTTTAGATGTTGATTGATGTTAATTGACGTGTTAAATTGTTAGATTGCGTCTGGGTTAAATTTGGAAGAGTTTTGTGGTTAGTTATGGGTGTTATGGAGGGAATTTGGATAAAGGATGTTGAAGTTTAGTGTTGTTGTGACGTTGATTGCATTTTGATGCAATGTACCTCTATTTTGTGTGGATGAAAGAAGGGAAGTTGGTCCTCAAGCTTGAGCGTTGGTTTCATAATCTTTGGAGACGTGATTATTGCATCGGCAAGTGAGGTTTTGCGAATCGGTGAGTGGAAACGTGTTTTCAAATTTGCAAAGGTTTGAAGGTTGGTTTTAGGAGTTTAGATCAAGCTTGAAACGCTGGTTTAAGCTTAGAAGTAAGTAAGGGATTAATTCTCTCTCAAACTCGGTATGGCTAGTAGTTGATGCACCTGTTTTACATGGTTTAATTACTCACTATATATGAATATTTTGAGTATGGTTTAATGATGGAAATTGATTACAAAATGATGTTGATGCATTTGAAAGTAATGCATGTTTTGTTGATGTTTATAAACATTGGTTAGTGCAAGGTTTGTTGCATTGGATAATGATTTTGATGCTGCATATTAAAACATTGAGTTGATGTTGTTAAAATGGATTATATTGGCAAGTGATGTTGAAAAGGTTTGTAAATGAAATCGGATATAGTTGGCCGGTTATAGGATTGATAGTGCACTATAAAAAGGCGCCCTGGATGTCGAGGGGTTTATATGGTGTACCGAATACTCCATCCAAGTACCCTAACGGTCGAGGGGTTTATGTGTTCCGATGACTCCTGTTAGCGGGTTAAACATCGTATCGATGAGTGGAGTTGATGGGTTTATGTGTACCAAATACTCCACCACGGGTGTCACAACGGTGGAGGGGTTTATGTGTAACAAATACTCACGTGTGTGAACCTTGTGTTACCGGTAGATTGTTTGTTAAGTGTTGAGAGAACACTTGTTGGTGTATCCGATATTATGTTTTGTAAAATAGAACTCGGGTAATTGATCACTTGAAAGCCGATATAGTTTTTTATGTATCATAAGATGGATTGTTGTTTAAGCATGTTTTGCTCTTTAAGCCTTGCATTGGTAGTATGCATGGGAAAGCTTAAATTGAGGGTAGCAAATGGTACTTTGCTATTGAATCCACAATACATGTTGCAAATGGTTTAATATGTTGTCTTGGGAATTGCATGGTTTTGATAAGGCTTGATGTTATGATAATGGTTTCAAAGAGTTTTGGAAAGTGGTTTCCAAAGTCGTGTAAAATGGTTTAACTTGCATTGAGGATGGTTGTTATTTGAGCATCCCTCGCTAAGCCTAGTTTGCTTATGCTCTCCTTTTCATCAATGCAGATAATAGAGATTGAGGTAGTGAGGAAGCAAGGAAAATAAATTTAAAGACTTATTTTCAAAGTACGGTTTGGAATGTTAAAAAGTAGTAATAATGGCAATGTGTCGAAGTGATGTTTTGGGAGGGTTTTGATGACCTCCTTGTTGTTGCAAGTTTTGATTGCTATTTTGGACTTGTAATAACCTTTAAGTGGTTGAGTTTGTGTTTGGTTTAATGCTTTGAAAGTGGACTAGGAAGCAAGCCTCTAGATTTGGTGTTTGAGTATGCTAGTCAAGCTATGTTGGTTTTATTGTTGATATGTCGATGTTTAAGTATGATGTTGATGTTATATGTTGTTTAGGTAAGTGTTTATGTGGGATGGAATGAGACAAAGTGTTATATGTTGGACCTAGAGGTCATTACAGGCCTCTGCATACTGGTATAGGTACCCTGAGTTTCAGTATATGGGGTCTATGCAAGGCTCAAATTGTCAAAAATAAGCCTAGCATACCGGTACTCCTAACCACTGTATCAGTATGCATTGAATGAAAACAGTAATGGTGTCAGTACATGGGATAAGCGTATCGAAATGCCACTTGAGTTTAAGCCAGCCGTGTCGATATGCGGGGTACCGTATCAGTACGGTCTTTATCTACTGGAATCCTAGTTTTTGAAATTATAAAGAGGGGATTGGTATGGGTCAAAGATGTACTGGTACGGGTTGGTTAACAAACCATATCGATACGGACATACGTGTATTAGTACGAGAAGCTGTTATGTTAGTTGGTCCGTATCGGTACGAGGACGTTCTGTATTGGTTCGCCCAGTTGTTTTTGTGCTAAAGTTTGAATATCTTGCAAATTGGTCCCTGATTGTTATGGATGTAATTAATTGGATTTGAGTGATTATTTTGGAATGGGATTAAAACTGAAAGCATGTAATCGGATTAATCAAAGGTTGGTAATCTTAATTTTGATTAATGCCCTATAAATTGCAAATATTTACATTTGAGTCCATTATATGAATCGTTGAGCAGTTAGACCTTGTGCTGGTAATCTGATTTAAATGTATTGCTACCATGAAGTATGCTCACATAGGATATTAATAATCCACATCTAGGTAAGATAAAAATAAAAAATGGCATTGGTTTAGGGTTTTAGTTCTAGTTTACTTCAGCAAACCAAATGTGACTCTTTTAGTCCGGTTTCGACTAGGCCGGGCTAAAGGGGTTACAATGCAATGCAAAGGCAATACAATAAATTTAGTAGTCCTAGAATTGACTAAACTCTGGCTATGATACCACAATTGTAACACCTCCTTCCCAGTCTGGTAGAAATTAGGGTCGGATATGTTACTAGTGACTAAACAATGTTTGATACAATATTTCTGCAAATCTTCATGTTAATCAATCCTCATTAACCAACTTAATCTAAGCTCTTAAGTTTTAGTGACCAATATGCACAATATCAAATTTTATTTTACTCTTATACAATTTTAACACTACAAGTATCGATACGCAATGGGGTCGTATTGCTACGCCTCTAGGCGGTTTGGTTATTCAGTTACAATTAAGGTAGTCGTACCGATGCGAGCTCTATCGTATCAATATGATATGCTTAGTAAAACTTAGGGATTTTAAAGACTCAAAAAGTCGTACCATTACGGCTACAACTATATCGATACGCCTTGGCCAAGACCGTTAAAATGGTTAACTACACTGTGTCCATATCGATACTAGGTATCGGTACACATATGATAATTATTTAATATAATTAGGTTTCGATAAGGCATATCGGTATCGAGCTACAATAATTTTCTAGATTCAAAATCCTATACCGGTACAACTCAAACCGTATCTGTATGCCCTTTAATCCAATTCCAAATATGTAAGCCCGTACCGATACGCCATCACCCGTATTTGTACGACAAGGCTTGTAATGTTTTTTTATCTGGTTTATTAACATTTCACCCCTCCAAACCATGTCCAAATTTATGAAATTTTACCAGCAAGTTTATTTAGTCCAACTCTATGAGCGTGCAAATTTTCAAAGCTAAATGAATCCATTTACTATGTTTTCCCTTTTTTAGACTTACTATGCATTTTGGTCATTTTTAACCATTTTTAAAAGGTCAAACTTAGATTTATAAGCCTACACAAGCCAACCATAATACATACATATCAAAAGGGGTAAAAATGACTTGCGCAACACTTATGCCACCATACTAGGAGTCTATGGGGTTGATATACTTTACTTTTACAATGAGGTGACTTTTCAAAAACCTTCTCCAACCTCGATCTCAAAATCTTCTTAACCTGAAATGAATGAAAGATGAATGCATTAGGCGTACTTTTCCTAGTGAGGTAGTCATAAACAATGAATTAACCAAGGTATACATTCTAACATGCCTTTATATTATCAATGACAATAGGATCATGATCATATATTTCAATGGCAAGTTTACTTAGTACCAATGACTAATGCAACAACAATAATCGATGCAATAGCAATGTTCAATATTAAATCATATTGCATTTTAATAGGTTTCCTTGGATCGATGTAAGGTGTATGGATATGCAAATTCCTACGCCGTACCAAAAACAACAGTGGTCTAGTCCCTCTGTCGCACCAATATGACCAAAATACATCATAAATTCGCCACACCACAATAAAGGTTGTAGCCTAAGGACCGTAATCCACTTGTACCAATGAGCTCATGAATTCTATGGCATGCCAACTATATCCAGTCTTACTCGAATCCAAGGTTCAATAACAATAATCCGGTAACAATAATTTCAATAACAATGATTCGGTACAATGAGTCAATAGCATTATTTCCATAATAATGGATCAATAAATAGTTCAATAGTCATGTCTTAAGCCAATGATTAATAACAATAGTTCAATGGCAACATTTCAATTCTAATAATTGATTAGCAATATTCAATGCTCAATGGCCAATGATCTACATGTTAATGATTTAATGATTCCGGTGACAATAACAATGATGCTACGGACAGTGAATCGATGAAGTACTTACCAATACTTACCAATATAGCCATCAACAATATTATTATGCAATATCCTTAATACACAAGGTTAGTAATGCAATAATCAATATTCAAAGGTTCGGGAAAGGCACCTAGCCTACTCCCGAGACTTCGACTACACTCACCTTGATTTTCGAAGCTTCTGCAGTTCTCAAATTTTCACTTCTTTGTTCCTAGCTTTAGATGGAGATGATGACCTATCTTTCTCCAACTCTTGAGCTAGGGAAGAATAACAGAGAGTGTTAAAATCGATACAATGATATTGAACTCAATAATTAAATTTAGATATCCATGGATTTAAGCCTTGAAGAAATATGAGCTTAGTTCAAAGGCTTAATAATTTTAACTTCAAATTATGCATCAACCATCCATGGAACTTAACAATTGATTAAGGGTTTATCCCTACCCAATCAATGGCTATTCAATAGTATCAGTGAATCAAAGGAAGCTTGAGTTTAGGAGGTTTAATAAGAGAGGTGTTAGCTTGAGCTTCAAGGAAGAAGATAACAATGGTGATGCATGCTTGCTCAAAAGCAAAAGATGATTACAACGAGAGAAAAGGGTTTCAGTGAAAGTTAAGTGAATCTTAAGTGTAAGAAACACTCAATAAGTTTAGGATATCAACTGATTAAGGTTTCCTTCAAAGATGGGTAAGCTATAAATAATAATTTCCCTCTTTTCATTTTTCCTTAATTCAAGATAATCCATCAATTGTCATCTTTTCTTAAGCTAAGGGAACCAATAGCACGTGGGATAGAGGCAAGCAAGGAGGTGACTCACCTCAAAGTGGAATACTTACGAGAGTGGTCCCTCAACTTTCTAAACTTCACCTTATTTCCCCCAAACTTTCATTTATCTCAATTTACTCACTAAATTATATCCAAATAATTCAGTTAGGTCCAATGTCTTTAAATTGACTCAATTAGAGTCCACTACGGTATATTTGACTAAATAATTTAAAGATAATTAAAAAATTTAGACCTTTTGATATAGATTTTCCGATCACCAAACTTAATTCTAACTAGACCGATTTTTGGGGTGTTAGACAGTTGAACTCTTTCCCCTCATCTATTTAAAGAGATAGCAACAAAAACAAAGGGGTGTAGATTGGGAGAGCGATATCGAATCACAAAGTGGGATTCACTCACAACCATTTCTTTTTATCTTGTATCGTACGATCTTATCTTTGGGTTTTATTCATTTGTGTGTTTTTTTACCCAGCCATGAACTAGATTAATTTGGATTGGGTTATTGGGTTTACTGGTGTGTAGAGACGAATGATTGTTTTTGCTTTTAGTTTTTAATTTAATAAATTTAGTGTTTATCTATTCTTGGTTCTCTATTTCACTTCAAGAAAATTGGGAAAGGAACTTGAATGCATTTATTTATCTAGGCTCGGGAGAGCTAGATTCACGAAACGAGTGGATACGGTTTCTATTTAAACAACCGTTTATGGAAACTAATTCACCTTAGGAATAAGGATTAGATTTCAGTGGCTAAAAAGAGTGCAAAGATCAATGTTGTCCATCCAAGGTTAACAGAGGGATGTATCACCAAGGCTTACATAATCATTAGTTCTTCGGTTAGGGATAACTCGAAGGTATTGAAGAACACTCCACCAAACATTGAATGAAACCCTGTTGCCAAAGCGTTTCACTTGCTAGAGCAATTTACTTGTCACAGCAATTACTAGCCATAGTAATTCATCCGACAATCATAGCATTACTCACAATAACCTGGCCTATCTCACATCTCAATTATCTTTTCTTTTTTACTTTATTTGTTTAGTTTATTTTATTTATCATCATCTATCACTATCAATATTATTCTCTTTCAGTACAATAATCTAGAAATTAGAGATTCACCGATCCCTATAGAGACGATCTTAATCTATACTATTCTTGCAATGTGTTCACTTGCATCATTTGCGTTGCACTTAAATCACGCAATACATATCTAGTAGTGGATCTGCCATCTGTAGAGGATCCACCCTAGTCTGCTTTGACAAAGACAATGAGATGAAGTGAAGATGCCGAGTGAAAAAGAATACCATGTCATAATGTACCTTTTTGATCACGCAAGTTACTCTTAGCCGATGTCCAATGTGCAAGTGAAGAACCATGCATGTATTGCGATGGACGATTCATGGCAAAGGTGTTAACTTTTGCTAACACTTGTCAAACACTCAAATGTTTAGTGTGAAAGTGCAAGAAAACAATGTCAAGGTGAGTCTTATGCGTGCAAGTATACACGGTCAGCAAGTAATATAGTATTAAGCTGAGTTTCAAATCCACAAGGATTGTCCAAGAACTTATTTGCTTTATGTTACTTATTTGAAAGAAAAATGAAGTGTTGGAATAATTTGGATTTTTGATTGAAGGTAACAAAAAGAAAGTAGTGAAAAATGAAAATAGTCTGGCAACAAAAATGTTTAATTGAATGATGATTGTTGGCAAGGGATGCCTGGATTTCACGCTACTTATGCCAACTTTTAATAATGTCCTACCTTGATTTTATTACCGAGCAGATTAAAGGTATTATTGTCGCTGTCGATGGCAATACCCTAAGTTAACCATGGTAAAACCCCTATATGTCTATAGATAAGCTTTTCATTAATTAACTTGATTAAGTGTCAACCTTTACTCCTAAGGGGTAGATTTACTTTTGAAGTAAACTCATCTACTTGAACATCTTCTATCAAAGCTTCTCGCCTTAGTATCTGGAAACTGATCGTTGCTTCTTAAGTCTTTTAAGATATTAAGTTGCAATAAGCACACTATGCTAACTGTCGTATGGCAAAGGATTTGAGAAAATTAAGTACTAGCATATAGAAAATAATGCCAAGGCATTATGAATTATTAAAAACCAAACATAAAATTAGCGTTCATTGTAAACATCCCCCAACCAACTGTAAAATCTTAATTCATGGTTGGGGGTCCATCCACAAAATATTATCGTATCTTAATATCACCATTCAAATAAAATTAAAACTAAGAGAATAGGAAAGAAAGAGATCCATCGATGCAACCCTTCGATTTCTTTAGAGCTCTCAGTCGTAGCTGGTCGGACCACTTCGCCTTTTGATTTACCACAGTGCAGCATTCTCTGATTCGATCCCCTCAAGTGGTGACTTGAGCTTCTTTAAATGGGCTCGCGTGGAAACCCTAGGATAAGCTTCTTGAGTTTAAAATTTGAAAGCATGAGGGGATAAGATACGGTATCTTCTTATCCTGATTTAAATCCTAGGGCTGACGTGTACAGGGTCCAACGGCTACCTTGATCAGTCAATAGGCATAAATCTTTTGCCAACCGAACTTTGGCAGTGCCTGATCCATCATTTCCAATTTTGCTACTCGACAATTCTCTTACTTCATTTCCTGCGTTCTTTGCCAGCGCCTTTCTGCCTACGACTTACATTAAAACCAGCAAAACAACCCTTCATCATGGCAACAAAACAACTCCCCACTCCTTATGCAAATGCATGGATTTTAACAACTAAATGCGAACATACCTACTTAAAGACAAGCAAAAGCTTTACTAAATAAGCATAAAAATTAGTACTTTTACGGAGTTAACACACCCCCAAACGTAGCTCATTGCTTGTCCTCAAGTAATGCAACTACAAATATAGAAAAAAACAAAAGGTACCTCGACATGATTTATCAAGGTTCCCAACACCTACCAGCTAGCAAAATATTATCCTACGTTTGTCCTCAGATATTCAGTGTATCAATGCCAGGCAAATAAACAAATTCAAGCACAACAATAAAGCTCTAGTCTAGGGTCATCTAGTGGGTAGAATGTGAGGGCAATATGCATCAAGTTTACATGACCCCCTTAGGCAATTCTACTATCCAAACTCATAATTTCATTTACTTGCCAAGGGTTTTTTTTAATAATAAGCTGGCATTTAATTAGGGTTGCGTCATGCATTGTTTGGTGTGAGATATAAGAGGGAGCAAACTACGAATACCCATGTTAGTCTAGATTGCATCACTAAGCTAACCCGTTACAATCATACCTTATAGCTATATTGTCTTGAGAACTAAGAGAGATCAAACAACGAAGACCCAAGTTAATTATTTTCCCTAAGGTATAGGAGTGTTCTAAAGTTTCTTCAGTTTTTGGCAAAACATTGTTGCCTTATTCATTCTTTTTACACTGGCAATTTTTTCTCTTTTTTTAAGTTTAGATTCAAGCGACCCTAAGTTTGCTTCACAGATAGATACATGCCGCGTCTAAAGTGAAACTAAAGTTCCCTAAACTAGAGTTTAATTGCCAAGCTACTTGGCAATGTTGACCTGTTGGCATAGAAGTTCTAAATTCCAATTTTCCTCATCGTACAGATGATCTAGCACAACTTATCCTAAACTAGCAGTGTTGGTAACAAGTATAAAATTGATCAAGGCAATTTTTTTTTTACAGTTTGGTATGCATATGTTATATCCTACATGGAAAGCATAATGGAAACTGAAATATAAACATGAATGTCATGGCAAATAGATGCAAGACAAACCACACCCCCAAACCTAAGGTGAACATTATCCTTAATGCATGAAAACGACACATGTATATAGATAAAATTAAAAATGCATGAGCATGAGAATGAAATAAAATACAAGGGGTTAAGAGGATGAGGACTCCTTTCAAAGGGTTTTATTCGTGAAACTCGTGTTTTTCTTTTGATGAAGCTCCATCGACTATGAGCCATATGTTTCTTGTGCTTAAACCTGGGTTTTGATGTGGCTATGGAAGCTCTAAGGCCGTGAAGAACTTTCTCAATGATATTCACTGACTCAAAGGCAGTCAGGACATCTGTGGTAGCAGATGAGGTAGGTGTTGCAAGTGTGGCAGTAGTATTGGCATGGCTTTGAATTCTTTCATTGTCGGATTCAGGTAGTGTGTCAGTTCTGGCATATTCAACTTGTACTGGCGAGAATGGGATGGTGGCATGGATTGTGTCTGAGTGTGGACTGGCTGACATGTCATCCTTAGTAAGGAGGTCAGTATGGAACTTAGGGAACGCTGGCAGCGTTTGCGTAGACATGCCTTTAAGGGTTCTCTTTATGGCACAATTCCTGGCATACAGATACTGCCAGAACATGGAGTTTAGCTCCTCAGATTTCTCAAATTTTTGGAGGATTATTTCCTGGCATTGGTAGATCTCGAAAAGCATTACCACTGATCCAGCTGGCATTGGAGTCACAGGTTCTGCCTTCAGCACCTTTGCCTTTGGCACTTACTCTAATATCTTTTGTTTGCCATTCTCCTTTGCCTCTGTAGCGGTCAATTGTCGTTATAGGGAAGGTGTTATGGTGGTCCCCTTTCTCTTTTGAATGCTTTTTGAGTCGAGCTATGGCACATTATGCTGCATGTAAATGGTAGAGAATAGAAAAGGAAAAGGTAAACTTTCATTGCTCTTACCAGCACATTTAAAAGTCTCTTCAATGATAAGCCATCCAACATTAATCTTGTAGCCAGTCATGACAGAGTGCAGCAATGCCATTCTTTCCTCGAAAAGTGTATCATTGTGGGTAGTCGACATCAAGTTTGCCTTCAAGAAGTGATTCCAGCCCTGCATATGAGATTTTAGGGACAACCATTTTATAGTCCAATGCCCTTCTAATGATACATTCTATTGAGTGTCGGCCTCACACAGTTCCTTCAATATCATCTTCCTCTTGGCATCATCCAAAGATTCCACAAACTTGGTGTGTTCGTCCTCTATTTCATCCAAAGAAAACATATCATTTATATACCCTTCATCAAAACAAACACATTTACCTGACACCACAAGAAGGTGAATCCTTGGTCGTAAGATGAGCATAAAATTCCCGAACGACATTGGCATGGACTTCCCCGGGTGGTTGGCAGAATTTTTCCCACTTATGCGTCTTTATCACTTTGACAAATTTTGGGGAGTAGCCTAAGTTGGGTTCGTTCTTGAACTCAAAACTCTTCTCATAGCAGAAGGTTCTTGATGTGGAATTCTCTTCGCACTTCTTTCAGATTATTTTAGTTAAAAAGATTTTCAAAGGTATTGAAGATGATGCCATGAAGATTTCTTGAAAACATGAGTGATCTTTTCAAAGATAGGGATTTTTTAGAATTAAAGAAAGAATAAAAAGTCTTAGCTAAGAGTCAGTTAGGGTTTAAGTAGATGAAGGGGTAAAATAGATGAGTGTTTTAAATTATGTTCTTAATATGGCCAGTTGAGTAGGGATAGTGATCAGGGTTTAGCGTGTTTGGGGAAAATAAATTATGATGTGATAAGGGGTAAGATGATAAAACGGCGTGGGAAGAGATAAAGGGATAAGGTTAAAGTTTGAATTTCAATTTTTCACCTTTGGGTGGCTAGGGTAAAATTTGACACTTAGGAAAGAAGGTTCCTTCTTTCTTGGGCCGATCTTATCAACCCTTGAGCGGTTAAGATAAAACTCTTCTCTGAAATTATTATTTTTTTCTCCTGCCAGTCCTCTTCCTTGGCATTCTGCCTGGCAATAAATTCTTGTACCCACTCAACAAAAACCTTTCAACGCAGCAAGAGAGAAATAAAACAAAAGAAAAGAAATATAAGAAAATAAATGAGAAATACTGAAAATAAAAACAACTAACCTAATATATATACAAAAATCAAACCATGGTGATGTCGTTTATAGAACCTTTTCCAAGAGGACAATCTTCTTGGCATCATTGCGAGTGTCTTCCAAGTAGTGCTTCAATCTTTGGCCGTTTACTTTGAAAATTGTTCTCGTTTTAACATCTTTGATATCAACAGCTCTATGAGCATATGGTTTCACAACTTCAAAGGGTCCTGACTATCTAGACTTGAGCTTGCCTGGGGACAACTTTAGCCTTGAGTTAAACAACAAAACACGCTGGCCTACTTCAAATTGTCTTGGCAACATCCTGTTGTCATGCCATCGTTTTTCTCTTTTTTGTAGAGTTTGACATTCTCATAAGCTTGTGTTCTGAACTCCTCTAATTCATTTATGTCCAATAAACATTTTGCACCGACTTCTCTCCACTCCATGTTAAACTTTTTGATTGCCCAATAAGCTCTATGCTCTAATTCCACTAGCAAGTTGTATGCTTTTCCAAACACAAGCCTATAATGAAAAGTTCCCAACAGATTCTTAAAGGTTGTTCTATATGCCCACAAGGAATCATCTAATCTTAAATACCAGTCTCTCCTTGTCAGATTCATAGTCTTTTCTAGAATGTTCTTGATTTTTTTGTTTGAGATCTCATCATGACCATTTGTTTAGGGGCAGTAGGCTATGACAATACGTTGTTGGATCATGTACTTACACAGAGCTCTAGAGATTAAATTGGAATTAAAATGTGTTTCTTCATCATGAATTATGGCTCTAGGGCACCAAATCTAGCAAAGATATGCTTATAGAGGAATTTGGCAACTGTCTTGGCATCGTTTGTTGGCAAAGCTACTACATCTACCCATTTTGAAACGTAGTCAACAACCACAAGGATATATAGGTTCCTGAATGATGGAGGAAAAGGGACCCATAAAGTCTATTCTCCATATGTCAAAAAGCTCCACTAGCATAATATTCTGAAGTGGCAATTGATGTCTTCTATAGATGTTATCCGTCCGCTGGCATCGATCACATGCCTTGGCAAATTAATGAGCGTATTTAAACATCGTAGGCCAAAAGAACTCGGACTGCAACACCTTGGTAGCGGTCTTCATTCCAGCAAAGTTTTCTCTATACGGTGCTACATGGCATGACTGCAAAATGTTGTGTTGCTCCTCCTCTGGCACGCATCGTCGGATCACTTAGTCGGCACATTGACTGAAAAAATTGGCTCATCCCAATAATATTGCCGAAAATCACGCAAAAAATGTTTCCTAGCACTACTCGTTGGATTTGGTGGTAAAAATTGCTTACTAGATAATTAACTATGTCAGTGTACCATGACAAAGAACCGATTGCAAGTAAATATTCATCGGGGAATTCATCTCTAATGGTCGAGGCTCTTCTTTCCTCAAGGTGATGCTCTAACTGTGATAGATGATCAGCTACAAAGTTTTCGCTCCCCTTCTTGTCTCTAATATTGAGATCAAATTCTTACAGCAAAAGCCTCCATCGAATCAGTCTGGGCTTGACATCCTTTTTTACTAAGAGGTATATTAATATTGAGTGATCTGTATACACTTGTAGACACTAAATTTTGTTTGGGTTTAAATTTAAATGCTCGAAATAAGATCAATCCATATCATCCTTTTAATACTTGAAACCTTATACCCTAACCCAATAGCCCACATTAAACATGGCCCATTATATATGATTTTATATAGTAAAAAAATACAAAAAAATAAAAATCGCAACTCCTTCCTCATTAAGGCTTTACTCCCATTGGATGGATGAATGCCTAAATCCCATTGGATGAACCATTACTTAGTGAGTAAGGTCTCGAACCTTATTGGTACTATTGTATGGGATAAAAAAATAAAAATAATATTATATATAATATCTACCCTAAAGCAAGAAAGACGACCATTATTCATTTTCACCAAAAATATCCCTCAATCTCTACATCTCGGCAACTTCCCCTCACCCATTTTATTTTACATCAACACCTCAACTCCTAGCCTCACTCTCACACTGCTCATACCCCTACACATCTATTTTGGGCAGCCCCAAAAAAACTCCCAAAACAATCAATCTCTACACATCACCGAAACCTAAAGAAAATTGGAAAACCCTTACCAACATTCGAATCACCAACCCTTAAATCAAGCTTTTCAACCCTATCGACAACAATACATGGATTGATTGATCGAGCATATAGTTGGATTTTGGTATTTTCTTCCTTTGTTTATTATATATTTATGTGTAATCCATTCTTATGGTTTAATGAAATATTGATGAGATTTGTTGACAATCCTCTTTATTTATTTAAGTTCCTTTCTTATATGTTTTTGTTTAACTTATTTGTTTGTTTATTGGATGTGGTTTAATTTATTATTTCCTTGTATGTGTTCTTAGGATAGTTTAGCTTTTTAGAATTTGATTTAATTAATTTAAAACATGCCCTTGGCGTATTGGGGTATGTGTTTAAATTAATTAAAATGAATTTAGTTTAAGTTTTTAGGTTAGACCTTTAGGTTAGTTTAGGATAATTTAATTTAACTAAATTAAATTGTGCGCTCAACTTATTGGGGCACAATATTTAAATGAATTAAATTAAATGTAGGATTAGATTTTTTAAGAGCCATAGTTAGATTTAAGGTTCAAATTAATTTAATTAATTTAAAATTATCCTTGACTCATTGGGATAAATGTTAAATTCATTAAATTAGTTGAACGTCTCTTGATTACCCTTTAGGATAAAATTGATATTTCACTTAGGTGGACATCTAATCATAATTAGTTAATTCTATTCATTTTAAATACAATCCTTGGCTTATTGGGATACTAGTTTAAAATTGATCGAATTAATTATTATGATTCAAGATAATCCACAAATTATTAGGATTTTCTACTCTTTAGGATTTAATTAATTTAGGGTTAATATTAGACTAACCTAGTTAATAATTAGATCACTAATTGAATTTTCATAATTTGGGCCTTTTTAGGTTAGGACTTTAGTGGGCCTAGAGTTTTAATTTCAAGTTATTCCTTGCCATACATTTTAATTGTCATTCATATGACTTTGATGTTTTAATAGACATGCATATGATTAATTAACTTAACTTATAAAAATGAGGTATTTATTAACTTCAATATTTGTGTTGTAACAGTCATGGCTCATTGGATGTTGACCAAATATTTGAATTAATTCTTACCGTCTAAAGGTAATGTAATTTGAGATAAAATTTTGACAAGTCAAAACATCATTCTTAATTGCTTGCTTCATGCATAAAGGTGATGAACGAAGCTTGAACCATAAATTAACACGACAGTCAGGCTTATTCGATGTTGGCTTAATCTATGCTCTGAGGTATCGTTACCCTTATTAATTAAATGTTTAATTGATTCAAAATAAAAAATTTGACCAAACTCATATGATTAAAGTTTATATTCAATTATGAACCATTTAATTAAAGTTAATTTAAATCTTGATAATTTCCATCAATTAAAAGCAACATATATTTTGGTACAATTTTCGGGCATGAAGGGGTGTAACGACCCGAATTTTTGAGTCAACAATGGGCGTTGACCCGGGTCTTGGACCGACGCGTTGGGTCAGATGTTCGGGTCATGTTAGGCCTTGGTGTTGGACTTTATGGGCTCCCATGTCTTGTTGGGTTTGGGTGTTGGGCTTGCGGTTGGATGAGGAAAGGTTAATAAAGAGGTAAAGGGGTAATTTTCTCTCAAGAGAAGGCAAAAGGCTGATGCCTTCTTTATTTTCTGCATTGGGGAATAGAGAATGATGTCATCATGTCTCCTTCTTCTCTCTATCATTCTCTCCTTCAAACACCCACTCAACTCAAGGTAAAGATGATATTTTGTTAAAGTGGAATAAGAATCCCGGATTGTGCCTAGAGGACGAGTTGTTCAGCACCCAAGGATCTATCTTTCAAGAGGAATATCTCCAGCATTGGTGGAAGTTGAGTTTGGAAGCTTGCACCAAGAGGAGATGTGGTAAGAGCTTGGCGGGAACTTCATTCTGGGTTTGCTTGCTAAAGGTTAGTACACTACTAACTCCTATAGTTTTCTGAAACTCATAAAGATAGGTTTTGTGCATGTTTTGGTGTTATGGTTTGATAAAGCTTTGGTTGACCCCCCCTTTTAATGGTGATTTGGAGATTTGCTATTGCAATGGCTTAAAATTGGTAGAAACCCACTTAATACCTTCATAATAACTTGTAGGATCGATTTGGGGTTTAACTATGGGGTTAAACAGGGTTTCTAAGTGAAACCCACACCAGAGTTTGAAACTCGGGATCACATACCGATACGAGGGATAGGGTATCGGTTCGCCTTAGTGTAAATGGGGAAGAGTTGTGAGGGGAGTACCGGTACACGTCCACATGTATCGGTACCCTTGCAAGGTAAGAATTCCAGTAGCACTTTAGCGTACCGGTATGTAAGGGGACGTATCGGTACCCACTGTTGCATTGCCTGGATAGGCTTAGGATACTGGTACGCGTATGTGGGAGTATCGGTATGGGTAGAGATCGGTACAGGGCAATCCAAGTATCGATATGGGTACCGGTACGACATGTAGCGTATAGGTACGGCCTTGGGTTAAATTCCTTAGAATTATGTGGGAGTATCGGTACTCATTGAAGAGTATTGGTGCGCAGTGTGGCTTGCCTAGGAGAGGCTTAGCGTACCGGTACGCGTATGTGGGAGTACTGATATAGGGTAGATCGGTACGGGGTGATCCTAGTATCGATGATGAGTATCGGCACAGTACGTAGCGTATCGGTACGGCCTAGAGTTTAATTCTTTCGAGCCTAATTAGAGTAACGGTACTCATGGTGGGGTATCGACACCTAGAAGAGAGTATAGATACTCACCTTGGAGTATCGATACTCGCTGGGAAATCTACCCAATAACTTCGAGGTTGCCTTTGGGGGTGCTATAATTCGAGGCAAAGGGCCCTAGGGGTCCGTTAAGGTGTAAAATGAACATTAAAACTGAGAAATGGAGATTTTAACCCCGAATGAGAATAATGGGCTAATAACATGGTAAATATCGGGTAAACTGTGTGATGGAAACCCATAGAGATCCTAGGTGTATCGTTGATGCTGTGTGGTAATCTAGGCCCTTGCTGGGTGCGGAAAGGGGCACCTATAAAGTTGAGTCTTGTTGGATAATAAGATAAATTAATGAGAATGGCTAATGTGCACCTTATAAACATGTTAATGAATGGATAATGCAACAGGATGATATAATAACTGATAAAAACCATAAGGCTGTAGTAAAGGTGTTAGAGTTGTTTGCAGTAAGACCCTTGCGTCGAGTTCTAGAGCTGTGTGTTACTAGGGTCCTTGTTGTGTGCTGATGGGATGCCTAGACAGTCGAGTCATCCCTTGTGGTTGGGATTTGGATACCTAAGTGTGTTACAACACCTTGAAGACTCCCGAATGGAGGATCCCGATGCTTAGTGGACGCGGGCCTCATTCGATGATGCTTGATGAGTGATTCTAGGCATGGATGTAGGATCCCGATGCTTAGTGGATACGGGCCTCATCCCTTGAGTATAGAATCCCAATGCTTAGTGGACTCGGGCCTTGCTCAGTGTATAGGATCCTGATGCTTAGTGGACGCGAGCCTTGCTCAGAATGAGGGATCCCGATGCTTAGTGGATGCGGGCCTCATTCTATATATATATAATTATGGTTATCTGTGTGATGATAGGTAAACGCATGAGGTACTTGTATGAGCTGTGTACGTGATCATACATTCCTAATGCTATGTGTTTAGGTGGATATGGTAGCGCCATTGTTATCTTGCCATGATGTCATTCATGTTGCATTGCTTTATTTATGATTTGTATGAAGCATGGTTGAGTGGCGTTGTATCCACTGAGCTTTGTTAGCTCAGCATTTGGAATCGTTGTTTTCATTCGCATGTTGAAGGTTGGGCTTGCCCTTGGAGGAGCATCATCAGAGAAGAATTCCAGCGCCTCGTCTCATCAGAGTACAGTGTTTAGGCCATTGGGCTATAATGTAATTCGTATTTGGATTTTTAAATGATCGAGTCAAAGGTGTATAATGTAATTTTAAAAAGGAGCTCCACTGTATATGTTTTCAAATATTTATTATGTTTTATTGGGTTGTAAGTAAATAGATTTTCATAATGGAAATGCGGATTGGGCTAAACTAGGTCAAATTTTATGGTAATGGTTTTGGGCTTGAGGCCCAAGTGTGACATCCGAGTCGAGGGTGTTACATTTTGGTATCAGAGCCTAGGTTTAGCCGGTTCTAGAAAAACCCCAGGGTGGTTGGGAGTCGAGAATAGGTGTCTAGCAAATACGAGCCCGTGTGTCTAAGTTGTACTCTTCAAGACTGGAATCTGGATGGTGTGCCTTGTGTTCGCGCGTGTCGCTGGTTGCGACATTAAGATAGATTCAATCGCAGTCGTGAGGGCCGTGATGTTGGCTGATTTCTTTAGGAATGATTCTGAGATCGGAGTCATCTCAGATGTTAAGCTTGGGTTTATGGAAGAATAGAGGAGTTGATGGTGTGCTCTCCTCCCATCGCTTGAGAAATAATCATGGTAGTGAGCATCGTGTTAATGGCTAATCTCTTCGAAGATGATTCTGAGGCCAGGGTGGTCTCAAACATTGAGCCTTGGATAGCATAAGGGACGTAAGAGTTGAGGATGTGTCCTCCTTTCATCATTGAGTAATAATCGTGGCCATGTGCCATAAGCTACCTTGAAGCCTTGAGTTTATGGTGAGAACCTCCTGTGGCGAGATTCCACATGTTGGTGGACGACCCTTATAAGACAAAATTAAGAGGACCTGCCTTTGATTGACCATTGGTGGAATGTTAGTCGAGGGTCCCTCTATCCAAGGAAAAAGGGTTCTTGATAGTAGGGTACCGTGTGATGGGGATGTAACATGCCTATGCGTTTTCGTCTAATGTAGAGAAGTACATGATGGCTGTAAGGTCTCAAGTACGATCTTAATAGGCTGAATTGCCCTGAGGTCTTGAGCAAGGCATGTTATTTACGGTTGCTTATAGTAGTGGTCGGAAGGACATCCTGGGTTGTGCACAAGGCGATGCGTGAGTAAAGCTTGAGAATACGTGGTGACAGATACAACAGAGTTGCCTCCTAAATGAGTTGATGTGATCTCGGCCACCGGTTGTTGTCCGGTCATAAGCCAACTTGAAATGACAAGTATGGTGTTGGAAGCTTCGAGGTTTCAGGGAACCAAACCCAATGTAATGAGAAAGATGAGCTACCATCTTCTGAATGTGGTTCAGACCAGTTAGGTCGACGGTGCGAGATTTACCAGGAGAGTCGTAAAAGGGGGACATATTCTTTTAAAGGGAGGATCATTATTGTTACGAATCTAAGTATAGAAAAAGGGGTTGAGAAAGGATAACCTGATCAATCAGATTGATGGTTAAGAAACACTCAGATAGAACTGGGATGATTAGGAATAGACTTAAAGGAATCCTGACTGTAGTGTCTTTTTCTTAAAGCTAATGCATACGAATGGTAAGAGACCATAGAGTCAGGTCTACAACATGCGCTCCCGACATGGGATATCTTCATGGATGAGTTTCGAAAGAAATACATCAGTGAGGTATGCATGGATAAGATGAGGACCAGTTTTTGCATTTGGTTTAGGGAGATCGAACGGTGTTGCTTATAAGCAAGAGTTTTTGCGTTGAGCCATGATGCCCCAGAGTTTGTTGCCACGGAAGAATTGAGGTGCAAGAGGTTCAGACAAGGCTTGAGTGTTGACCTTCAGTGGCATGTGACAGCGGTCCGCTTGGGACATTCTCCGAGTTAGCCAATAGTGCGAAGGCGCTTGAGCGACTTCAGAGTTCGGCATCTAATCAGTTTGAGGGTTCAAAAGATCATGATGTGGAGACCCAGAATATCGTGGATTCCTCTCCCTATCTGCACGAGAGGTTTTGTGCTTCGAGAAGTTCAAAGAGAGTTACTTTGGGATAGATACCGAGAGTCAGTTCAGGATCTAGATCGAGGGATCGTTGAGGCTCTTTGATTCCTACTCTGGAAAGGAGTATTGATGGTTCTGTTGAAGTATCGCTTCCATCAGCATATGAGCATTGTGACCGACATCACCTTGGGGTATGCTTTTTGCTTCGGAGGGTTTACTATCGGTGTCGGGCACCAGGGTATATGGCAAGGGGATTGCCCAGTCGTGGATGAGGATACATCAGTTCAGTCTCAGAGGTTGGTTACTTTCTGACATGACTGGAGTTTTGCTAAAGGTGGGGCTGGGGCACCCTCAGATCATTGAGGTAGAAGTCTTGTGAGATCCATTGCCAGGGTTGGCGTGAGAGGTGTTGCTGGCAGTCTACTGCTCAGATTAGAGTTGACAGCGTTCCAACCCGAGATATGTCAGGTAATCAAGTTTTGTGTTGGCTTTGGCTATTGTGTTAGCCTTTTAGCTCTTCGGTTGCGTAATAGACTGGTTCTTGTGAGGTGCATCTTGGTGAATCTTGGGTTTATTGTTGTTTTAGATGGTAAATAGAATTGCATCCTTTGCTAGATAAGGTTTATCGTAGATAGTTGTTGAGAGTGTATGGGTGCCGTATGATGTGAGTGATAAGTCGAGAAGTTTAGATTGCTTGAATCCAGCTGTTAGTGTTAGATGAGAAGAATCTTAACCTCTCTAGAGTGGATATTATGCTATGTGGTACTAGCTCGAGGAAGGTTATGTATGTTTCAAGATGTTCTTGGCTTGCGTTGTAGACGCAAGGGTTGAGAGTTCTTGGTCTTAGAGTTGTGGGTGTTTTGAGGGTATGGAGGTACCCTCGATGAGCGAGCAATTTAATCGGTTGATTGTGGTTTAAAACGGCGGTAAAGGTAAGGTTGAGTTCGTTGTTAGTGCCCGTCGCCCTATGGTATGATACTTAATGAACTCTTCGTTGGAGACACACTTGTACAAGCGACCGATTGGATGTTGTTGCCAAGTGCTTCACCGAAAATCGTGCATGCGTGAGAGTAGCCTGTAGGGTGGCTTTGGGTGTGTTGAACCATAGTGCAATAGCGGAAGATCATTGCCGGTTTCGCGTGAGCTTGGCAACTTGTGGTGGCCATAGAATGTGAGAGCTTCGCGGGTTGTTTGTCGGAGTAAAGTATCGTAGAAAAAAAGTAAATGAAGGTTGTGACAGACATGGTTGAGGCCTTAAGGGCGAATCGCGATGATAGTTGTTTGGCTTGTACTCCTGTTGAGCTAGATCTCGAGCAGTTAAAGGATTTCCCAATCAAGTTTGACCAAGGTTATTATCGGTTAAGACAAACAAGGTGGAAGTTATCAGAGTAGCGCAACGAAAACGTGGATCAATAGCTATGTTAAGGGTAATCGAATGGTTTTGGTGCAAAGAAATGTTTTTAGATGGGCCAATCAGAGATCTTTGAGGACAGTCAGATGGCTCTTCGCGTCTGATTGTTTGGACTGAGTCAAGGGTTAGAAGGTGTTTAGATCTTCGCAAATAGAATGATTAGTTTTGGGTTGCTTTTGCAAGTTCCTATGTGACGATGGTCATTGCCTGGAACCAAGTAGTTAAAATTGAAAATGGGTTTTAATCTTGTGAATGCAAGTTTGGATCAAGAGAAGTTTTAAGTTTCGATTTGGTGGGTCAAGTCTGGAGAAAAGAGCTGTTAGTTCAAGGTAGATTGATGGTAATGATCGGTTGTTAGGGTTTTGCTTGCCCTTTAATGGTTTGACCGGGATATGGTTGTTAGGCGTGATGCGTTCTTGACAATGTTTTGTGGATATGGTGCAGTTTTTTTAGACATAGATAAACTCTAAGTTTAGTTTTGGCTGGTAGATGCTAGTAGGAAGGCTGGTTAACCGAGATGGAATCCTTTAGAGTTGAGCTCCTTAAGTTGATATTCGAACAATGTGGCTCGAGGTTGGTTATGTTACCATGCTTAGCGGTTCGCCATAAGTGTTGTTGGTTGCTGAAAAAGAGTTGTGGGAAATCTTAAGAGAAGGGTTGAGAGCGTGTGGTTTCATTGCTATGGTTCTGTTTAAGGTAGATTAAGAGAGAACTCTCCCTAATCTAGGAGATCCTGTTCAGATGGTGAGGTGGTTAGATCCATTCTGTTTGCATTTCCCTTTCTTCCATCTAAATTTTGAGGACGAAATTTTTTTAAAGGATGAGAGAGTTGTAACGACCCAAATTTTCGAGTCAACCATGGGAGTTGACCCGGGTCTTGGACCGATGCGTTGGGTCAGATGTTCGGGTCATGTTAGGCCTTGGTGTTGGGATTTATGGGCTCCCATGTCTTGTTGGGTTTGGGTGTTGGGCTTGCGGTTGGATGAGGAAGGGTTAAAAAAGGGTAATTTTCTCACAAGAGAAGGCAAAAAGCTGATGCCTTCTTTATTTTCTACATTGGGGAATAGAGAATGATGTTATCATGTCTCCTTCTTCTCTCTATCATTCTCTCCTTCAAACACCCACTCAACTCAAGGCAAAGATAATATTTTGTTAATGTGGAGTAAGAATCTTGGATTGTGCCTAGAGGAGGAGTTGTTAAGCACCCAAAGATCTATCTTTCAAGAGGAATATCTCCAGCATTGGTGGGAGTTGAGTTTGGAAGCTTGCACCAAAAGGAGAGGTGGTAAGAGCTTGGTGTGAGCTTCATTTCGGGAGTGCTTGCTAAAAGTTAGTACACTACTAACTCCTATAGTTTCCTGCAACTCATAAAGATAGGTTTTGTGCATGTTTTGGTGTTATGGTTTGATAAAGCTTTGGTTGTCCCCCATTTTAATGGTGAATTGGAGATTTGTTGTTGCTATGGCTTAAAATTGGTAGAAGCCCACTTAATACCTTCATAATAACTTGTAGGATCGATTTGGGGTTTAACTGTAGGGGTTAAATAGGGTTTCTAAGTGAAACCCACACCTAGAGTTTAAAACTCGGATCGCGTACCGATACCGGGGGCTAGGGTATCGGTACGCCTTAGTGTAAATGGGGAAGAGTTATAAGGGGAGTATCGGTACACGTCCCCGTGTATCGATACCCCTTGCAAGGCAAGAATCCAAGTAGCGCTTTGGCCTACCGGTACGCAAGAGGACGTATCGGTACCTAGTGTTACATTGCCTGGATAGGCATAGCGTACCAGTATGCGTATGTGGGAGTACCGGTACGGGTAGAGATCGGTACAAGGTGATCCAAGTACCGATATGGGTACCGGTACGGTACGTAGCGTATCGATACGACCTTGGGTTAAATTCCTTAGAATTATGTGGGAGTATCGATACTCATTGAAGAGTATCGGTGCGCAGTGTGGCTTGCCTGGGAAAGGCTTAGTGTACCGATATTCGTAGTGGGAGTACCGGTACGGGGTAGATCAGTACGGGGCGATCCTAGTATCAATGATGAGTATCGGTACGGTATGTAGCGTATCGGTACGGCCTGGAGTTTAATTCTTTCGAGCCTAATTATAGTATCGGTCCTCATGGTGGAGTATCGATACCTAGAGGAGAGTACTGATACTCACCTTGGAGTATCGATACTCGCTGGGTAATCTGCCTAATAACTTCGAGGTTGCGTTCGGGGGTGCTATAATTCGAGGCAAAGGGCCCTAGGGGTCCGTTAAGGTGTAAAATGAACATTAAAACTGAGAAATGGAGAATTTAACCCCGAATGAGAATAATGGGCTAATAATGTGGTAAATATCGGGTAAACTATGTGTGATGGAAACCCATAGAGATCCTAGGTGGATCATTGATGTTGTGTGGTAATCTTGGCCCTTACTGTGTGCAGCAAGGGGCACCTATAAGGTTGAGTCTTGTCGGGTAATAAGATAAATTAATGAGAATGGCTAATGTGCACCTTATAAGGTTGAGTCTTGTCGGTAAAATTGTTAGAGCTGTGTGCGGTAAGACCCTTGCGTCGAGGTCTAGAGCTGTGTGTTACTAGGGTCATTGTTGTGTACTGATGGGACGCCTAGACAGTCGAGTCATCCCTTGTGGTTGGGATTTGGATACCTAAGTGTGTTACAACACCTTGAAGACTCCTGAATGGGGGATCCCAATGCTTAGTGGACACGGTCCTCATTCGATGATGCTTGATGAGAGATTCCAGGCATGGATGTAGAATCCTGATGCTTAGTGGACGCGGGGCTCATCCCTTGTGTATAGGATCCCGATGCTTAGTGGACGCGGGCCTTGCTCAGAGTATAGGATCCCGATGCTTAGTGGACACGGGCCCTATTCTATATATATATATATATAATTATGGTTATCTATGTGATGTTGGGTAAACGCATAAGGTACTTGTATGAGTTGTGTGCGTGATCATACATTCATAATGCTATGTGTTTAGGTGGATATGTAAGCGCCATTGTTATCTTTCCATGGTGTCATTCATGTTGCATTTCTTTATTTATGATTTGCATGAAGCATGGTTGAGTGGTGGTGTATCCACTGAGCTTTGTTAGGTCAGCGTTCGGAATCGTTGTTTCCGTTCGCAGGTTGTAGGTTGGGCTTGTTCTTGGAGGAGCACCATTAGAGAAGAATTCTAGCGCCTCATCTCATCAGAATACAGTGTTTAGGCCATTGGGCTATGTGTTCATTAGAGCCTGTTGTATTATGTAATTCCTATTTGGATTTTTAAACGGTCAAGTCAAAGGTGTATAATGTAATTTTAAAAAGGAGCTCCACTGTATATGTTTTCAAATATTTATTATGTTTTATTGGGTTGTAAGTAAATGGGTTTTCATAATGGAATTGCGGATTGGGCTAAACTAGGTCAAATTTTATCGTAATGGTTTTGGGCTTGAGGCCCAAGTGTGACATCCGGGTCGAGGGTGTTATAGGGGGTGCTAATGCTTCCCCACATGTAACTATCTCCCAAACTCATTTTTGAACAAATCTCTGGTTTTATGGTGTCCGGCCTACCTTAGTGGCTGGTGGCGACTCCAAGTCCTTTTCATTTTCAGAAATGCCGAGATTTTCTAAAACCCCTTCTTTTCAAAGATTTCTTCGAAGAATTTGACTTTTTCTAGCGATCAGAAAATTTTAGTCACTACAGCTGGCGACAATTTTTTATTTTTATGAAACGGAAAAGAGAGTTAAGCCAAGAAAATATTTGTTGCTTTTAATGATGGAAATTTTGAAATTTGAATTGACTTTAATTAGGTTGTTCTTTCTTGAAGACGTGATTTTAATTACATGGGCTTTGATAATTGGTGGCTTTAAATTAATTGCTCATTTAATTTTTAAGGAATCACTGACATGTGTTGCATCACGACCATCAAGCTCTATACCCGAGCTCTATTCCTTAAGTGGGAGTGAAACACCACATACCCACGTGAGCAACCCTCCATGGGTCGATAATTCACTTTCAAAATCCACGCCTTTAGACACGTGAGTAGCCCTCCACGTCACTAGGTCATGCTTTCCCTAAAACCGAATCCAATTTGCAAGCCTATAATGGGCCAGAATTTGGGGTTCTTGTTACCTTAGTAGGTAATAGGATAGGTTCGAGTATCCTTGATTAAAACTGAACCCACATGCGTGAGAATCTAAGAAGCCCACCCGGATTAGAGCCATGCGGATAACCATAGCAAATTAGAATTCATGTGGTTAGGTTTTTGCTTTTCTTCGTTGGTTACTTCACCTTGCTATTTTTCACTTGATTGATTTATTTATTTGTTCTGCCCATCATTAACATATTTCCTTTTGTTTTTCTTTATTTTTATTTATCTTGTCATATCATAAAGAAACACTAATTTAGAAATAGTCTGAAATTAAAGGCTTGATCAATGAGAGATTTGGTACAGAATAATGATGGGAAGAATTCTGAGGAATTCCCACAAAAGAATGATTGGTCGAGGGATAGATTCGAGGAAAGAGAAATCGAGCTTCAGAAGCTCAAGGATCAAGTTGCAAGCCTAGAATATTCGAGGGCAAGGACAAGAGATGACAAATTTGATGGTTCAAGTATGAGGAACTTCCCAATGGCTCTAGTTCCTAGCATGTGATGCTATCAGACCTCAAGAATATGCAAAGAAATAGTCAAAAAAGGAACAAAGGTCATCTTGGCGTGGGTCGTATGTCCAACGATTTTCTATCATTATTGTAATGGAACGATATCTCCATTAGTGCAAGTTGTTTAACGAGGATATTTTTCATATCAGTGTTTCTCTTTGCATTCATGTATGTTTACATTATGTTGCATATGTTTGCAAAAGTTGTAAAGTATTGAAATTGATTAAAGGTTTTTATAAGGAAGAACTCTGGCTTCATGTTTGCATTCATTTGTGCATTTCTGAGTGTTTGCTTATGATTATTTATTTCTACCATGCATACGATGCAATGCATGTATTAATTCATGAAACAATAAAATTAATTGTTGGGGGATCCCTTGTTAGTGATCAAGGATTCTACACTCACATTTCCCCGACATTGAAATGGCTAATGGAAGAAAGTTTTGCCAAGATAGAATCTGATCTTAAGGGGCAATTAGAGTGGGCTCGGTTAGAATTGAAGAAGACCATAGTGAAATCCCAATAGTATATGATGAAAGAAATATCTCAGATGCTACAACTCAGTCGGGGAAAGAACCCAAGAGGAAAAGGTATTGTTAAAAAGCCCACTCAGAACTTGGGAGATCTTGCATACTCCCCGATCTTCATCAACCCTACACCAAAATCTCTGCAAGGGTTATCTTTATCCCACTAGGCTGGTGCCTCCGCCCTAGCTCAACCGGGCATGACCTTTGGAATTATCAAAAATGTCAGAGATAGCATCCCAGACTTCGATGAGTTGGAAAAATTGAACCAGGTCAAGGTGGAGTTCTCCAAGCAATTAGCGGAAACCAAGAAGGATCTTGAAGAGAAATTTTGGGTAAAGGGGGATGAGGATGATTCTTATGTGTTGAATGCTAGAGATCTCAGTTTGGTTCCTGATGTGGAGATCTTGTACAAGTTTAAGACCCTAGAATTTGAGAAGTTCGATGGGGTGACTTACCCCACTGCCCATATAACCATGTTTTGCCACAAGATGGCAGGGTATACTGACAATGAGAAGCTGTTAATCTATTGTTTCCAAGATAGTTTGGTAGGGTCTGCCATGAGGTGGTACAATCAGTTAACACAGACTCAGGTCAAGTCTTGGAAGAATTTAGCCAAAGCCTTCATAGAACAATACAGGCATGTAATGAAGATGATCCCGAACCGATTCTTACTACAAAGTTTGGAACAGACACCTTGCGATAGTTTTTACCAATATGCTCAACGATGGCGAGACATGGCATCTTAGGTTCAACCCACAATTCAGGAAAGTGAAATCATTCTTATGTTTGTGGATACTCTAACGGGAGTGTTGTAAGATTGCTTGATAAGCCACCCTCCCATTAGCTTTTATAGAAATGGTCATGATCGGAGAGTTCCTCGAGGACGCTGTAAAAAAAAGGAAAGATAAACAACCCCTACCCTCAGAAGGGAGATGACTCTAACGTTCATATGGTGGGTTTTCACTCAACCAATCAGCCTCAGGGACACTACCGTAATTGATCATCATGGTCTACAAAGCCTCCAAAGGTTCTTCATCCAGTTCCAATCTCGTACACCAATTTCCTCCCAATGCTTGTTAAGAGGAAGCTTCTGACCCCAGTTCGGTCTAAACTGAAGGATCCTCCCTATCCTGAGGGTTATGATGTCAATCTATATGTGACTGCAATGTGGGAAGTACGGGTCATACTACGGAGGATTGTGGAGCCCTAAAAAACAAGGTTCAAAGTTTAATTGAGATCAGCCTTTTGAGGTTTTAAGAAGAAAGAATGGTGAACATGACTTTTAGGAGGTGTTGATTTCCCCGTTTTCCTTCATATGAGTTAATGTGTTTACATTTCCTTGCATTTTGTATTTTCTTTTGAATTAATGCATGGAATTAACTTTGTTATTGTTTGCCCGAAAGTAGCAAATACCTTTTGTAAGGGCATATGTTATGTTTGCCTTTTTCATTTCAATGAAATGATGCATCTTTTAATTAAATAAATATTTGTATATTCTTTCTTACCCTCATAATTACCCGGATATCACGTGCAAGATGTGACATTGATTCTAATAAAAAAAGATCAATAGAATGTTGCGATCATGATAAAGTACTATTTCCTGCTCAGCATGCTCTGGTCGGTAAAGCGCGAGCCACAAGATTACTACTCATTTTATGATAAGGAAATCTCCTAGGAAAGCCCAATGGAGTTTCTTGAATGTGAGAATCCTTTTAAAAAATTAAAATTAAAAAAATAAGAAGGGTACTCTGGTATAGCAAAAAGGCTAAATAAAGATGTTTTGCTCCACTTACTCTATTTGAGTCAAAAGCCTTAGCTGTATGAGTAAGTTTTCAAATCATGACTATGTCGAGTAACTCGGGGTATTATTGCATGCTCCATCATTATTCTCAAGACAAAGGACTGTGATGAGTTGAATTCCCGAGAAGAAAGAGAAAATTTAAAAATTATGAAATGAATGAACAATCAAATAAGTCTCGGAGCATCTTGATGGAGCTGTGGGGGAGAAGAAATCTAATAAGGAGCTATGATTCACCTATTCAGTACCCTAGCGTCAGAGATGAATCCTTGAAGACACTGACACTATATTAATTGTGATCAGAATACACTTATACTAAAAGTTCTTAGAATGATATTTTCTGCACTCCATGGGTTCAACAAATTTGGGAAGCTTGAACATATTTTAGAGAAAAAAACAATGAGAACTAGAAGGAGTAATTTTCGAACAGATCAAGCAAATACCATAATCATGATGATGGACCGAGCAATCTGGGAAGAATTTCATAACTTTACTTATCGGCACAACATTCAAAGATAAGTTGTTGATCACCGAAGGATTGAATCTAAGTCGCTCTTGTATATGATATCCAGGGCATTCTATTCTTTTTTGTATTGATTTTAATTTTGTATATTAATCCAAAAAGTATCCTCTGTTGAAATGTTAATCATCAAACTAACATATAAATGAAAAAGAAAAGGAAAAATAACGAGAAAAAATAAGAGGAAAAAATAAAAGAAAAAAAAGAGAAGAATAAGAGAGAGAAAAAAAGAAAGAATAAGGTTTCATTGTTTTGTTTCAAGAATAGAGTTTAAAAATCAAGGTCAAAGATGTATATGATCGGCCTAACACGAAGGAATAATCTATCAGTGATTCTAAAGCGATTAATTGCAAGACTTAGTGTGTTACACAATTCAAAGACTCAAAGTGAGTGTTTGCCACAATACCTTGGTTGAACCAAGAAAATGAAGATTGAGTTCGGAGATTTTGGGGACATATTTTTAGCCCAACATTGAGATAGAAGAAAAATCGTATCAATGGGCCATGGGCAAAATAACAGTCAAACCCAAAGGCAAGATGAGGCTATATTAAGATCAAGAAGTAGAAGAATGTGTCTCTATATGACTTCAGGGATAGAGTTTTAGGTCTACATGGTCGAATTAGCATAAATGAGTGATTTATTAGTGAATCAGCATTACAACAATATTTCATATGCCAGATAGTTCAGAGAGTTAAAGTAAGTTTATGCCATAATGTTTTGTTTGGTTCAGAAGAACCGAAGATAAGACCTTACCGAAGTATGAAAAGTTTAGAGACTTGAGGGCATGGTGTTCGCCCCAACGATGAGATAGAAGAAGGTTCGTCATGAAGAATCGTAAAGGAGACATCACCCGTAACAATTTTTGCATGCATGTACTGGTAAGATATCACCCGTACCGGTACTCACAGATAAACATTGCCCAAAATGGCTTATCAGTACCAGTACGACACCATCCGTACTGGTACTATTGTGTTTGTAATGTCATAATATGTCTGGTTTTTATTTGATTTAAGGGCTTAACGAAGTCCAAAGTTTACCAAACTTTGTCATTGCTAATAGTTTAAGGACAAAGTTTACATTACATGCAACTTGGTGACTTGCTTCAAAAATGTCCTTGCTCTAATCCTCGATCCAACAAACTTTTAACCTGAAAATGCATCGAAATGAGATGCATTAGGCTTACTTAGCCTAGCGAGGTAGTCAATAACAATAACATGAATACCAGTAATAACAATGACATGTAAAACAATGTAAATGCATCTCAAGTCAAGCTTTAACAATACTTGCATTACTTATTCATTTCCTTGGATCGACATGTAATGTGGATACGCGAATTCCCAACCAAGATCGCCAATAAGACCAACACTAACACATCACACCAACATCACCAATTAGAGCCTTAGCTCAAGTACCGTAGTCCACTCCGTACCAATGAGCTCATGAATTCTATGGCATACCAATTGTATCCCATGTCTATCCGTATCCAAGTATTCAACACTTAGGCCAATATCAATAACAATAAAATAACAATGAAAATAGTGGTAGCAATAATAATAACGATATAGCATGATCCATATGGCCTTTCTGAATATTTTAATGTTATCAATGACAATAAAATGATTCAATAATCAACTTAACAATGTAATAAGCTTACCAAAGCTTACCAATGATACCTTTAACAAGGTTTTCTTTTATTCATACCTTGATCAAGAATAATGATGCAATAATCAATATCAATGAATCCGAGAAAGGCACCTAGCCAATCCCTAGATTCTTACTACACTCACTGATACTCCCAAGGCTTTCAAGGCTCCCAGGTGACAATTCTTTTATTCTTGAGCTTGGTAGAATTGGAAGGATTTGGTGATTCTTCACCTTGATTTTCTCGAGCTACAAAGAGATAGGAATTACAAGAATTTCAATATCGATTATAGATTCATAGCAACTTATTAGCTATGAAAACAATAACACAAATGCTATGATATCCCTAGAGAATTTCTAGGGTTCCTTGATTCTTAAACTTGAAATTAAACATGAATTTGGTCATGGAATCGATGAATTGATGATGGGCTTTTTCTTACCCAATCAATAGCAATACTATAGCATAAAGAAATTGAAAGAAAGCAAAGCATGGATAGCTCTCCAATGGAGGTTCTTGCTTATGGGAAAAAGATGAAGATGGTGAGGTGCTAGCTTGAAAGTTAACCGGGTAAGCTTTCTAAAACTTCTTTTTTTCTTTCTTTTACTATCTTATTAATTTAGGGTTCCCTTAGGATGAAGTAAGTTCACCCCACATGTCCACGTAAAGGATGACTAATATTAAGGAAGGGCTAATTGCAAGATTAGTCCCTCAAACTCTTTATCTTCTATCATTTTTCCCTCAAGCTTTCAATTTTCTCAATTTGGTTAATAAAACAGTTTTCAAAGTTTACAATGAAATCCTTGATCAATATCAATACTTAATTGGGGTTCACCAATCCAATAATTGACCACTTGGTCAAAGGTCAACTCTATAATTTAACTTTTTGATGCAAGAATTTTGGTTGCCGAAATTGAATTCCGACTAGGCTCAGTTTCAGAGTGTTATAGAACTTCATAGATAATAAGATGGTGAAATGAGCAATGAAGTCAGTATTATTACCAGTAAGCACAATATCATCTACGTAGACTAGAAAGTACAAAATAACTCTCTTTGCATTATAGATGAAAAATGAGGCATCACTCTTTGATTTCGTAAAACCAAAGTGAAGAAAAAATTGAGAGAGTTCAATATACCATTCCCTCGGGGCCTGCTTGAGTCCATACATGGCTTTACACAATTGATAAATATGAGATGGTTTTGTAGAGTCAACATACCTAGGAGGTTGTTCTAGATAGACTTTCTCGTGTAAAGTGCCATTTAAGAAGGCATTATTAATGTCAAGCTACTTGATAGGCCATACATGATGTAGTGCAAGAGTAAAAATAATACGCACTGTAACAAGTTTCATCACAAGACTGAAAGTCTTAAAATAGTCACGGTCAGCTTCTTTAGAATACCCTTTCACCACCAATCCGGCTTTATATCTATCAACAGAGCCATCAGCACACCGTTTTACAAGGAATATCCATTAGCACCCTATGACAGATTGTGTAGATCACGGAACAAGATCCCATGTATGGTTGCATAGTAAGGCATTAAACTCATCTTCCATGGCTTATCTCTATAATAGATCTTTGAGAGCTTGAGTAACGGTCTTCAGCTCTAATATGAAAGGTAAAGGATAACATGTAGTAGCATTCACAAATGGAGGACCAAAGTACCTCAAATTTGGCCGGCGAACGCTTTGTTGCAGAGATTCATATTGTGGCAAGTTAGGGGAGACATCTTGTTGTGGCAGATCAACCAAGAGAACTAGTGTGGCAACGAGATCATCAGGTTGTCGTGGAAAATTAGCCAAGGGAGCTGGTGTGGCAATAGGATCATCAGGTTGTTGTGTCATATTAGGCAAGAAAGCTGGTGTAGCAATGGAAGCATTAGGTTACCGTGGCATTGTAGGCAAGAGAGGTGTGGAAGGTGATGCTGATGCAATAATAAATAATACTAAAAGAGGTTGCCATGGCACAAGGAAGACACATCGAGTAGCAAAAGGAAATATGTGGGGAACAAATCGAACATGGCGAGAGACATAGATTCTATTAGTGTTCAGCTCTAGACATTTATAAGCAGACTACATCATAGATTATCCAAGAAAAACACATTCACCGAACTGTGGCTCAAGTTTATGATTTGTGTATGGTTGTAGCCAAAGAAAGCACAAACATCCGAATGGTTGAAGCTTGTCATAGTTTGGTGCTTGTTGATAAAATATAAAATAAGGTGACATATTATCTAGTATTGGTGTTGACATCCGATTAATAAGATAGATAGCTGCCTAAGAAACATAAGGCTAGTACTCTATTAGGAGAGATACAAAGTGAAAGAGAGAGACCAGTCTTCACTATGTGGTGATGTCTCCATTCAACAGTCCCATTGTGTTCTGGAGTATGAGGCAGTGAAGTGAAGTGTGAAATACCTTCCAAATTCAAAATGGGCAAGAGCTTAATAAACTCACCTCCATCATCAGAGAATAGAGACACAGTGGTCTGATGAAAAAAAACATTCAACAAGCCGTTTAAACTGAGGAAATATTGTCGCAACATCATATTTCTTCTTCATCGGGTATAACCAAACATACTTGGTAATGTGATCAACAAACACCACATAATATGAATATCCATCATAAGACATATGTTTAGCGCTCTAAACATCAGAATAAATCAATTCAAGAGGACGAAAGCTTGACATAGTATTTTGACCAAATGGCAAATTATGACTCTTATTAATAAGACATAAAGAACAATGAAATTTTTCATAAGATGTATTACAAGTGTGTAATATAGAAGCTAAAACTTTATTGGATGGATGACCAAACTTGTGATGCACCTGATGTACAGGCAAGCAATTAACGGAGTTGACTTGTGGATAAAATGATAGTAAAGTATAGTAGACACCACCAATTTTATTGCTTCAAAGAAGAGGGTTCCTATGGGCTCATCCTTAACAAGAAAATAAGAGTTAAAGAATTTAAAAAGTACATGATTAATCTAACATAATTTAGAAATTGATGCCAAATTTGTATGTAACTGAGGAACACATAAGACATTTGTGAGAGAAAGATGCTTGGTAGCCGTAGGAACAGTGCATCAGCCAGTATGAGATATAGGTAGAGAGTTACCATTACCCAGATGAACTGTATCAGGACCATCATAAGAGGAGATATCCTAAAGAGACGTAGTGGTCATTGTGGTGTGATGCGAGGCACCACTATCAAACATCCAAGAAACAGGATTCGATGATGAAAGATCAATATCAATGCTGACAATTGGTGAATTAGACAGTGGCTACTGATAAAAATTATTGTCGTGAAGAAATCGAACAAACTTACAGTAATCCAAAAAAATATGCTCGGGTAAATTATAGAACTTGCACACATCATCTTATTGTATAGAATGGCTAGATTGAGTAACAAGACTACAACTGCCACTGAAAGTCAAATGACTAGAGCGACCATCCTTACCACGAGAATAGTTGGTGGAATAACCATGATTTGGATTAGCCCACTGCGCAGAACACGTTGTGGCAAGAAGTTTGGTTTGTTTAGATTCTTGAAGAAGTCTCCCATGATTAGTTAAGATCTTAGACGACTCAAGCATGGTTGTCGATGTGTTACGTACACGAAGGGCAGGAACTATTGGACTATATTCATCACCTAATTGATGGACAATAAAAATCAGGAGATCTGTATCGGAGACAATACAATTTGCCAAGGCAAGATCAGAGGCAATTTCCTGCATGTCTTTCATGTAGTCGTGATAGACCTGAAACCAAACGGATTGCGAGCTAGTTTGGATTTGAGAGCAAGGATGTGACCAATATGGGTGTTCATATCCGGGTACTCGGGTTTTCGAGTACCCAGAATTTTCGGGTACCAAAAAGTCAGCCTGTGACCTGGCCCATAAGAACTGGGTACCCGCAAATTGGGTACCCCGTTCACTTTTTTATTTATTTTTTAAATCTATTTTAAAAATATATATAGAAAGCAAATAAAATTTTATGATATATTTCAAACACAAAAATTATTGATTTGAGGTTAGTTTTAAGGGAGAAATACTTGGATATATATATATATATTAAAGTTTATCAACAAAACAAGGTATTAAAAATATTAATCTAGATCAAGATTTTTCTTTCGAATCTCATATTGACAGATTAATATAAATATTTTTGAAAATTTTAAAACTTAAAAGTACATAATACAAGTATAAAAAGAAGTTAGAGATTTAAAATTAGTTTTAGGGAAAAAATAGTAAGAAACATAAAATAAAATTTAAAATTTAAAATCTATAACTATTAAAATTACCGGGTTGGTTCGGGTACCCGGTTACCAAAAAAATTCAGCTCTGACCCAGCCCAACTACCCGAGAAAAATTATGGGTCGGGTACCCGACCCAAAAAAATTGGGTATTTTCATTTAAATACCCGGTAATTTCCAATCGGGTAGGCGGGTCGACGGGTCAGGTAGTTCGGGCCGAGTATTTTTGAACACCCCTAGTGACCAGGAGATGCTCGGACATAACTCATGACCAGAGTATCCCATTCAATTTTAACGGTGACAGCGGATGAAATAAGTGGTTGAACTAGATCATCACAACTGCCAAGAAGAGCACTGATTACAATTTGATCCTAACGATACTAGTGCAGATATTCGAGATTAGCAATTGATGTCGCGGCATCGGTAAACTGGGATGGGAAAGACTATGAACCATGAATATAACTAATCAATCTAAAACCAATGAGGGTGGTCTCCACTTGGCGACGCCAAACATGAAAATTGGCAGACGTAAGTTTGATTGGGAAGTTGGTTGGTGCATTAAGATGTACAAGATTGTTGGAAGTAGAGGACGGAATCAAGAGAGGATATCCAGTTTGAAGAAGAGGGAAAGAGAGGGAAAAAAGAGTATAAAAATTCTACTTGGCTCTGATTACCATATAAATGATTTGTATTATTGATAATCCTTAATATTTATAATTGGACTATATATAAGATTACAATGAGATTTAAATATACAAGAATAAGGAAAATCAAATATTAAATACAAGATAAGATAAGATATAGATAAGATAAGTATGATAAGATAAGATTTGAATGAGATTTGATTAAGATTTATCTTATCATTGTCTTTGATATCATTATGTCAAGTCATTTAAAGATATTTATCATTAGTTGACTAACAGTTTTCAACTTCAGATGGACTATTTTGGCTCAAAATAAAATGTTGAGGATAACATTGCTTAAAAAAATAAGACCCAAATTAACTATTCAGTCAAATGTTAGAGGAGATTTTTTTGCGTTATGCCTTTCTTTTCTTGAATTAATGACATATTGCTGCAAAAAAATTGTCAAAAATCCAAGAGAAGATTATAGATGATGGAGTTCTAGACAATTTTCCATTAATGATTATCCCTACTGATAACAATCGTTTTTTAAGACAAATTCTCGAAATTTATCATTTATATGATGTTAATATCTGTGGGACTATATTGAGAAGATAAAATGGTGATAATCTTGGCTTGAGACAACATAGTTTTTGTGAACGCTACCAAATTGAGTTATTGATAATTCAAGCTTATTACTTTTTGTCTTTATTAGCAATTTGCATTGAGATGGTTGACTCATTGGTATTAATGAAGTTATTTTATTGGGGTCTTTTTCGATTGTGAGTGGAGGAGGAGAAATTTCAGAACATGTTTCTTTTTTATTCAGATCTGTTTAGGCCACTAAATATTGCGATGGTGTCAATTGGTTTTAACATTAAATTTATGTCTTGTAATTAGGGGTGTTCATGGTTGATTAATCGTATCATTTAGTATAAACAATTGGTTAACTGTTATAGCAGTTATTAAATCGTAATCTAATCATTAAGAAACGGTTAACTATTAAATTTTGAAGCGGTTAACTGTTGTAACTATTAACCGCTACTTAACGGTTATGTTACAGGTTAACTTGTAACCTATTACAATTTTTTTCTTCAAATGTTCACTAATTCTTTTGAGAATAATGAAATTATTTCTCCGACAAATATTTAAATAAAGAATTTCTAATCACAAACTTTATTTTGTGTCTAAATAATTTCATAACGGTTAACGAAACGGTTAACCATTAACCATCATTTTTAACGGTTGGTTAATCAAAACTGTTTAAGCTTCAACGGTAGGTTAATTAACCAATAAAATTTAACGGTTATACCGGTTGACAGTTACGGTTTATTTTGTTCGCCCCTACTTCTGATATAGCTTTACTATTTCCATGTAAGAAGAAGCAGGAGCAAATCCAATGTTTTGATATTAAAACGCTTGTTTAGGGATGGCAACGGAAAGCGATGCGTTCGTGCTATTGAAAGACTTCATAATTTCTGGTTATATGGATCGAAGGATGGGGATACATTTGTGCAAAGGGGTGCTAGGGATTTCGCTTGTGTGATCAGGGTGTTTTTTCCCTCTTTTGAAAATAATAATGGTTGGTTTTAAAAAAATGTTTTTATAGAGTCAAAGGAGACGTCACCCGGAGACCGAGATGATACTCCCAACAGAACACCATAAAAATTTTGAAAATGAAAACTAGAAGATGGATGAAGTCGCCATCGGCCACTTTGGTAGGCCGGACACCGTAAAAAATAACCAGAGATTCAAACATTTGGGTTCGGGAGTCGGTTACGCGTGGAGAAGGATTAGCACCTCACAGCGCCCAAATATTGGTACCGTGTTGATTGAGTGTTGTCTTGCAAGAAAACAAAAATTCAAATTTTAAATTTAAAATTTAATCTCAAAAAACAAAAACAGTCTAAGGAAAAACATTTTCTTATTTACGAAAACCGAGGAAGATGACACCTGAATGAGTCAGGATATCACTTCCTAGCCGATATCTAGAAATAAAGTGGAAAATATTCCTTTAAATTGGTCGAGTTTAGAGAAAAAAAATATCTGAAATAAAATAACAAAAATATGTGTATAGGTATAATAATATAATATACATTTATTTTATAATACTCATATATTATGTAGTGAAAATAATAATGATGATAATAATAATAATGTACATATATTTATAATATACTAAGTATAAAGTAATACATATATATAAATAATACTATATATTATATACATATTATATTAGTTATGTTTTATAATCAATATGCATATTATGTAAATAAAACTATATAATATAGGTATATGTTGTGTAAATAATATAATGTAAACATGTACTATGTACGTATCATAATTATACTTTACATACTATATACACATATACAAATACATATAGAAACACGTATATTTATATAATTTAAATATAAGACTAAATTACATATTTTATATAAATACAAAAAATAACTTAAATACTTAACATAAATATATATTAAATTATACCATATTTATATAATATTAACAAAATAGGAAATTTTATATTATATTATATTCTAAAATTATACCTTATATATTATATGAATATATAAAAAAACTTTACATAATTATGTACACATGTTATGGAATAAAATAAACTAAGTATGTATATATAAAATAATATCTAACATAATATAATATACATACTATATATAACATATATAATTCTATAATTGTAGAAAAATGTACATATTATATAGTAATAATAGGTAAATACTATATATAATGCAAATATATATGCATATATGTAATAATAATAATAATAATAACAATAATAATAATAATAATAAAGGAAACAATGACCGAATTGTAAAAATTTAAAGTTCAAAACTGGAAAAAGGGATGAAATAGAAAGAAAATGAAAAGGGGAAAGCTTGTAGAGATAGAAAAACTGGGTGGAGGGACTGATAGTGTAATTTTACCATTAAAAATATGATTTAATAGAGTTTAGTGACCAAATTAAAAACAAATTAAAACATCTAGGGACTTATAGTGCAATAATCCCATGCGGCAGACTAGGAATAAAAAATGGGCTAGGGCGGAGGGTTTTAGTGTGCAATTTACCCTTAATTTTAATCTAGTATAAAAGTTAAAATCTAGAAAACCTATTATTTTCATTTGTTTCAAACAAAAATGAAGAGAGTCTCTAAACTCTCTCTACCCAGGCCGGCTCCCCCTTGCCGCCGTCGTTGGCGGCCGGAAACTCCAAAGGTCGCGGCTTTTCGGCCCCTTTCGTTGCTCCAAACTCAAATTCGGCCACGGTTTTCTTCAAATCCTCACCCAAAAGTCTAGATCTACAAAATAAGGTACGAAATTTTTTACCTTTTCAATTTATTTAGGATTTTTTGTTGTTTTATTCAAACCCGGATGATATTAAAAAGAACTATACTGTTTCAAATCCACAAAAATCTTTTTTTATTCGAATCCTCTTTTTTTTTAACTGAAACAACCTCTTTTTACATTGCGGTTTTCATCAATTTTTATAACCAAAAAAATAAAAAAATTACAACTTGCATGCAACTTGCTTGATCCAAATCTGATTTTCTTTTTTTTTTTTGAGAGGGGTGGTGAATCAATACGACTTGGCGGCGTGGGCGACTGCCGGCAAGTGGGCGGTGATGGGCGGCGGCTGCAAGTGCGATAGGTTACTAGGGTTTGGTTATTAGGGTTAAGTTTAGGGGTATTTTGGGTATTTTTTTAATATGGTCTAATTTGGGTTATTTATGGTTTATTTTAATTAAATGGGTATTGGGTAATTGGGCTGGTGTGATATTGGGTTTGTGGGTTTTTAATTGTATTTGGGCTTGGATTTTTTAAATGGGTATGGCCCAGTCAAAAATGAGTTACGACAACTGCCCCTATTTGCACATTAATGTGTAACAGGAATAGGGCAAAGACAAAAGAGTAACCATTTTTGTTCAGTCGATCAGGGTTTCTTTTTTTGGCCACTGCTTCTTCCTTGGGCTTCTTTTGATCTTCTTGTCGCTCTTCAAAATAGAGGATTCATTGGGGAAGACAAAAATCTAAGGTGATCCGTTGGAGGAGACAAAACGAGCTCAACTTGCTATGACTCTGACGATGATGCAATGCCTAAAGAAAATTTGACCTAGCTGCAACACTGATGAAGAGACAAGGTCTGCAAAACTTGATCTAGTTACAACACTGAAGAAGACACAGGATCGAAGGATGAAAGTTTGGCCCAGCTACAACACCGACGAGGAGGCAGGACCAGAAGTTGATAAATTTTGATGCAGAATTTGTTTTACATTTTTCCCAAATGCACAAAGATCAACGGTTTTGAGTTGCCTTTACTGGTAGTCGTTTGCTCCGGGCTAGTTGTACCATTCCCCTAGGTACAATCAGTTTATACCAATCATGACATTGGATTTTTCAAAGGATTTATTTTCCTTTAACCATTTGTGAAAATAGATTTTCGATGGACATTTGAATTATCCATTTTCTTAAACTTTACCGTGTTTAAGCACGTTGTGCCAAAATTTTTGTTGGACTTTTTAAAATAGCTTTGATCCAGAAACTGACGAAGAGACAAGATCGAAAGATGAGGGTTCTAATTTCTGATCCAGCTACAACTCTAACGAAGAGACAAGATCTGAAAGAGTAAATTTGGCCCAGCTAGAACACCTGACTAAGAGGCATGACTGAAGAATAGTATGGTTTGACCAAGCTACAACACTTGACAAATAGGCAAGGTCTGAAGTTAATGGGGTTGATCCAGGTACAACACCTACGAAGAGGCAAGATCGGAAGTTAGTAAATTTGGACCAGCTACAACATTGATGAAGAGGCAAGACCTAAAGTCGGTAAAGGTTTGACCCAGCTATAGCACCGACGAAGAGGCAGGGTCTGAAGTTAGTAAATTTGGTCCAGCTACAACACCTGACGAAGAGGCAAGACTTGAAGTCAGTAAGTTTTGACCCAGCTACAACACCAATGAAGAGGCAAGGTCTCAAGTCAGTAGGGTTGATCCAGCTACAACACTGACGAAGAGGCAGGATTGAAAGTCAGTAAATTTGGTCCAGCTACAACACCGACGAAGAGGCAAGACTTGAAGTCAGTAAGTTTTGACCCAGCTACAGCACCAACGAAGAGGCAAGGTCTAAAGTCAATAGGGTTGATCCAGCTACAACACCGACGAAGAGGTAAGATTGAAAATCAGTAAATTTAGTCCAACTACAACACTGACGAATAGGCAAGACCTGAATTTGACCGAGCTACAACACCGACGAAGAGGCATGGTCTGAAGAAAGGTAAGGTTGATCCAGCTACAACACCGATGAAGAGGCAGGATTGGAAGTCAGTAAATTTGGTCCAGCTACAACATCGACGAAGAGGCAAGACCAGAATTTGACTGAGCTATAACATTGGCGAAGAGGTAGGGTCTGAATTCGATCGAGCTACAACACCGATGAAGAGGCACGACCTAAAGGTGAAAGTTCTAATCCAGCTACAACACTGACGAAGAGGCAGAATCAGAATTTGGCATATTTGTTCAGTCGTTCCATCAACGGAAGGACAAAATTGGATTTCAGTAACTTGGATTCTACTGCACCATCAGTGGAGAAGTAGAATCAAACAACAACAACCCAAACCTTACTACACCATCAACGAATGAGCAAGAATGAATAGCAACTTGAACCAGCCACACCATCAACGGAGGGACAGGATCGAACAACAGCAATTTGTACGTAACATCTCCATCAATGCAAGAGTCAGGATTGGATATCTACAATTTGGACCTTGTTACGCCATCAATAGAGGAATAAGATCGAATAAAAATATCTTAGACGCAACCATCCCATCAACGCAAGGGGTTAGAGCGGATAGCTGCAATTTGGACTCAACCTCTCCATCAACGCAAGAGGTGTGTAGACTCTCTAAGTGAATGCTGGCAAAAGGGGCAAAAGATATGTGTTGGAAAAATGTAAAACAGTGCCAAGATGAGTCTTTTGCGTGCAAGTACACACGGTCTGCAAGTAATACAGTTGGTAAGCTGAGTATTGATCCCACAGAGATTGTCTTGGAATTCAATTGCCCTAATTGTTACTTGCCTTAAGAAAAAGTGTGTTTATTTAAAGTTGGTTTTGAAAATAATTGAAAAAAATAAATAAATAAAAATCAAGTAGAGACGTTGGCAAGGAACGTGCTTTAATGAATAATGAGCGTTGGCAGGGAATGCATGGGTTTCACGCTATTCATGTCGTGCCAGCCTTTAATAACAACCTGTCTTGGCATTGTTTGCCGAGAAGATTCAAAATTAGCAAAGCCTCTCTCGATGGTCATTGCCCTAAATTGATCATGTAAAAACCTTTATATCTCTATAGTGCATGCTTTTAAATAAACCAATTTAGTTAAGATCCAATATGTACTTCTAAGGGGTAGATTTTACTCCTAAAGTAAGTTTATCTACTTGAACGACTTCTCTCGAAGCTTCTCTCCTCAGTATTCAACAACTTAGTCGTTGCCACCTCAAGTCTGTTAAGATATTGAGGCACAATAGGCCAACAGTGCCAGCTCTTGCTTGGCATAGTATTTAGGAAATATTAAAGTATGCTGAATAGTGAATACATTGCCAAGGTAGAATTATTATAAAAGAAACTAAGACATAAAAGTAGCGTTCAACGCAAACATCCCCCACCAACTATTAAATTAGTTCATGGTGAGGGATTTAACCAATAACCCACAAACGTTTTCACAACACATCATCATTAAAAACAAAATAAAATAACTTAAAAGAGAAAAGGGGGCTAGAAGGTGTCTCTCGATGCAGCCCTTCAAGATTCAGGCTCCTCAGCCAAGTTGGTCAGACCACCCTTCCTAGGTGCAGCCGGTTGTCAATCGTCACACACCAACTCCTCATAATCCAATCTTCTCTGATCCCCCAAATGCTTGCTTGGTTGGTGTTTAAATAGGCATGCAAGGAAGGGATAGGATTAGCTCTTCAAATTTCAAATTTCAACTGCCCAAGCGATAAGGGATTATCTTCTTATCCAAATTTGAATGAGAGTTGATCAAGCTAGGGCTGACGTCATTTTGCCAACGCTGCCTTGGCGTCCAAGCTTGGCATAAATCTGCCAACTAGTCTTGGCACCATCTTATCTGCTACTTTTTCGGAGATTGTTCCAATTGCTATTTTTTCAGAGCCTGATCATTTCCTATTTTTTTAGGGTCCAACAGCTTCTTGGTGTGGCATCAAGTTCACTTCTCTGCCATTCGATGCTTGGCATTGTCTGGTCCATTTGTACTAACAGCACTCGGCATTTTCTCTAGCATTCCTTCCTGTGTTGCTTTTATGAGCCAAATCCTATGCCAAACATGCAAAATTGCCAAGAAAATAGCCCTTCACACTGGCATAGACAAAACTCTAAACTCCTTATGCAAATGCATGATTTTAACATCCTAATGCAACTAAATGCACCTAAAAATAAGCAAAAGCATTGTAAGATTGGCATTAAAAATAGTACTTTTGAAGGTAACACACCCCCAAACCTAACTCATTGCTTGTCCTCAAGTAATGCAAACAAAATAATTAAAAAATTGTGAAAAAGTTACCTCGACAAAATTTTGGTTGAATGCCAACACGTGTTGGCAAGTAGAATTCGGCTCTATTTTTGTCCTTAGTATCTCAGTGCAATAATGCCAAGCAAGTAGTAATTCAAGTGCAACAATATAACGCTAGTCTAAGTTCATAAAGAGTGCATGAATGTAGGCAATATGCGTCAAGTATCCTTTCACTCCCTTAGACAAATTATACTACCTAAACTCAGATTTTTTTTTTCATTGCCAAGGGTTTCTGCTGGCATTCTTAAGCTTGCTTCGTGACACTATTTAGCGTGAGAGATAAGAGAGAGCATACCACGAATCCCCGCCTTAATCTAGACATCACTAGGCTTTCTCTTCAACTCATACTCTAAGGTTTTAGACTTGAGAACTAAGAGGGAGTGAACCACGAAGCCCCAAGTAGCTTATTATCCCTAAGGTAGAGGAGAATTCTATATTTTTCTTGCCTTGGCAGAACATTGTTGCCTTATTTATTTCTTTTTACCCTTGCATCATTTTTTTCTAATCTGAGCTTAGTTTCAAAAAAAGTATAATTTTGCTAAGGAACTAGATACATACTACGTGTTAAGTGTAAGTTCAATTCCCTAAACTAGATATCAATTGCCAAGCTAACCTGGCATACTACTCTGCTGGCATGGCATGACAACTAAAGATTCTAATCTCCTCATTGGACAAACACCTAAATCAAATTAAGTTTGCCTAACAATTGTTAACATTTTTCAAAATTAAATCGAGGCCAAAATTTTCTTTTTTTAGCGGTTCGGTATGCATCTATTCTAAATGACCTAGACGGCATGGCAGATGGCATGGCAAACAGAAAATAAACATTAAATGCATGGCATAAATGTGAATAAATGCACACCCCCAAACCCAAGACGTGCATTGTCCTCAATGCATGAAACAACACATATAAAAAACTGATAAAGAAAATGCATGATCATGTAAATGCAATGTAATGAAATGTAAAGGAGTTTAGGAAGAGGAAGACTCCCTTTCGGATGAAAGTTCCTTTGTGACGTGGATTTTTTCTTTATAAATGGCCCACGATCGGGGGCCATTCTCTTTCTTCCCTTCATTGTTGGCTTTGTGGCAGTAGAAGCTCCAACATCATCCACTTTCTTGGCAGGTTCCCATGCGGTAGGCATAGCAGTGGCATAGGACTGAGCAAGCTTCACGGGTGGCATGGCAGGCTTCTTAGCAGACTTTGCTTTGGCTCACTTGGTTTTGGGTTCCTTTGATTCCATCTCGGATTCAGAACTGGCAGATTGAACTTGTACTGGAGACAACGGGACTGTGGCATCAGACTCTAAACTTGCTGGACTAGCTGGCATAACTGGACTAGCTGAACTGGCTGGCATGGCTACTTCATTGGTAGAATGCTCGGTAGGGAAATCTGGCACAACATTAGGGGACATTTTCGTGAGAGCTTCCCTGATCACCACATCCCTGACCTGAATGTAATGTTGTAGCTTGACATTAAGCTTATCTACCTTTTCCAATTTGCTGAGTAAAATCTCCTGGCGATGGTAGATTTGAGACAGCATTGCCCTTGACCCGTCTGACGTAGTTTCAGTCATAACAGCTGGCACAATGTTTGGCATCCTAGGCTTCGGCGTGGCCACTTTTTCTTTTCCCTTGGTCTTGTCCTTTGGTTCGAGAGCGGTGAGGTTTTTTCATATGGCAACAGTGATTGTTGTTCCCTTTATTATTTGGCCTTGATCTTCATCAAGCCTAGGCATATCATGGCACATTCAAATGTTAGAAATAAGCAACGGGAAAAACAAAATACCTTTACCTCTTGCCGCACACTTATAAGTCTCCTCGATGATAATCCTCCCAATGTTGATCTTGCGCCCCTTAATGATAGAGTGCAATGATATCAACCTTTTTTCTGAAATTGACTCATTCTGGGATGTAGGCATCAGGTTTACCTTGATGAAGTGATTTCAGCCTCTCATTTGCGGCTTCAACGCCAATCTCTTCACCGTCTGATGGTCTGTTGATGAGACTGTCCAAGTCGTGCCAGGTTCACACAAATCTGCCAACAGTATCTTTCTCTAGGCAGTATTCATTGAGTCTATGTACTCGAAATACTCATCCCCTGTGCCGTCCAGCTCTAACATATTGTTAATGTACCTTTCATCAAAGCGTACGCACTTACCCCTAATCATTAAGAAAGGTGAATCCTTGGTCACAAGATGCGCGTAGAATTCTCAGACGATGGTGGCATAAATCTCCCCTTCTTGCTGGCAGACATGCTCTATTTATGCAAGCTAACGTTGCCAAGACTTCCGACGGGAAGCCATAGTTCGTCTCAGTTTTGAGATCAAAATGTTTTTCATAACACAAGCTTCTCGAAGCAAAGTTGGTTTCAAACTTCTTTTGAATCTCCTCGTTGAAGAATCTTTTGAAAGAGGTAGAGGAAGAAGCCATTGAAGATTGTTGAAGAAAAAAATGATTTGGGATTTGTACTAGCTTATCGAAAAGAAAGTAAAAAGTGAGCGAGATGCTTGGGTTATTTAGCCAGCTAGGGTGAGAAAGTGAAAGGTTTTGGGTCGGTTGAGTGTTTTAGTTGGAGCAATAATTAGGGATAATGATGGAAAATAAAAAGAATTAATTTAAAAAGAAGGTGGAGTGATAAGGTTGAAGTGATAAGGTGATAAGATAGGGTAAAGATTGGAGTGATAAGGTGATTGGTTTGAAATTTAAATTTCAACCAAAATTTTGGGCGGCTAGGGTTTAAGGTCAAATAAAAAACACTCTCTCTTATTTTACTAGGCCGATAAAACTAGGGTTTTTTTCAAGCTTTTGTACCGCTGCATGCCAAGCTACTCTGGCACTATGTATAGCAAATTTTTCTATTGAAGCGTTGGCTCCTACGAACAACCCTGACAGTGTTCCTAGCATACTTCCTGGCATAATGAATCAGCATAACTCAAAGGTAACCTTTCAACACAGTAAAAGGATAAAAACTTGAAACTTAAAAAGAAAGAAAAATAATTAATAACCTAAAAACAAAGAAAAACAATAACCTAATATTTACAAAAGTTCAAACCTGATGGTGTTTTAATGTTACCTCTTCCAAGAAGATCACCTCTTCGGCATTATTCTGATCACCTTCCATGTAGTGCTTTAAACGTTGGCCATTCACCTTAAATATTTCTCCCATCTTCAAGTTCTTAATGTCCACAACTCCATGATCATATGGCTTCACCACTTCATAGGGGCCCGTCCATCTTGATCTGAGTTTCTCTAGAAACAACTTAAGCCGTAAGTTGAATAGCAAGACACATTGACCTACCTCAAACTGTCTTGGCATTATCCTACTATCATGTCAACATTTTGCCTTCTCCTTGTAGATCGTGGCGTTCTCATAAGCTTGTGTTCTGAATTCCTCCAACTCATTTAAGTCTAGTAACCTCTTTTCTCCCACAGCTCTTCATGCCATGCCAAGTGTTCTGATGGCCCAGTAGGCTTTATGCTCAAGCTCCACTGGCAGATGGCATGGTTTTTCGAAAACAAGTCTAAACGGTGAAGTACCCAAAGGAGTTTTAAAAGCAGTCATGTACGCCCACAAGGACTCATCTAGTCTCAAGGACCAGTCCTTCCTTGAGGGATTAACAGTCTTCTCTAGAATGTTCTTAATCTCCTTAATTGAAATCTCAGCTTGCCTGTTTGTTTGTGGATGATATGTTGTGGCAATTCTTTGCTGTATACCATACCTGCATAAGGCTTTAGAAATTAGATTACATTTAAAATGAGTGCCCTCATCATGATTAATCACTCTAAGGGCACCAAATCTAGTAAAGATCTACTTATGTAGGAACTTGGTAACGACCTTGGCATCATTTGTTGGCAGAGCAACAGCTTCTACCCACTTAGATACGTAATCAACAGCCACAAGAATGTATACGTTACCAAATGAGGGTGAAAAAGGACCCATAAAGTCTATCCATCATACATCGAATAAATCTACAGGCATAATTGTTTTGGAGCGGTAGTTGGTGTTTGCCAGAGATGTTTCCTGTCTGTTGGCATCGATCACATGCCTTGGCATACTCGTGGGCATCCTTATATAGCGTGGGCTAAAAGAATCCAAACTGTAGGACCTTGGCAGCAGTCCTTATCCCAGCAAAGTGACCTTCATATGGTGCGGCATAGCATAAATGCAATATATTATGATGTTCATCCTCGGGCATACACCGGCAGATCACTTGGTCGGCGCACTGTTTGAACAATATTGGCTCGTCCCAATAGTATTGCCTGACTTCCCGCAAGAACCTTTTCTTGGCATTGTACGCCAAGTCTGGTGGCAGAATGTTACTTACTAGGTAGTTGACAATGTCAGTATACCACGGCATGTCATTAACTGCAAGCAAGTACTCGTCAGGGAATTCATCTCTTATAAAATTAGTCTTATCGTCTTCAAGATAATGCTCTAAACGTGAGAGATCGTCAGCTACTAAGTTTTCACTGCCCTTCTTGTCTTGGATCTCGAGGTCGAATTCTTGAAGTATGAGCGTCCATCGGATTAGTCTGGGCTTGGCATCCTTCTTTGCCAAGAGATACTTCAATTCCGAATGATCTGTAAAAACCACAACCTTGTTACCAATTAAATAAGATCTAAATTTGTCAAAAGCAAATACAACCGCAAGAAACTCTTTCTCGGTCATAGAGTAATTCAACTGTGCTTTGGTCAAGGTTTGATTGGCATAGTAGATGGCTTGAAAAACCTTGCCATGTCGTTGTCCCAAGACTGCTCCAACGGCATAGTCGCTGGCATCGTACATGAGCTTAAAGGGCTCATTCCAGTCTGGTGCCACAACTATAGGGGCATTGATCAACTTTTCTTTAAGCTCCAGAAATGCTCTAAAAAATTGTCAAATGCAAAAGTGGCATTATGTTCTAACAACAAGCATAAAGGTTTGGCAATTTTTAAAAAATCTTTAATAAAACGCCGATAAAAATCGGCATGTCCTAAAAAGCTCCTTATACCTTTAAAACTTGTTGGAGGCAGTAGCTGCTTAATTACCTCAACTTTTTCTTGATCCACTTCTAACCCTCTCTCAGTTACCTTGTGCCCTAGAACAATGGCCTTCTTCACCATAAAGTGGCATTTTTCCTAGTTCAACACTAGGTTTGTCTCTATGCATCTCTTCAAGACTTGCTCCAAACTCTAAAGACATTCCTCAAATGTTTTTCCAAACACTGAGAAATCATCCATGAACACTTCCAGGTTGTGCTCGATCATATCAGAAAAAATGGACATCATACAACGTTGAAACGTTGTCGGTGTATTACATAGGTCGAATGGCATCCTTATAAACGCAAATGTCCCATATGGGTACGTAAACGTAGTATTCTCTTAATCATCAGGGCAACGGAAATCTGATTATAACCTGAATAACCATCTAGAAAACAATAGAAAGCTTTACCTTCCAACCTGTCTAGCATCTGATCAATGAATGGCAACGAAAAATGGTCCTTCCTTGTGGCATTGTTCAGCCTCCTATAGTCCATGCACACTCTCCATCCTGTGATAGTTCTGGAGGGAATTAACTCATCTTCACTATTTTGTACCACAGTTATGCCACCCTTCTTTGGCACGCATTGCACTGGGATAACCGAAGAGCTATCATAAATAGGATATATAATCCTGACATCAAGCCATTTTATGATCTCTTTTTTCACTATCTCTTTCGTGCTCGGGTTTAGCCTTCTTTGGCCTTCAATGGTCTTGCCATGGTACTCTTCCAAGATAATCTTATTCATGCAAATGGTTAGGCTAATACCTCTAATGTCTGCCAAAGTCCACCCTAATGCCTACTTATAATCACGTAATATTGCTAGCAATCTTTCCTCCCGATCATTAGTGAGATCAGTGGCAATGATCACCGACAGAGTTGAGTGTTCACATAAATAAGGATACTTCAAGTGATCTGGCAGTGGTTTAAGTGCCAATGCTGGTGGCTCCTCAATTGATGGTCTAGGTGCCTTGATTTCTCTGTCGGCCAACTGTAGTGACTCAAAATAACTTGCCTCTTCAACCTCCAAGACTGGTTCCTAAAACATATCAGTTATGCCATCTAAAATGTTGGCATCAAATTTTGTATCCTGGCATAATTGTGTCGTGTCCAAAGCGTAAATGGACTCCATCATTTCCTCTTCTTGGCACTCATCAGGTTCGTCTGCACATTTCAAAGCTTGAAACACATTAAATGTAGCATGCTGGTCATTCATGTGCATTGTTAGTTCCCCTTTATGAACATCAATCAAAGCACTACCTGTGGCAAGAAAAGGTCTACCCAAAATAACCAGGACATTAATATCAGCCTCATAATCCAAAATGATAAAATCAGCTGGAAAAATAAATTTGTCTACCTTTACCAGCACATCCTCAATCTTACCCTTGGGAAGTGCATAGGATCGGTCTATCAGCTGAAGTGTCACTGTAGTAGGCTTGCTTCTATGCCAAGCTTCCAAAAAACTGACATTGGCATCAAGTTGATGCTGGCTCCTAGGTCACACAGTGCTTTGCCCATGAATTTGTTGCCAATGGTGCAGGGAATAGTGAAACTTCCTGGATCTTTCAACTTAGGTGGCAATCGGTTTAGGATCATGGCACTGCATCCTTCGGTCAGAGCTACAGTTTCAAAATCTCCCAACTTCCGCTTTTTGGACAAAATGTCCATCATAAATTTGACATAGTTGGGCATTTATTCAAGGGCTTCCACCAATGGAATGTTTATTTGCAATTGTTTAAGAACCTCCAAGAAGCACTTGAATTTCTGATCTTGCTTATGCTTTTGGAGTCTTGCTAGAAATAGTGGCGGTGGATAAATACGTGCCTATGCCGCTGGCTTTGCCAATGTAATGCTGACATCAGTCTGTTTAGCATCAATGCTGGCATCAGTCTGTTTGGCATCAATGCTGGCATCAGTGTGTTTGGCATCAATGCTGGCATCAGTCTGTTTAGCATCAATACTGGCATCAGTCTATTTTTTAGCATTGGTTCTGGCATCATCTGCTTTTGTTTCCTCTTTATCTACTCCCCTTGGATTATCCGCTGGCACAGGCTTCTCAACTTGGCAATGAGTCGGCTGCTTAGCAACCTTCTCCATCTCGCACTACTTACCACTCCGAAGAGTTATAGCTTTGCACTGCTTATTGTCTTTATGTCGAGCATCTTCTGTGTCACTTGGCAAATTTCCCTGGGGTCGATTGCTGGGTGCATTAGTAATCTGCCCAATTTGGACTTTCAAGTTTCTCATTGATGCTGCCAACCTTTGGACCATGGCATCATTCCTTTCCATATTACTCTGTGAGAATGCCTCCTTGGTTGAGTCTCTGTCCTTGCTGAAAATTGTTTTGGGCTTTCTGTGGCATGGCATAGTTATTTTGCCTCTGGGTATTCTGGCACTGGGCATTGTACTGGTTACCTCCTTGATTTCCTCAAGCTAAATTAGGGTTGTCTCCAACCTATATTATAAGTGTTGGAGTTAGGATTATAGTAACGATTAGAATTGCCAACAAAATTTACCAATTCAGGGTTGGCAGGGCATTCATCCACATGATGATTCTCTCCACAAATTGTACAGAAAGGGTATATTGCTTTGACTTCCTGGGACTCCTTGTTCTTTTGCAACGTTCTTACCATGCTAGTAAGGCTGGAAATCTCAGCATGAATGGATGTTAGTTCGTCAACCTAAAATTTCCCATTAGTGTTGGTTCCAATCCCAAGTCTCGTAACAGGATATTCAAAGTCATTGATTGCAATCCTCTCTAAAATGTCAACAGCCTTGGTATATGTCTTGTCAAGCAACGAACCAGCTGCTGAAGCGTCAACAACAGTCCTTGTTTGTGCATTTAATCCATTGTAAAAGGTATGGATCTGGGTCCAATTCGAGAATCAATGCATAGGACACGTCCTCAACTTGTCTTTAAATCTTTCCTATACATCATATAAGGTCTCATCTTCAGCCTGCCTGAATGTAATGATCTCACCTCACAGCTTGGCAGTGAGTGTTGGCAGCTGAAATCTTGTCAAGAACTTCTGGCATAAGTCTGCCCATGAAGTAACCGAGCTAGGTGGCAAAGAGTTGAGCCAAGCCTTTGCTCTGTCTCTCATAGAGAAAGTAAATAACTTCAGCTTCACGGTATCTTCAGGTATTCCATTTTGTTGGAATAGCTGGAAAATCTCCATGAATTGCTTCAGATGTTGCCTCAGATCTCCAGTAAGTGCTCCATCAAACTGACCTACATTCAAAAGAGTTTGAATCATTACTGGCTTAAGTTCAAAATTGACAGCGTTTACCTATATACTAATAAGTCCTGGCATCAAATTGTCAATAGTTGGTGCCAAATATTCTCTAATAGGTCTCTCATTAGCCATTGGGACAGCAAGTGGTGGTGGTATCACATTGTTCAATGAATTTCCTCCATTGTTCACCGCACCATTCCCTCAGTTACCTTGGTTTTGCATCTCTCGCAATCTTATTTTTAACCTCCGCAAGGTTTTCTCAATTTCCAAATCGTATGGCCACTCGTCCACCACAAGATGGCTTCTGGTCATACACCGAAGGAAGTAAAAGGTGAAAATAAAATCAAAAAATATAAAAGAAAGACAAGTAAAAATTTAAAAACAATTAATTCCGTTGCAATCCCCAACAACGGCGCCAAAAACTTGTAGACTCTCTAAGTGAATGCTGGCAAAAGGGGCAAAAGATATGTGTTGGAAATATGTAAAACAGTGCCAAGATGAGTCTTTTGCATGCAAGTATACACGGTCTGCAAATAATACAATTGGTATGCTGAGTATCGATCCCACAGAGATTGTCTTGGAATTCAATTGCCCTGATTGTTACTTGTCTTAAGAAAAAGTGTGTTTGATTTAATGTTGGTTTTGAAAATAATTGAAAATAAATAAATAAATAAAAATCAAGTAGAGACGTTAGCGAGGAAGGTGCTTTAATGAATGATGAGTGTTGGCAGAGAATGCCTGGGTTTCACGCTATTTATGTCGTGCCAACCTTTAATAACAACCTGTCTAGGCATTGCTTGCCGCGCAGATTCAAAATTAGCAAAGCCTCTCTCGATGGTCATTGCCCTAAATTGAACATGTAAAACCCCATATATCTCTATAGTGCATGCTTTTAAATAAACCAATTTAGTTAAGATCCAATCTATACTCCTAAAGGGTAGATTTCACTCCCGAAGTAAGTTCATCTACTTGAACGACTTCTCTCGAAGCTTCTCTCCTTAGTATTCAACAACTTAGTCGTTGCCACCTCAAGTCTGTTAAGATATTGAGGCACAATAGGCCAACAGTGCCAGCTCTCGATTGGCATAGTATTTAGGAAATATTAAAGTATACCAAATAGTGAAAACATTGCCAAGGCAGAATTATTCTAAAAGAAACTAAGACATAAAAGCATCGTTCAATGCAAACATCCCCCACCAACTATTAAATTAGTTCATGGTGAGAGATTTAACCAACAACCCACTAACATTTTTGCAATACATCATCATTAAAAACAAAATAAAATAACTTGAAAGAGAAAAATGGTGAAGGGGTCTCTCGATGCAACCCTTCAAGATCCAGGCTCCTCGGACAAGTTGGTCAGACCACCCTTCCTAGGTGCAGCCGATTGTCAATCATCACATACCAACTCCTCACAATCCAATCTTCTTTGATCCCCCAAATGCTTGCTTGGTTGATGTTTAAATAGGCGTGCGAGGAAGGGATAAGATTAGCTATTCAAATTTTGAATTTCAACTGCCCAAGGGATAAGGGATTATCTTCTTATCCAAATTTGAATGAGAGCTAATCAGGCTAGGGCTAACGTCATTCTACCGACGTTGCCTTGGTGTCCAAGCTTGGCATAAATCTGCCAACTAGTCTTGGCACCATCTTATCCGCTACTTTTTTCGGAGATTGTTCCAATTGCTATTTTTTGGAGCCTGGTCATTTCCTATTTTTTCGGGGTCCAACAGCTTCTTGGCGTGGCATCAAGTTCACTTCTCTGCCATCTGGTGCTTGTCATTGTTTGGCCCATTTGTGCCGACAGCACTAGGCATTTTCTCTAGCATTCCTTCATGTGTTGCTTTTCTTAGCCAAATCCTATGCCGAACCTGTAAAATTGCCAAGAAAACAGCTCTTCACACTGGCATAGACAAAACTCCAAACTTCTTATACAAATGCGATTTTAACATCCTAATGGAACTAAATGCACCTAAAAACAAGCAAAAGCATTGTAAGATTGGCATTAAAAATAGTACTTTTGGAGAGGTAACAAGGTGATATTGGATATCTGTAGTTTGGTCCTTGTTATGCCATCAACGTAGGAACAAGACCGAATAATGAGGCTTTGATTTTTTTATTTTCCCTGAATTTAGATTTTTCTAATTATCGTTTTTTTGTTTTTTTGATTTTTTTTCTTTTTTTATTTCTTTTGAGCTACAACTATAAAAAAATATCCAAGGTAGGAGTTCGGTCTAGCTACGACACTGACAAAGAAGCAAGACCTAGATATGGTTGGATCTGCTACACCACTGACAGAGAGACAAGATCTAAAAAGTATGAGATCCACTGCACCACTGACGGAGAGATAAGATCTGGGGGAAATTTTGATCTTGCAACACCTATAACAAAGAGGCAGGATTGGGAAAATGTGGGATCTGCTACATCACCGGTGAAGAGACAAGATCCAGAAAATTTTAATCTACTGCACCATCAACGGAGAGGTAGAATCTAAATTTAAATTGGTCTACCACCACTGATGGAAGCAAAATTGGGAAAAGGCCAGCTCTGCCATTTTATTGCGGGAATCATGACCTGAAAATGAAGGAAAATGTGAATTAGTAATTGTTCAAAATTTTACCGTATAATCTAAATGTTTGTGCTTTCTATGTATTCGTCCTTCTTTGGGGCTAGAGGTTGATCATCTTGAGTTCTTTAGTCTCTTCATTGTACCTCTTTGTGCATTTATGCCAAAAATAAATGCATCATGAATGCCCCTAATTTTATGCCTAATATGCATGTTTAATCTAAATGCATGATAATTTGTATGAATGTCGGATGCATGCATTTGTTGTTAAATGGTCCTAATAAATGTGTGAATGATTTTTTTGCCCCTCAAAGGGATGCCTCTGACTTCTTGTTTGGTCGATATCGAGTCATCGGTCTTATTTTATGAGGATGCCCTCTAATCTTCCTTGGCTTGATTATCTTCATGTGGAATTATCTTTTCGGGTGTATGCCCAAAATTATTTTCATTGAACATCGTTTGGGCTGGAGCGAATTCGAAGCTTGGGAGCATATTTTTACCTTTTCATGAAGGACTTCCTTTGTTTTCACGAACAAGTTTTGTTGCCCCCAGTCGGGTCTATGAATTTGCTATGTTGGTTCATGTCAGCTTATTACTTTTGAATCTAGAGAAATGCTACAGACGATAATCGATGTAGTCGACTAAGGTACAAAAGTCTGACTCGGCATCGGAGGCTCAATTTTAGAACTCGTCTGGAAATGCCCCCTAGACATAGGGCCTTGTAGAGGCATGGCATACGCGTTGGTCATTCTTAAAAAAAACCCTCTAGACTAGGCTTTTGCATAGGTTCGGTAAAGTGTTGGATCAGTCAACTTCCTCTTTACTTGGTATTGCTGGCACGGGGCATCCTGGGGACCCGTTTCAAAACTGTGAATGTATGCATGTAAATGCAAGGTGTATGCCCTAAATGTGGAAGTACTTATTCAAAATGGTTTCCATGGCTTAACTTTTGAATTTACGAGATTTATTCGCAACTTTGAACGTTGCATTTGATATTTAGGGTACTAGTTTTTTCTCTGAATAGTAAATCTTTTCGAATTGGGAACTAGTTGTGGATCAGTACTTCATGTCAGTGAAAATACAAAAAATTAAAATGATAGTGTCATGCAATTAATGCAAAATGAGTGTATTTAATATGATGCGACCAAAACAAGAAAATGGGGCCAGTCAGGATAAAAATAATCAAATGAAGAAAATAAAAAAATTAAAATAGATAAAAAAAATTATACATAAAAAACAGATAAAGGCACCAAAGCCTAAAAAGGGTGACCGTTAAACGGGCAGAGTTCCACATGGCTTTAAAGGGTTGGCTCCTACGTCTCACTATATGAGGTTTGAAGCTAAAGTAAAGTGTACCTGAACTGTCGCGAGGACATCGATTAGGGGGAATATGACCCTTATACCATACGGGGGTAAAAACCCCACGAAATATAAGGATCAGTACTTCAGGAATACATTACAACACTATACGGGAGTGAAAACCCCACGGAGCGAAATAATCCCTCCCATTTAAAGGTGAGGAGCCCGGGTAGAAAGCTCATGCATGAATGTCGGGGGATTAAGAATTAAATCAAATCAAATTTTTGAATTTTTACATGACAAGACAAAACCAACATTGGCCTAACTCTCTTAAAAAAAATATCCCCAGCGGAGTCGCCAAGCTGTGATCAGGGTGTTTTTTCCCTTCTTTGAAAATAATAATGGTTGGTTTTAAAAAATATTTTTACATAGTCAAAGGAGACGTCACCTGGAGACTGGGATGATGCTCCCAGCAGAACACCATAAAATTTTGAAAATGAAAAATAGAAGATGGATGGAGTCACCACCGACCACTTTGGTAGGCCGGACACCGTAAAAAATAACCAGAGATTCAAACGTTTGGGTTCAGGAGTCGGTTACGCGTAGGGAAGGATCAGCACCCACACAACGCCCAAATATTGGTACCGTGTTGATTGAGTGTTGTCTTGCAAGAAAATAAAAATTCGAATTTAAAATTTAATCCAAAAAAACAAAAACAATCTAAGGAGAACATTTTCTTATTTATGAAAACCGAGGAAGATGACACCTGAATGAGTCAGGATATCACTTCCTAGCCGATATCCAGAAATAAAGTGGAAAATTTTCCCTTAAATTGGTCGAGTTTAGAGAAAAAATATCCAAAATAAAATAACAAAAATACGTGTATAGCTATAATAATATAATATACATATATTTTATAATACTCATATATTATGTAGTGATAATAATAATAATAATGATAATGATAATAATAAAGAAAACAATGACCGAATTGTAAAAATATAAAGTTCAAAACTAGAAAAAGGGATGAAATAGAAAGAAAATGAAAAGGGGAAAGCTTGCAGAGATAGAAAAACTGGGGTGGAGGGACTGATAGTGTAATTTTACCATTAAAAATCTGATTTAATGAAGTTTAGTGGCCAAATTAAAAACAACTTAAAACATTCAGGGACTTATAGTGCAATAATCCCATGCGACGAACTACGAATAAAAAATAGGCTGGGGCGGAGGGGTTTAGTGTGCAATTTACCCTTAATTTTAATCTAGGATATAAGTTAAAATATAACAAAACTATTATTTTCATTTGTTTCAAACAAAAATGAAAAGAGTCTCTAAACTCTCTCTACCCAGGTCGGCTCCCCCTTGTCGCAATCGTGCCGGTTGCCGGCGGCTGGAAGCTCCAAAGGTCGCGACTTTTCGGCTCTTTTCGTTGCTCCGGACTCAAATCCGGCCACGATTTTCTTCAAACCCTTATCCAAAAGCCTAGATCTACAAAATGAGGTACGAAATTTTTTAGCTTTTCGATTGATTTCAGATTTTTTGTTGTTTTATGCGAACCCGGATGATACTAAAAAGAACTATATTGTTTTGAATCCACAAAAATCTTTTTTATTTGAATCCTCTTTTTTTGAACCGAAAACAACCTCCTTTTACATTGCGGTTTTCATCAGTTTTTATAATCGAAAAAAAAAATTTACAACTTGCATGCAACTTGCTTGTTCCAAATCTGATTTTCTTTTTTTTCTAACAGGGACGGTGGATCAGTGCGGCTTGGCGGCGTGGGCGACTACCGGAAAGTGGGCGGTGATGGGCGGCGGCAGCTGCAAGTGCGATAGGTTACTAGGGTTTGGTTATTAGGGTTAGGATAGTTTAGGGGTATTTTGTGTATTTTTTTAATTAGGTCTAATTTGGGTTATTTAGGATTTATTTTAATTAAATAGGTATTGGGTAAATGGGCTGGTGTGATATTGAGTTTGTGGGTTTTTAATTATATTTGGGTCTGGGTTTTTTTAAATGGGTATGGTCCGGTCAAAATGGGTTACAGCACCTTGACATTTTAGATCACCTTTCTCATTTCGATGCCATCGAAGGAGAATATAGTGTCGGGTCAGGAAGGGGATTGTAATAGTGAGGTTAGGGGGGCGTGAAGGGCATAGAAAACACTACTGTCCTGAAATTAGAGATAGTTCAATAGATAAGCGGTTCGGATGTCGATTATGCGGAGAGAAGGGTCATAACAGAAAAACTTGCCCAAGGTCAAGGTTGAGCAATCATGGAATCTCAGATAGGTGTCACCGTTGCAAGATTTGAAAATCATAATAGTCGTCGAGTGATAGGGGTAAGAGATGTTTCAACCGCTGTAAGTAGAATATACACACCTACACGTTTGTGCCGAAAAAGGGGCATAATGTGAGGACATGCCAGCCCTGTTAGACAATAATCAATAAGCAATAATAATCCAAAACTGAAATAAATAAACAAGATTTTTTATTGAACTAAAAGATTGAAAATAAAATATATTTGAATTGAATAATAAATAAATACAATAACTTAAAAAAAAAAAGAAACGTAATTTAAAACCAACATAAAAGGAATATTACCTCCACGTTAATTCAAAGAACATGGGCAGTACCTTGTTTAAATTCTGCGGACTGTGAACATGAGTAAATGATTCGAACGAGTTGAGCCATGTGTAACACACAGTTTCTTTAAGACAGATTTTTGGTCACTCCTGTGCTGCTTGAGATACGTTGATCGTCTGCCTCCCATAATACAACAACTATATGATCAACTGTAGTAGAAAATCTCTTGTTTTTGCAGTAGTAAAACCTAGTAGGTTTGCATACTATTTATAAGGATAGGAGTTTCATTGGAAATAAAACTTATGAATTATCTGAATTTTATTTAAAATAAAATTTATTATTAAATAGCATTATCAGAATAATATCTAAATTAAAAGATAATATTTTAACCTTTTTAATTTCAAAATATTCAAAAAATAATATTCAATTTAAAGATAATATCTTATCATTTATCATTTTATTTAAGGAAAATTATCTCGTAACGGGTTAAAACATCCACAAGCCCATAGAGGGTCCAACTGGTCCGGACATTCACGTCATCCATATCATATCAGCTTAAATTATTGAATAACTACCAAGTAGAGTCTTGTATATAAATATATCACACGCTTGGTAAACCCATCAATATAGGATGTAATTTTTTCCCTTTTCCTTAACTCAATTTACAAGCCTACTTTGAGCATCAATTTCTCATTCATCACTCACCCGTTTTGAACGTATGAGGTATCATTGTAAAGGTCTCATGGAGTAGAATATGAAGAAGTAATTTCATTATTTGAATCTCCACCTTTACCCATAGAAAATATGCCTCAAAGTTTCCACTTTATCATATTTTTTCCAACAATCCCCCACATGAATAAAATTGATTTAATCAAAATATTTTGACTCGATGTGGTGATAGATTCTATGATCAATAGCTTCATAGGATAGGTAGGTGTTCACCCTTGAACTTTTCCTTGTGAAAGTATATTTACTTTACTGGCTGACCAGTAGACACGATGTCATTGAACTGTTATGACGTTTGTGTAAACGATGATATACTTGACACAACTATTTCTCTAGCAATAATATTAGTTCTCATGGGTATGTCCGTATAGTCGTGGACATCTCCTGGTTCTGCAAGAGTTTGAGAGAACTATGCCCAATAGTCTCCTTGAAGGACCCCAATTCACTCTCACATAGGTGACTTATATTGTCCGACTCACCGAAACACACAATGGTCATTAAAAGCTTTTCTTAGCCTATTCCACTTTCGATCACTATTAACATCATAGGAACAGACTTGGGAGAAGAACCCCCATAGTGACCCGCATTGGTCTATGCAAGTAGATTGTCCCTTTCAACCTAGAGATTCTATTGTGGATTTGGTTATAATCGTTTGTCTTGAGGATTTCCATGAAACGGCTCCTCCTCCCAATGTGAATACATATCCACTTGTATCTTGGATATCGAATATCTAACTAGCATAAGAGTATCCTTCTAAGATAACAAGATCTTTGGAATAATGCAATGCATAGTTTCGAGTATATCTGAGATATCTCAGTATACTCACAATGGCTTTCCAATGGTTTTCCCCTAGATTTATTGTGAATATGCTTAAACTGCTTACAGTAAAAGCAAAAATCTGGTCTACTACAGCTCATAAGGCACATTAGATTGCTTATGACTCTTGTATATTCCACTTGGTCAACACTTTGACCTTTGTTCTTAGATAGATTTTGGCTCGTATCTATTGGAGTTCTGACAATACTAGAATCATCCTTGCCAAATTTCTCAAGATTCTTGTCAACATAGTGTGATTGAGTCAATATAAGACCTCCAGGTGACCGTTTGATTTGGATGCCCAAAATCGTATTGGTCAGTCTCATATTTTTCATGTCAAATCTTGAATTTAACATGTCTTTGGTATTTTTTACCATTTCATTGTTACTTCCAAAAATGAGTATGTCATTAACATATAGAGATAGAATAATATATTCAATGTCGGTTGTCTTGACATACACACATTTTTCGCACTCATTGATTTTGAAGTCATTTGTTATCAAGACACTATCAAACTTCTCAAGCCATTGCTTTGGTGCTTGCTTTAGTCCATACAAAGACTTCACCAATCTAAAAAATTTCCTTTCTTGACCTGAAACTACATGGCCCTCAGGTTGTTCCATGTATATTTCTTCATCAAGATCTCCATTTAGGAAAGCTATTTTAACATCCATTTGATGTACTTCTAAATTCCGCAAATCAGCAATTGCAAGTGTCGTCCTTATGGAGGTTATTATTGATACAAGAGAATACGTATCAAAATAGTCAAGGCCTTTATTTTGTCGGCAACCTTTTATAACTAATTTGGCCTTGTACTTATCAATGTTCAATCTGCTTTCATTTTTCGTTTGAAAATCCATTTAGAATTTAATGGTTTAATTCTCAGAGAAAGATCCACTAATTTCCACGTATGGTTTTGCATGATGGAATCAATCTCACTCTTAATAGCATCCTTCCATAAGGTGTCTTCATACGAACATATAACATCATTATACATTTAAGGTTCTACCTCTAGCATATATGTTAGAAAATCTGATCCAAAATATTTTTTCTACCCTTGCTCGTTTACTCCTTCTCGGCTAAATTTCTACTTCAACATCTTGTTGATAGTTTGAACTATCTTCATTGGTAGTCTCTAAAGTTTGAACTTGAGCCAAACTCCCTAGTCTTACAAGGGAATACTTTCTTAAAGAATGATTCATTCTTTGATTCTATTATCGTATTCTTGTGAATCTCAGGGTTCTTTGGTTCATATACAAGAAACCGATAGACGTTGCTATGTTCAGCATAGTTTATGAAAATATAAAACACTATTTTGGATCTTATTTTCATTTGCTTAAGTATCGGGGCCATTACCTTTGAAAGACACCCCCACATTTTTAAGTGTTTGTAAGAAGGTTTTCGATCTTTTCACAAATCTTATGGTGTCTTGTCATTTTTCTTTTGAGGAACCTTATTTAAAAGGTAATTAGCTAAAAGAATAGCTTCCCCACATGTTCTGTGATAACATAGAGCTTCCTAACAAAGCATTGATCATTTCTTTTAGATTCCAAGTTTTTTGTTTGGTTACTCCATTAGATTGATGAGAGTATGGTGGTGTTACTTCATAAATAATACCATGTTGTGAACAATATTCACCAAATGGTTCAATGTATTCACCACCACAGTCACTTATTACCATCTTAATTTTTTTATTAGGTTGGTTTTCAACTTCCTGCTTATAGAGTATACATTTCTCTATAGCTTCGTTTTTCTCTTAAGCAAATATGCATAGCAATACTTTGTGCTATCATCGATGAAGGTAATAAAATATTTATTCCCTTCTCTTGTTTGAACAAATTTCAAGTCACAAATGTCGTTATGTATTAGATCAAGCGATTCAGTATTTATTTCAACAGTTTGAAATGAAAACCTTGTTAATTTTGCCTCAACACATGTTTCACACTTATGTTTATAATTAATATAAAACGAAGGAATGTGTTCCAAGTTAATTAATCTACGCAAAGTATCATCATTAACATGTCTGAGTCTATCATGCCATAAATTCAGTGACTCAAGCATATAAATGGAAGAAGAAACAATATTCTTATCCATATTTTAGCTTTTACAGAGATAGCATTGAGTTTCCACATATCATTCAATACATATCCTCTACCTACAAACATTCCCCCTTAGAAAAAATAGGTTTGGATTTAAACACCATTCTAAAGCCATGAACACTTAAGAGTGTCCCAGAAACAAGGTTTTTGCGTATGTCAGGCACATACAGCACATTCTGCAGCTTGAGTTCTTTTCCAGAAGTCATCTTCAAGGCCACGGTACCCTTTCCTTGATCTTAGAAGTCGCAGCATTGCCCATGTAGAGCTTCTCCCCATTATCGCAAGGTATCAACTCAAAAAAAAGAGTCCTTTCACAACAAATATGACACGTAGCTCCAGTATCAAGCCACCACTCTCTTGGGTTAGAGTCAATCATGTTGACTTCATAAATCACAACACATAGATCCAAGTTCTCCACGTTTTTAGCAATTTCTTCCACAGCATTGGTTTCATGAGCTCTGTCTTTCTTTGAAAGTCTGCAGTCAGAAGACTTGTGTCCCATTGTCATTGTTATGTTCAAAACGGAACCAAAATTAATAATAATTCTAATAAAAACAAAGTAATTCTCTTTTATTTTTAATTTTGTTAATGAACATAATCAAAATTCTGTAACAAAATCAGTAACCAAAGTTACTTCTAATGATAATTTCTGTTAAACAAATTTGTCCACTTTAAAAGTGAGATTAAGCAAACTCGTTAAAATGGCAGGATAAATTCTGAAAACGTATTTATTTGCTATCTCGGTTTTATCAAGGTTTTTGATTTATCTCGAATTATAAGGTGTAGGGAAATGTCGGTACACCTCATGGCGCAGCGGAAAAATTATCCGACAAATTCCACCAGTGATCCATGTACGAGGAACAAATTTGGGGTAAAAATGGATGAAATGTTACTTTGATTAAATATGAAAACAATAGAGATATAAGGAGAATACAATTCCTTCAGCACGATGTCGAATTCTAGCCGTCACAACAGCGTTCCGACCTCTAACCAGTCCACCCAAATGAAACGAATAGTATTTTACTTCTCTAATTGCTAGACTTTATGCCTTTATATAGCATTCAAAAACATAATTCTACTTAAATTCGATTTTATTAAATATATAATATATTTAATCAAGTATAATTAAATATGTAGAATATCATTCTACTTCAATTAGGTTTCTTTAGGGATATATATTTTTAATAATGTTTGATAATTATAATAATTATCTAATATTAAAATATATATAAACAAAATTATATAATTACAATAATTATAATAATTTTGGTTTTAAGTAAAATCAAATATATATCTATATATATTTATTTTAACTAATTTCGTGTACACAAGTTTGTACATATGCTATCTAGTCGATTTATGTTCATTTTAATCATAGGGTGTGACCCTTGTAGGTTCGTGTAACGTTAGGAGTAATATCTAGAACAATTCTAATATTACAAGCAATAAGTAACATCTAACAATACATTAATGCTACCTAAGATACAGGAAGTCGTGGTTCAACATAACCTTTCTGTGATTAATGTTTATATATAAAATCTTTTTGTCCTTATATCTAGAATAGAAACAAGTCATGGAATAGTCACACTTGTATAGTCCATCTAATATTTCTTGATATCTCGAGTAGATTGTTATCAACGAATAACTATGATATCTCATATCAATTTATTCGAGCATGGACATGCATTTCTAGTCTCACTCAATCAAGTGGCCTACGATATTTTCTCCTATTATGTAGGAGGGACAAATCTTATATTGACCAACCATATCTCACCATATAGTTCGTGACATATACAATAAAAGCCTTTATAGTGTAGTCAGTTACGACACACGTTTGACTGTATCAAAATATGTGACTCATAATATTGAAATAATGATGATCTCAAGTATGAGGGTCATATATGTATTTATCACTTATGAGCAATGTTGTGACTATCACATAATAATCCAAGAAACATGCTCATGGCGGGTCAGTCCAATATGTCGTTCTCTAACACATACTCATGTATTGATTTTGACATCTCCATGTCAATACAACACATTGTCATCAATCAACTACACATTAGTCTTAAATGCATCTTTGTTGTCCACGTCCACAAAGATACTTGACTAAGGACCTTTTAAGAATAATCATTCTAAGGACTTTATTATAATTCAGTTTATATATATATACGCAGAATAACGACTGAAATAATAGTAACGATGACTTCATATTAATAAATAAGATAAAATAAATATGTCTTTTAAAATTATCTCATGATTGGTCTTTAGGCATACTTCAATAAAAGGAACGAATCTGTCTTAAGATTATTAGACAATAAGCAATAATAATCAGAAACTGAAACAAATAAAGATGATTTTTTTATTGAAATAAAATATTGAAAATAAAATAAATTTGAATTTAATAATAAAAAAGAAATAAAAGAAATAACTAAAAAAAGAAACGTAATTTAAAACCAAAATAAAAGGAATATTACCTCCACGTAAATTCAAAGGACATGGGCAGTACCTTGTTGAAATTCTGCGGACTGTGAACACGAGTAAATGATTCGAACGAGTTGAGGTCTGTATAACACACAATTTTCTTAAAATATATTTTTGACCACTCTTATAAGGGTAGAAGTTTCATTGAAAATAAAATTTGTGAATTATTTGAAAATAGAATTAAAATAGTAAATTTTTGACCAATTAAATATTCACATGACCCATCATTCCAGCTTAAGATATGCAATAATTATCAAGTAGAGTCTAGTATATAAACATATCACATGCTTGGTAACCCATCAATACGGGATATAAGCTTTTCCTTTTTCTTAACTCAATTCACAAGCCTACTTTGAGCATTAATTTCTCATTCATCACTCACCTATTTTGAATGTATGAGATATCGTTGTAAAAGTCTCAAGGAGTAAAATATAAAGACGTAATTTTATTATTCGAATCTTCACCTTTACTCATAGAAAATATGCCTCAAAAATTCTACATCATCATATTTTTTTCCAACAAGCCCTACTAAAGACTCAAAACCGTCAAATTGTAATCTTCAATTAGAAGCAGCCAACGAGTAATTTGGCCGGAACTGTGGAGCTTATGTGTGAAGTCAAACGCAGTATTATAGTGTTAAACTGGATTCGCAAAGCTATAAATATGGGGAAATTGCACTAATATTGCAGGGGATTTTTTCAAAGAAATAAGATATCTTTGTTTTTATTTTCAAATCTATAACATTTGTTATAGTAAAAATAAAAGTTGTGAGAATGCAATCTTATTTTACTGTGCATCCTTTTTTTTATTAAAATATGTTGAAAACAATAGGCCTACAATATGACTTTAGTGTAAAATATTGTTCAAAGGCGTGTGTGTTCCCTACGACTTTATTTTTTTAATTGAAAAACATTTCTCTGTTTAAAGGCGGTGTGTGTTCCCTCCGGCTTTACTTTTATCGTAGAGAGTGCTATATTTCTAAAATAAATAAGCAAAAATCACATTTGTGAAAATAAAAAACTAAGTACCATATTTATGTGAAGTTTCGTATAAATATAAATCAAGGCCTTTGCATAAATTAATTAATTAATTAATTAATGAAATTCCTGCAGCTTACATAGGGAAGTTAAAATCAGGAAATGCTCTAATTTTCGTATCTCCTATTCTCCCTGCAAGGAGAGAGAAAAAGAATGAAGATGATTAAATTTCCTATTAACCATTCCCAAACACGCTGGAGTGCAAGTCTTTAGCACGGGTTCCCGACTTTGCATCCAAGTGCTCCGGAATAAAGCGTGAGTAAGGGCACAAAACGACCAGGCTGAAAAGGCATCATTTTATCGCCTCCGAATTTCTTGCCAGCATTTGGATTTCCAGACGGAGTGAAAAAGGCACCATTCAGAAATGCATCACCCTCTGATATCCAATCCCAGCTCTTCCACACTGCCGGTGGTGCACCAATCCTCACGGTTGCCTCCTTTGTTAACCTGTCAAATGTAGCTTTATAACGATTTCCCTGGCTGATAATTGTGGGGTGACTACTGCCGCCTATGGCATACATGAGCCAATAAGTGTAGTCATTATTGACCACATGGGTAAATCCATATCGGCACCTAGGCATCCTTTGCACCAGTCCTCTACCGAAAATGTTCAAAGCAACAGTAATCTGCATCTTATTATCTAGGACAGAGCTGTCACTTGCTCCAAACAACATCACCTGCATGCACCAATTTATTTGTCACTGGAACATGTTCAAATTCTTTAAGAAAAAAAAAGACTCTTTTTATTTACATCACTGTGGTCGGTAAAATGGCAGTTGGAAATTGTAATCGCAGTGGAACCCTGAATAGCATCAATGATCCCGTCAGAACATCGGTACATTGAAAGATGGTCTAGCCAAACGTTGGTTGCTCCGAAAAGAGAGATCCCATCACCATCACTCTCTGTCCTTAATCCAAAGTGGTTTTCCGAATCCCTGATCATGCCACCTTTTCCGGGTAAAATGTCGTGGATATGGAGATTATGGATGATGATGTTCCTTGCAAACTGGATAGTAATACCAGCCCCATATGCAATATGCACCCTGCCTCCCCTACCATCGATGGTTTTGTCATTCGTTGAAATAATGAGCTCTTGTTCCAGCCTGATCATCATGGGACGTGCAAAGATGATCCAAAGAGGTCTGTTTTGGATCACAGCATGGCGTAGAGTTCCAGGTTTAGGATCCAGAATATTATCTGAAGGATCCGTGACCACGTAAAACTCTCCGTCCTTTCCACCTGTTGTACCACGGCCAAATCCAAGGGCACAATCAGCCAACCTCTTCCTATTTCTTGCCCACTTTCGATTACAGCGCCAGCAATGGTCGATGGGGTTGGTTGCCTGACAGGGGCCCCTCTTCGCCTTTGCCCTCATGACCCGTCTTGTGCTGTTAAACCCCATCAAGATCCTTGGTGCAATACAAGATTTATGACATTAGAAAAAAAGATGAGATACTAAACATTGCATTGGTTTTACATTCTTACCTAGCAGCATGCTCGTTGTAATGGTTGGTGACTTCCTCGGGGAGGGGGGTATAGGCCTTGTCGAGATTTTCTTTTGCTTGCAACTCACGTTCTCTCCAGTAATCATCATATTCTGCGATGTGAGCTTGCAGGATTGGAATTATTGCAACAAAGGACAAGAAAATCACAATTAAGCTAAAACGATTATTAGCCATGGTATTGAGAATGGTTTCAAGGTCCAAGTCTAGCAAACAATTTCTTGATTGCAGACAGAACCTTGACCAGAGACAATCCGGCCAACAACTACAAGTTTAGCTCAGGCTTGGTTGTGCTTAGAGGAGCAGATGAGATATATATTATATAGTAGAGGGATTGATAAAAAATAATAGCAAGAGACGTTTTCCAAAACTTGGCTACGAGTGTTTGTAGCGGCAACAAAGCCGCTGGGATTTTTTTCCTGATAAAACAGTTGAGATTGTTAACAATATGCTTATCAATCTTGGCCAAATAATAATAATAATAATGCTATATCAATATGAACACATGGAACTACTCATATTATAAGTTTGAATATTATACAATTACTCAAATAATAAAAATGCATTGGATAAAAACTAAATTTAACTAGGTTTCATATTATAAGTTTGAATATTATACAATTACTCAATTATGATTTTTTTAGTATTATTTTTACTATGCAGAAGCTGACATTCTTCATACTCATCCGCGAACTTAAGAGTGCTGAAGACATTGAGTGTGATCTTTTGGTCATACATCTTCGTAGTGAACTTGTCCTTTTAGCAATTGATCACTATGCGTTCGGTAGCAAGAAATGGTCTCCCCTAGGATGATGAAAGTATTCTCATTACCTCACAATCAAGAATTATAAAATCTGTTGGGAAGACAAATCTATCAACTTTTACGAGGACAGATTTAATTCTTCTTTTGGGTGGGATTTGAGATCGATCAGTTAATTGAAGGATAATCGACGTAGGTTTTGCCTTTCCCATGCCAAGTTTCATAAACACTGATTTCAGCATCAAATTCACACTTGTACCGAGATTGCACAAAGCACGATCAGAATAATTGCGGCCTATGGAACATAGGATGGTGAAGCTATCAGGATCCTTCATCTTAGGTGGCAAGTTACTCAACACTGCCACACATTCGCCTATTGTAGCAACAATTCGGCTTCGCCCAACATTCGCTTCTTGGTCACAATCTCTTTCAAAAACTTCACATAGATCGATATTTGATCAACGACCTCTAGGAATGGAACATCGATATGCAACTGTTTAAGCATCTCCAAGAATTTCTGGAATTGAGCGCCTTGTTTCTGAGCTTTCAAGCATTGTGGGAATGGCGACAGGATCCTAGGCTCATTGCGTGGTGCCTTGGATGTTGTAGCATCCTGCTTGGTATTGTCCTTGCCATCAGTAGCAAGGTCTTTCCTTATATCAGTCACATAAGGTGCATCTTTGGGTGCCAGGGCATCGGTTGATTGCTTGCTTGGAGAGGAATCAACAAGGGAACCTCACCCAAACTTGTCATCTTTTGTCAACTGGGTGCCACTACGCAATGTGATAGCATTGCATTGCTCCACACCAAAAGTTTTTGTGACTTCAATATCACTAGGTAAACCACCTGGAGGTCTTATCTTCAGGATTTGAGCGCCAAAAACTTGATAGGCTCGTAACTAGTCTGTAATTCGATCAAGTATACTCGTCAATCAAGTAATATAATGATAAGTAGAGTGTCGAACCCACAGAGATTGGAATGACAAACTCACAACAATTGTACTTAAAGGTTAGTGAGAAAATATTGGTGTGGTGATGGTTTATTTTAAACTAATTATAAAGAAAAGTAAATTTCAGCAATGATCAAAAGACAAACATATGTTGTAGCAAAGATTTAGATAATTATGGATGATGGGTTTATTGCCTATGAACTATGCTAATTACCATTTGAATGCTATAACGGTTGGTAATACATACCAGCGTTAACCAATTGAGTTTAGGTTTAATTTTACAAGTTTTAAAATTGAAAGGTCTTCAAAAAGTACTTAAACTAAAAAATGAGGGATCAAGGTTTAATTTTATTAATCTTAAATGACAAGGTCCTAAAAATAATAAACCATAAAATTTTGGTAGGGACAAGTTTAATTGCAATGGTTTTAAAACTCTTATGACCAAAAATGCAATTAATCTATCAAGTTTGGGAGGGAAATTTCCCTTCCCACCTATAAGGTAGTCTTGTCCATGCGTCTATCAGTATAATCAAAGTAAGAGCAGACACCATCAAATCCAACTCTAAGAAAAGAAAGGATGTGTTATAAGAGCAGACAAAATCATCTATTATTTTCATATATGAAAATAGATGAATAATTAAACAAAACAAAATGACATAAGTTAATTATACAAGATACAAACACAACAAATATTATGACAAAATATGCATAAAAAGACAAAGAGAAGAAAAAAATGAGAAAAAGAAAGAAAGATCAACCATCGACAATCAATTGAGGATCAACGTTTCACATATAGCAGGACTTTAAATTTAAAGAAAGGCTGGCAAAAAAACAAAGTAGATTTCATTTCGGTCTTTGTATTGGTACTCAAGCAAATATGATGGATTGATTAATTCTTGTTATATAAATTCTAACTCCAATACTAATCCTATCTAGAGGGGAGGGAAAAGGGGACTCTTGGGGAAGGAATGGGGTGCTTCTAATGGGTCTAAAACCTGTTACACGCCCGACACGATCCGGAAGACAATCAGATTGGAAGTGTCGTCAAAAAACAAAACATGACATTCTTGTACATGGTTCGGATAAACAAAACATAATTTCATACATACTTAGTTCTTTGTTCATTTTGCACACATAGGGACCAATCTATAATTTCTGTAATTTTTAAGTCTTCTTGCACAATTAAAACATCCATACTAAACTCATGCTTAAACATACATGCTTAATCATACATTTCATGCATGTCATGTAAAACCCCCTTCCCGTATCCGTACACCGAACAGGAGTCGAAAATGTCACAGCAGTTTAAAAATCATTATACTACAAAAATCAGGTCAAATTTAAAATTTTCAAATATTAGCATACCATAAGTAATTAACTTAACATATAATAATTATACATATCGTACCATGTAATTTTATTTACATAACCAAAATTAATACAAGGCAGGCCGGTTAACTGGTTTCACAAAATAATAGATTATTTTCGTACATGCCCCTAATTTCTAACAAAACAAGATGTCGTAAGTATAGAAAATAACCTGTTGACATGCTAATCTCCTCCAAAAGAGATAGAGTGATGCAACGCCTTGCTACTACTCCCAGCTACCTACGCATATTACAGAAAATACACGCTGAGAATATTCTCAGTGAGGCATAAGGTAAGTAACTCATATAAAATAATTGTAAATGCATGATATTTTCAGAAATCAAGTCAACAATTAAATTCACACACTTTAAGAGTGCAGGAATAATTATGCAAAAGCACATATCATAATAAATCTCTAACCTGAAAAATTACATAGCCCAAGGTAAATATCGAGTGACTAATATACGAGTCATGTATTTTAAAAGTACTAGTCTTCTCATATATGGCTCGTAGGACATTATAAAATGTCAATAACTCGTAGGACACATAAGTGTCAATAGCTCGTAGGACACATTAAAGTGTCGATAACTCGTAGGACACAATAAAGTGTCAATATCTCGTAGGACTCTAATGGTATACCACTATATTGTCAGACTCAATATTATACTACCAATGGCAATATAAAATAATTTTCCTGCAAATATGGCAAGCAACCTAAATTTCACATATATATATCACATAAAAGAAATTTCATATTGGAGCAGTTCATACTCCAATATGTCATATAATATCTCATCGGTATATTGCCATTAAAATAATATCATATAATTTAGCATGTAAATATCATGCAAAAATCATATCATGCTAAGTTAAAAATCATGTCACATGTTAATTTAAAACATTTATGCACTCATCTTTGCCTCGTATAACTTTTAATACTCGATTCAATCTCGAACCTTTTCCTTTCCCTTTTTAGTTCGATCACGATTGGTATCAGTATCTTCACAACAAATAACATATACCATTTCAAAGTATATGTTAGAACATATACAATTCATATATAAAATAGAAAGTAAATAAATAACTATCCCTTATTAACTAAAATTGATCCGATAAATCTTCCATATACGAACCAATATTTTCATATTTTTCCTTAAAATTCTAACTTTTCCCAAAATTCACAATTTAGTCCCTAAGGACTCTTTTAAGCTTCCAAACATCATTTCCAAGCCAAATCCTGGCAATTCTCATCATTTGCACTTTAGGACCTAAACTTAAAAAAATAATTCACAACTTGATCCTTTAATTTCCAAAAATTACAATTAAGTCCTAAAGTCACCAAAAACTTCAAAATAAGCTTCCATATCACTTAACTTGATTTTTCAACCTACTACATTTCAAAAATAAGTTTTGCAGCCAAGTCCCTAAACTTTCCAAATATTTACAAATTGGTCCCTAATGCCAAAATAATTAGGGATTTCATTCCAAACACTTTATTTCATCATTCTATACAATTCTTCCTTCTACAACACCCTAAAATTCAACACTTGACATAAACCCTAAAAATTTCATAATTTAAGAACATGAGTTTTTCTTCAATCTAACAACTCAAACAAGCTTGAATAACATCAAACTCATCATTTCCTACTTCAAACAAAATTTTGCCATAACTTCCCCTTATTTTCCATCATTCCCGAAATGGTCACTAAACCATTTCCATGAAAACTTTCACCACTTGAACACTAGAAACAACAACACAAGCATATTTCCATCATAATAATCCATGTAAACTCAAGTTTCAAGCATGCTCTTCATCCATCTAAATCTTCAAACTCAACATAGATGCATAGAAACTAAGCAAAAATTATGTCAAATGATAGAGAATTTCAAGAGGAATAATTTTCTATTTCATATCTTCAACCTAAAACCAACTCAAGAAGCTTAAAAATTGAATCAAAGTCCCTCACCTTGTTCAAAGAGCTGTTCGGCAGCCTTGTATAGAGCTTGAAGAAGACTAAATTTTTTTCTAACATTCTATCACTTAATTATGCCATTTGGCATAATATAATACCATTAAATTCAGTTAAAAATCACATAATGCCACATGTATTTTATTTTAAATATGATAAAGCCACTTGTCTCATAAAAATGAATATTAAATTCATTTTATTCACCTTTCCAACTTTGTCCCCCAACTATCCCAAAATTATTAGTTAGACCTTCTATTTCAAATCCAACCAACTAGTTGGAAACTAACCAAATCTTAATTGAAATTCAACCAAACTAAGATAGAATATTCCAAAATAATATTCTAACACTTTTCCATAGCCTCTTGAATCAAACTCTAAAATTTATATTCGATATGATATACCGATAATTTCTACTGCGATTAAGTCTTTTACAAACTATCGGATCCCAAAAATTCCCAAAATTTAACATAATGTTCCCTTAGTCTAAATAAGACTTCCTTCAAATTTGCATAATTTTCTGAGCTCGAATGATCACCCGAATTCAATTTAAACTTTAACCGTAATTTCCCAATAGTAGAAATATCGGATCGAACCAACAATTTCATATTCGATCCACACCCTTATATGATCTATTTATTTTTTCCATAAAAATTTTTATTGGGAAAATTACCATGTTAGTCCTTGTATTTTTCAAGACTTTTCACTTTTATCACCAAACTTTACGTTTTAGCCACTAAACTAAAACTACCAAACTTAATTCTATGCAATACCAACACTAAGAAAAAATTTGGGGTATTACAATTCTCCCCTCCCCTTAAGAAAATTCGTCCTTGAATTTTCAAAACGTACCTTGTTTAAACAAGTGCGAGTATTGCTTTTCCATTGCATCCTTGGTTTCCCATGTTGCTTCCTCTACCTTGTGATTGCGCCAAAGAACTTTAACCAAAGATAGCTGCTTGTTTCTTAACTCTTTAACACCATAAGCCAATATCTTGATTGGTTCTTCCTCGTAAGTCAAGTCTGACTGTAGCTCAATCTTTTCTGGAGCAATCACATGAGATGGATTCGATCGGTATCTTCGAAGCATCGAAACATGGAAAACATCATGAATTCTGCTCATCTCTGGTGGAAGGGCCAACTGATATGCAACAGGACCAACTCTCTTCAATATCTCATACGGTCCAACGTATCTGGGACTCAACTTCCCTTTGCGACCAAATCTCATCATCTTCTTCCAAGGTGAAACTTTCAGGGACACTTTTTCTCCAACACTGAATTGAATGTCCTTCCTTTTCAGATCTGCATAGGCTTTCTGTCAGTCAGCAGCCTTCTTGAGATTGTCTTGTACAATTTTGACCTTTTCTTCCATATCTTGCAACATGTCCGACTTGATAATCTTGTAATCATGCAGCTCAAACCAATTTAATGGTGATCTGCACTTTCTACCATATAAAGCCTCAAAAGGTGCCATTTGTATACTTGCCTGATAACTATTGTTGTAAGCGAACTCTACTGGTGGCAAGTATTTTTCCCAAGATCCTTCAAACTCAATAACACTAGCCCTCAACATATCTTCAAGTACCTGAATCACTCTTTCCGACTGACCATCGGTTTGAGGATGAAAAGCAGTACTAAAGTTCAGTCGGGTTCCCAAAGCTCTGTGTAACACTTTCCAAAATCTTGATGTGAACTTTGGATCTCGGTCAGATACAATAGATATAGGCACTTCGTGCAGTCGAACTACTTCTTTAATATACAGCTCAGCATACCTGCTCATCTGATAATCGGTCCTGACTGGTATAAATGAGTTGTCTTGGTCAATCTGTCCACAATTACCCAAATAGTATCTTTCTTACTGGGAGTCAAAGACAATCCTGTTACAAAATCCATCGTAACTCTATCTCACTTCCATTGTGGAATCATGATAGGCTGCAACTTCCCAGACGACACTTGGTGTTCAGCTTTCACCTTCTGACAAGTCAAACACTTTGCAACAAACACTGATATTATCATCTTCATGCTCGGCCACCAATTCTGACTTTTCAAATCTTGATACATTTTGTTTGAACCAGGATGCATGGTCAACGGACTATAATGTACCTCGGTAAGCAATTCCTGCCTCAACTCATCATCTTCAGGAATATACACTCTACCTTTATAATAAAGGCATCCATCGGGTTTAACTTCATAATCTTTAACCTCACCCGATTCCACTTGTTTCATATTTGTTGCACAATCTTTATCTTGATACTGACTATATTTGATTTAACCTAACAATGATGATCTTAATTGTAACTCTACCGACAAAGAACCATCAGAATGTCCTTCTAATTGTGCATTCATAGCCCACAGTGCAGCAAATGTCTTCCGGCTCAAAGCATCTGCCACAACATTAGCTCTGTCGGGATGATAATCAATGATCAAATCATAGTCCTTTATCAGCTCCAACCACCTTTGTTGCCGCAAATTTATCTCTTTCTGAGTCATCAAATACTTTAAACTCTTGTGATCAGTGTAGACATGACAACGTTCACCATACAAATAATGTCGCCATACTTTCAAAGCAAACACAACTGCAGCAAGCTCCAAATCATGTGTCGGGTAGTTTATTTCATGTGTTTTCAACTGTCGAGAAGCATAAGCAATCACCTTTCCTTCTTGCATCAGTACACAACCCAAACCATTGTAGGATGCATCACTGTACAAGGTAAATTCCTTACCCGACTCTGGCTGTACTAGTACTGGAGCTTCTGTTAAAACTTTCTTCAATTGATCAAAACTTTCTTGACATCTTTCAGTCCAAACAAATGGCAAATCTTTCCTCAACAATTTAGTAAGCGGAGCAGCTATCATAGAGAAATTCTTAACAAACCTGCGATAATATCCAGCTAGTCCAAAGAAACTACAAACCTCAATAATGTTCTTGGAAATTTTCCACTCGACAATAGACTTTACTTTCTTAGGATCAACTCTAATCCCTTCAGTTGAAGAAATGTGTCCCAAGAAAGCTACCTCAGACAACCAAAACTCACACTTTGAGAGTTTAGCATACAACTTCTTTTCTCTCAAAATTTGCAATACTATTCGCATGTGCATATCATGATCTTCTTTGGTCTTCGAATATACCAAGATATCATCAATGAAGACTACCAAAAACTGATCAAGGTATGGCTGAAACACTCGGTTCATCAGATCCATAAGTGCAGCTGGAGCATTGGTAAGACCGAATGACATCACTACAAACTCATAATAACCATACCTTGTCCGAAAGGCTGTCTTTGGGACGTCTTCCTCTTTAACTTTCAGCTGATAATAGCCTGATCAAAGATCAATCTTGGAAAATACTGCTGCACCTTTAAACCGATCAAAAAAATCTTCTATCCTCGGCAAAGGATACTTTTTCTTTATAGTTACCTTGTTCAATTGCCGATAATCAATGCACAGTCAGAACGAACCATATTTCTTTTTAACAAACAACACTAGAGCTCCCCACGGTGAAGTACTGGGACGAATAAACCCTCTATCCAACAATTCTTGCAACTGTGACTTCAATTCTCTTAACTCTGCAGGTGCCATCCTGTACGAAGTCATTGACACTGGTTCAATTCCTGGAATTACCTCGATTCCAAACTAAACTTCTCTTTCAGGAGGCAACCCTGGTAACTCCTCTAGAAACACATTTGGAAAATCTCGAACTGTCAAAATAGCCCTAAGATCATTACTAACCTTTTGAGTATCCACTACATGTGCCAGAAAAGCCTGACAACCCTGTTCCAATAGCTTCCTGGCCTTAAGAACCGATATCACATTCTTTAAACATTGTGATCCTTCGCCCAACACTATAACTTCTAAACCTTCAGCCGTCTTTAAAATCAACTACTGTTGACGACATCTCACGATAGCATCGTGAGCATGAAGCTGATCCATACCCAAAATAATCTCTAATTCATCAAAGGGTAACTCCAACAAATCAGCTACAAACTCATGTGCCTGAACTAGGAGTGGACACTCTTTACTCACTTTGGTTACCTGGGCGCTTTGACCAAGTGGATTGACCACTACCACATCACTCTGAATCGGTTCTAAAGGAATTTCTCTCTTTCGTACCAACTTAGAACTAATATAGAAGTGTGTGGATCCAATATCTATTAGAACAAATACAAGTTCACCATAAAGCAGAAAAGTACTTGTAATGATGTCGGGATCATCTCTATCATCTTGTGTCCGAGGATCCTCGTCCTCGTCCTTTCTGGAATCCACTATGGACGATCCAGCAGATCCTCATCCTCGTCCCCTCTGCATACCAATTGATCCCTGGGTCTGCACAGATCTTCATTCCAGGCCGGACAATCTCGTATAAAATGTCCATCTTGCTGCAGCAGAAACAAGCCCTTGTAGCCATCCGATACTCTCCACGATGTGGTCAGCCACAAATCTTACATTGAGGAGGACTTTGTTTACTACCAGAATTTTTCGATACTGCACCAGCATTTTTAGACTTCCCCGTTTGGTAAGATTGTCCTCGAGCTGATGAAAATCCTGACTTTCCTTGCTGATTATATCATTTACTCCGCTTAGATGATTGCGATGTAAAAGATATACCAGCACCTCTTTTCTGTCCCAGTGACTCATTTTCAGCTTTATCTCGGACATTTTCCATTGCTTTTGCTTTATTGACAGCATCTTGAAAGTCTCGGGGGTATAAGCCACCAGAACTTTCTGATATTCTGAATCGAGCCCACCAGTGAAACTATCTGTAATGGCCTTCTCAGTCGGAAGTAGCTCAGAAGCAAATCTGCTCAGCCTGTTAAATTCACATTTGTACTCATAAACTGAGCGATCCCTCTGTCTCAAGTCAATAAACTATTGTCGCATCTCACGGACAAAGATATCTCCAATATCCTCCTAAATTCTCGGAGGAAGAACTGCCAATTAATTTCCTCATGAACTCGGTTGTGACATTATTCCACCAGATCAAGGCTTGTCCTCTCAACAGGGAAATTACACCATCTAACTTTCCTTGGTCATCACAACCAATCCGAGCCAAAATGATATGTACATCATTTAGCCACATATCAGCTAACATCGGATTACCATCAGTATCTCCTTAGAAATCTGGAGCTTGTAACTTCTTCAATTCTTTGGGCACTGATATCCGAGAAGGTCGATTTATGATCGCATCTAGTGCCTGTAGAAAGGTTGTCCGATCCTGAACCGGCATCTCCTGCTTTACCGGTTGCTGTACCTCATCTCCTATCTCTAGGGCATTTTTGGGCCCCACCGGATCTGTGGCATGTCGGGAACCTTCACCTTCCGACATCTGTTCTCATAACACATACTTAAACTAATAAGCAATTGCATTAATCAAACAAGTATCATTTTCCATTAAATACGACATCCTAGTGGCATGTATACTTTTAAACACTTTCTTTAAGTTCAAAATAATCTAGAACCGGCTAAACCTGTGGCTCTGATACCAAATAAACGTAACACCTCCTTCCCGTATCCGTACATCGAACACGAGCCAGAAATGTCACAGCAGTTTAAAAATCATTATACTACAAAAATCAGGTCAAATTTAAAATTTTCAAATATTAACATACCATAAGTAATTAACTTAACATATAATAATTATACATATCGTACCATGTAATTTTATTTATATAACCAAAATTAATACAAGGCAGGCCGGTTAACTGGTTTCACAAAATAACAGATTATTTTCGTACATGCCCCAAATTTCTAACAAAACAATATGTTGTAAGTACAGAAAATAACTTGTTGACATGCTAATCTCCTCCAAAAGAGATAGAGTGATGCAACGCCTTGCTACTACTCCCACTACCTACGCATATTACAGAAAAATACACGCGAGAATATTCTCGAGAATATTCTAACTCATATAAAATAATTGTAAATGCATGATATTTTCAAAATCAAGTCAACAATTAAATTTGCACACTTTAAGAGTGTAGGAATAATTATGCAAAAGCACATATCATAATAAATATCTAACCTGAAAAATCACATAGCCCAAGGTAAATATCGAGTGACTAATATACGAGTCATGTATTTTAAAAGTACTAGTCTTCTCATATATGGCTCGTAGGACATTATAAAATGTCAATAACTCGTAGGACACATAAGTGTCAATAGCTCGTAGGACACATTAAAGTGTCGATAACTCGTAGGACACAATAAAGTGTCAATATCTCGTAGGACTCTAATGGTATACCACTATATTGTCAGACTCAATATTATACTACCAATGGCAATATAAAATAATTTTCTTGCAAATATGGCAAGCAACCTAAATTTCACATATATATATATATCACATAAAGAAATTTCATATTGGAGCATTCATACTCCAATATGTCATATAATATCTCATCGGTATATTGCCATTAAAAATAATATCATATAATTTAGCATGTAAATATCATGCAAAAATCATATCATGCTAAGTTAAAAATCATGTCACATGTTAATTTAAAACATTTATGCACTCATCTTTGCCTCGTATAACTTTTAATACTCGATTCAATCTCGAACCTTTTCCTTTCCCTTTTTAGTTCGATCACGATTGGTATCAGTATCTTCACAACAAATAACATATACCATTTCAAAGTATATGTTAGAACATATACAATTCATATATAAAATAGAAAGTAAATAAATAACTATCCTCATTATTAACTAAAATTGATCCGATAAATCTTCCATATTCGAACCAATATTTTCATATTTTTCCTTAAAATTCTAACTTTTCCCAAAATTCACAATTTAGTCCCTAAGGACTATTTTAAGCTTCAAACATCATTTCCAAGCCAAATCCTGGCATTTTCATCATTTGCACTTTAGGACCTAAACTTAAAAAAATAATCACAACTTGATCCTTTAATTTCCAAAAATTACAATTAAGTCCTAAAGTCACCAAAAACTTCAAAATAAGCTTCCATATCACTTAACTTGATTTTTCAACCTACTACATTTCAAAAATAAGTTTTGCAGCCAAGTCCCTAAACTTTCCAAATATTTACAAATTGTTCCCTAATGCCAAAATAATTAGGATTTCATTCCAAACACTTTATTTCATCATTCTATACAATTCTTCCTTCTACAACACCCTAAAATTCAACACTTGAGATAAACCCTAAAAATTCATAATTTAAGAACATGAGTTTTTCTTCAATCTAACAACTCAAACAAGCTTGAATAACATCAAACTCATCATTTCCTACTTCAAACAAAATTTTGCCATAACTTCCCCTTATTTTCCATCATTCCCGAAATGGTCACTAAACCATTTCCATGAAAAAACTTTCACCACTTGAACACTAGAAACAACAACACAAGCATATTTCCATCATAATAATCCATATAAACTCAAGTTTCAAGCATGCTCTTCATCCATCTAAATCTTCAAACTCAACATAGATGCATAGAAACTAAGCAAAATTTATGTCAAATGATAGAGAATTTCAAGAGGAATAATTTTCTATTTCATATCTTCAACCTAAAACCAACTCAAGAAGCTTAAAAATTGAATCAAAGTCCTCACCTTGTTCAAAGAGCTGTTCGGCAGCCTTGTATAGAGCTTGAAGAAGACTAAATTTTTTTCTAACATTCTATCACTTAATTATTTCCATTTGGCATAATATAATACCATTAAATTCAATTAAAAATCACATAATGCCACATGTATTTTATTTTAAATATGATAAAGCCACTTGTCTCATAAAAATGAATATTAAATTCATTTTATTCACCTTTTCAACTTTGTCCCCAACTATCCCAAAATTATTAGTTAGACCTTCTATTTCAAATCCAACCAACTAGTTGGAAACTAACCAAATCTTAATTGAAATTCAACCAAACTAAGATAGAATATTCCAAAATAATATTCTAACACTTTTCCATAGCCTCTTGAATCAAACTCTAAAATTTATATTCGATATGATATACCGATAATTTCTCTGCGATTAAGTCTTTTACAAACTATCGGATCCCAAAATTTTCCAAAATTTAACATAATGTTCCCTTAGTCTAAATAAGACTTCCTTCAAATTTGCATAATTTTCTGAGCTCGAATGATCACCCGAATTCAATTTAAACTTTAACCGTAATTTCCCAATAGTAGAAATATCGGATCGAACCAACAATTTCATATTCGATCCACACCCTTATATGATCTATTTATTTTTTCCATAAAAATTTTTATTGGGAAAATTACCATGTTAGTCCTTGTATTTTTCAAGACTTTTCACTTTTATCACCAAACTTTACGTTTTAGCCACTAAACTAAAACTACCAAACTTAATTCTATGCAATACCAACACTAAGAAAAAATTTGGGGTATTACAATTCTCCCTCCCCTTAAGAAAATTCGTCCTTGAATTTTCAAAACGTACCTTGTTTAAACAAGTGCGAGTATTGCTTTTCCATTGCATCCTTGGTTTCCCATGTTGCTTCCTCTACCTTGTGATTGCGCCAAAGAACTTTAACCAAAGATAGCTGCTTGTTTCTTAACTCTTTAACACCATAAGCCAATATCTTGATTGGTTCTTCCTCGTAAGTCAAGTCTGACTGTAGCTCAATCTTTTCTGGAGCAATCACATGAGATGGATTCGATCGGTATCTTCGAAGCATCGAAACATGGAAAACATCATGAATTCTGCTCATCTCTGGTGGAAGGGCCAACTGATATGCAACAGGACCAACTCTCTTCAATATCTCATACGGTCCAACGTATCTGGGACTCAACTTCCCTTTGCGACCAAATCTCATCATCTTCTTCCAAGGTGAAACTTTCAGGACACTTTTTCTCCAACACCAATTGAATGTCCTTCCTTTTCGGATCTGCATAGGCTTTCATCACCAAAGAGCCTTCTTGAGATTGTCTTGTACAATTTTGACCTTTTCTTCCATATCTTGCAACATGTCCGACTTGATAATCTTGTAATCATGCAGCTCAAACCAATTTAATGGTGATCTGCACTTTCTACCATATAAAGCCTCAAAAGGTGCCATTTGTATACTTGCACGATAACTATTGTTGTGTTTAAACTCTCTACTGGTGGCAAGTATTTTCCCAAGATCCTTCAAACTCAATAACACTAGCCCTCAACATATCTTCAAGTACACTGAATCACTCTTTCCGACTGACCATCGGTTTGAGGATGAAAAGCAGTACTAAAGTTCAGTCGGGTTCCCAAAGCTCTGTGTAACACTTTCCAAAATCTTGATGTGAACTTTGGATCTCGGTCAGATACAATAGATATAGGCACTTCGTGCGGTCGAACTACTTCTTTAATATACACCAAGATACCGCTCATCGATAATCGGTCTGATGGTATAAATGAGTTGTCTTGGTCAATCTGTCCCACAATTACCCAAATAGTATCTTTCTTACTGGGAGTCAAAGACAATCCTGTTACAAAATCCATCGTAACTCTATCTCACTTCCATTGTGGAATCATGATAGGCTGCAACTTCCCAGACGACACTTGGTGTTCAGCTTTCACCTTCTGACAAGTCAAACACTTTGCAACAAACACTGATATTATCATCTTCATGCTCGGCCACCAATTCTGACTTTTCAAATCTTGATACATTTTGTTTGAACCAGGATGCATGGTCAACGGACTATAATGTACCTCGGTAAGCAATTCCTGCCTCAACTCATCATCTTCAGGAATATACACTCTACCTTTATAATAAAGGCATCCATCGGGTTTAACTTCATAATCTTTAACCTCACCCGATTCCACTTGTTTCATATTTGTTGCACAATCTTTATCTTGATACTGACTATATTTGATTTAACCTAACAATGATGATCTTAATTGTAACTCTACCGACAAAGAACCATCAGAATGTCCTTCTAATTGTGCATTCATAGCCCACAAAGCAAAAATGTCTTCCGGCTCAAAGCATCTGCCACAACATTAGCTCTGTCGGGATGATAATCAATGATCAAATCATAGTCCTTTATCAGCTCCAACCACCTTTGTTGCCGCAAATTTATCTCTTTCTGAGTCATCAAATACTTTAAACTCTTGTGATCAGTGTAGACATGACAACGTTCACCATACAAATAATGTCGCCATACTTTCAAAGCAAACACAACGCAGCAAGCTCCAAATCATGTGTCGGGTAGTTTATTTCATGTGTTTTCAACTCATCGAGAAGCATAAGCAATCACCTTTCCTTCTTGCATCAGACACAACCCAAACCATTGTAGGATGCATCAACGTACAAGGTAAATTCCTTACCCGACTGGGGCTTGACTTAGTAATCGAGCTTCATTAAAACTTTCTTCAATTGATCAAAACTTTCTTGACATCTTTCAGTCCAAACAAATGGCAAATCTTTCCTCAACAATTTAGTAAGCGGAGCAGCTATCATAGAGAAATTCTTAACAAACCTGCGATAATATCCAGCTAGTCCAAAGAAACTACAAACCTCAATAATGTTCTTGGAAATTTTCCACTCGACAATAGACTTTACTTTCTTAGGATCAACTCTAATCCCTTCAGTTGAAGAAATGTGTCCCAAGAAAGCTACCTCAGACAACCAAAACTCACACTTTGAGAGTTTAGCATACAACTTCTTTTCTCTCAAAATTTGCAATACTATTCGCATGTGCATATCATGATCTTCTTTGGTCTTCGAATATACCAAGATATCATCAATGAAGACTACCAAAAACTGATCAAGGTATGGCTGAAACACTCGGTTCATCAGATCCATAAGTGCAGCTGGAGCATTGGTAAGACCGAATGACATCACTACAAACTCATAATAACCATACCTTGTCCGAAAGGCTGTCTTTGGGACGTCTTCCTCTTTAACTTTCAGCTGATAATAGCCTGATCAAAGATCAATCTTGGAAAATACTGCTGCACCTTTAAACTGATCAAAAAAATCTTCTATCCTCGGCAGTGGATACTTTTTCTTTATAGTTACCTTGTTCAATTGCCGATAATCAATGCACAGTCACAACGAACCATATTTCTTTTTAACAAACAACACTAGAGCTCCCCACGGTGAAGTACTGGGACGAATAAACCCTCTATCCAACAATTCTTGCAACTGTGACTTCAATTCTCTTAACTCTGCAGGTGCCATCCTGTACGAAGTCATTGACACTGGTTCAATTCCTGGAATTACCTCGATTCCAAACTAAACTTCTCTTTCAGGAGGCAACCCTGGTAACTCCTCTAGAAACACATTTGGAAAATCTCGAACTGTCAAAATAGCCCTAAGATCATTACTAACCTTTTGAGTATCCACTACATGTGCCAGAAAAGCCTGACAACCCTGTTCCAATAGCTTCCTGGCCTTAAGAACCGATATCACATTCTTTAAACATTGTGATCCTTCGCCCAACACTATAACTTCTAAACCTTCAGCCGTCTTTAAAATCAACTACTGTTGACGACATCTCACGATAGCATCGTGAGCATGAAGCTGATCCATACCCAAAATAATCTCTAATTCATCAAAGGGTAACTCCAACAAATCAGCTACAAACTCATGTGCCTGAACTAGGAGTGGACACTCTTTACTCACTTTGGTTACCTGGGCGCTTTGACCAAGTGGATTGACCACTACCACATCACTCTGAATCGGTTCTAAAGGAATTTCTCTCTTTCGTACCAACTTAGAACTAATATAGAAGTGTGTGGATCCAATATCTATTAGAACAAATACAAGTTCACCATAAAGCAGAAAAGTACTTGTAATGATGTCGGGATCATCTCTATCATCTTGTGTCCGAGGATCCTCGTCCTCGTCCTTTCTGTGGAATCCACTATGGACGATCCAGCAGATCCTCATCCTCGTCCCCTCTGCATACCAATTGATCCCTGGGTCTGCACAGATCTTCATTCCAGGCCGGACAATCTCGTATAAAATGTCCATCTTGCTGCAGCAGAAACAAGCCCTTGTAGCCATCCGATACTCTCCACGATGTGGTCAGCCACAAATCTTACATTGAGGAGGACTTTGTTTACTACCAGAATTTTTCGATACTGCACCAGCATTTTTAGACTTCCCCGTTTGGTAAGATTGTCCTCGAGCTGATGAAAATCCTGACTTTCCTTGCTGATTATATCATTTACTCCGCTTAGATGATTGCGATGTAAAAGATATACCAGCACCTCTTTTCTGTCCCAGTGACTCATTTTCAGCTTTATCTCGGACATTTTCCATTGCTTTTGCTTTATTGACAGCATCTTGAAAGTCTCGGGGGTATAAGCCACCAGAACTTTCTGATATTCTGAATCGAGCCCACCAGTGAAACTATCTGTAATGGCCTTCTCAGTCGGAAGTAGCTCTGAAGCAAATCTGCTCAGCCTGTTAAATTCACATTTGTACTCATAAACTGAGCGATCCCTCTGTCTCAAGTCAATAAACTATTGTCGCATCTCACGGACAAAGATATCTCCAATATCCTCCTAAATTCTCGGAGGAAGAACTGCCAATTAATTTCCTCATGAACTCGGTTGTGACATTATTCCACCAGATCAAGGCTTGTCCTCTCAACAGGGAAATTACACCATCTAACTTTCCTTGGTCATCACAACCAATCCGAGCCAAAATGATATGTACATCATTTAGCCACATATCAGCTAACATCGGATTACCATCAGTATCTCCTTAGAAATCTGGAGCTTGTAACTTCTTCAATTCTTTGGGCACTGATATCCGAGAAGGTCGATTTATGATCGCATCTAGTGCCTGTAGAAAGGTTGTCCGATCCTGAACCGGCATCTCCTGCTTTACCGGTTGCTGTACCTCATCTCCTATCTCTAGGGCATTTTTTGGGCCCCACTGGATCTGTGGGCATGTCGGGAACCTTCACCTTCCGACATCTGTTCTCATAACACATACTTAAACTAATAAGCAATTGCATTAATCAAACAAGTATCATTTTCCATTAAATACGACATCCTAGTGGCATGTATACTTTTAAACACTTTCTTTAAGTTCAAAATAATCTAGAACCGGCTAAACCTGTGGCTCTGATACCAAATAAACGTAACACCTCCTTCCCGTATCCGTACATCGAACACGAGCCAGAAATGTCACAGCAGTTTAAAAATCATTATACTACAAAAATCAGGTCAAATTTAAAATTTTCAAATATTAACATACCATAAGTAATTAACTTAACATATAATAATTATACATATCGTACCATGTAATTTTATTTATATAACCAAAATTAATACAAGGCAGGCCGGTTAACTGGTTTCACAAAATAACAGATTATTTTCGTACATGCCCCAAATTTCTAACAAAACAATATGTTGTAAGTACAGAAAATAACTTGTTGACGTGCTAATCTCCTCCAAAAGAGATAGAGTGATGCAACGCCTTGCTACTACTCCCAGCTACCTACGCGTATTACAGAAAATACACGCTGAGAATATTCTCAGTGAGGCATAAGGTATTTTCAGAAATCAAGTCAACAATTAAATTTGCACACTTTAAGAGTGTAGGAATAATTATGCAAAAGCACATATCATAATAAATATCTAACCTGAAAAATCACATAGCCCAAGGTAAATATCGAGTGACTAATATACGAGTCATGTACTTTAAAAGTACTAGTCTTCTCATATCTGGCTCGTAGGACATTATAAAATGTCAATAACTCGTAGGACACATAAGTGTCAGTAGCTCGTAGGACACATTAAAGTGTCGATAACTCGTAGGACAATAAAGTGTCAATATCTCGTAGGACTCTAATGGTATACCACTATATTGTCAGACTCAATATTATACTACCAAGGGCAATATAAAATAATTTTCTTGCAAATATGGCAAGCAACCTAAATTTCACATATATATATATATCACATAAAAGAAATTTCATATTGGAGCAGTTCATACTCCAATATGTCATATAATATCTCATCGGTATACTGCCATAAAAATAATATCATATAATTTATCATGTAAATATCATGCAAAAATCATATCATGCTAAGTTAAAAATCATGCCACGTATTAATTTAAAACATTTATGCACTCACCTTTGCCTCGTATAACTTTTAATACTCGATTCAATCCCGAACATTTTCCTTTCCCTTTTTAGTTCAATCACGATTGGTATCAGTATCTTCACAACAAATAACATATACCATTTCAAAGTATATGTTAGAACATATACAATTCATATATAATAATGGAAAGTAAATAAATAACTACTCATTATTAACTAAAATTGATCCGATAAATCTTCCATATTCGAACCAATATTTTTCATATTTTTCCTTAAATTCCAACTTTTCCCAAAATTCACAATTTAGTCCCTAAGGACTATTTTAAGCTTCCAAACATCATTTCCAAGCCAAATCCTGGCATTTTTCATCATTTGCACTTTAGGACCTAAACTTAAAAAAAAATCACAACTTGATCCTTTAATTTCCAAAAATTACAATTAAGTCCTAAAGTCACCAAAAACTTCAAAGTAAGCTTCCATATCACTTAACTTGATTTTTCAACCTACTACACTTCAAAAATAAGTTTTGCAGCCAAGTCCCTAAACTTTCCAAAAATTTACAAATTGTTCCCTAATGCCAAAATAATTAGGGATTTCATTCCAAACACTTTATTTCATCATTCTATACAATTCTTCCTTCTACAACACCCTAAAATTCAACACTTGAGATAAACCCTAAAAATTCCATAATTTAAGAACATGAGTTTTTCTTCAATCTAACAACTCAAACAAGCTTGAATAACATCAAACTCATCATTTCCTACTTCAAACAAAATTTTGCCATAACTTCCCCTTATTTTCCATCATTCCCGAAATGGTCACTAAACCATTTCCATGAAAACTTTCACCACTTGAACACTAGAAACAACAACACAAGCATATTTCCATCATAATAATCCATATAAACTCAAGTTTCAAGCATGCTCTTCATCCATCTAAATCTTCAAACTCAACATAGAAGCATAGAAACTAAGCAAAATTTATGTCAAATGATAGAGAATTTCATGAGGAATAATTTTCTATTTCATGTCTTCAACCTAAAACCAACTCAAGAAGCTTAAAAATTGAATCAAAGTCCCTCACCTTGTTCAAAGAGCTGTTCGGCAGCCTTGTATAGAGCTTGAAGAATACTAAATTTTTTTCTAACATTCTATCACTTAATTATTTCATTTGGCATAATATAATACCATTAAATTCAATTAAAAATCACATAATGCCACATGTATTTTATTTTAAATATGATAAAGCCACTTGTCTCATAAAAATAAATATTAAATTCATTTTGTTCACCTTTTCAACTTTGTCCCCCAACTATCCCAAAATTACTAGTTAGACCTTCTATTTCAAATCCAACCAACTAGTTGGAAACTAACCAAATCTTCATTGAAATTCAACCAAACTAAGATATAATATTCCAAAATAGTATTCTATCACTTTTCCATAGCCTCTTGAATCAAACTCTAAAATTTATATTCGATCCGATATACCGATAATTTCTACTGCGATTAAGTTTTTTACAAACTATCGGATTCTAAAATTTTCCAAAATTTAACATAATGTTCCCTTAGTCTAAATAAGACTTCCTTCAAATTTTCATAATTTTCTGAGCTCGAATGATCACCCGAATTCAATTTAAACTTTAAGCGTAATTTCTCAATAATAGAAATATCGGATCGAACCAACAATTTCATATTCGATCCACACCCTTATATGATCTATTTATTTTTACCATATAAATTTTTATTGGGAAAATTACCATGTTAGTCCCTGTATTTTTCAAGACTTTTCACTTTTATCACCAAACTTTGAAACTTTACGTTTTAGCCACTAAACTAAAACTACCAAACTTAATTCTATGCAATACCAACACTAAGCAAAAATTTGGGGTATTACACAGCTAATCATGTCAAACATATCAATTCTTGATTTCATGAGCTAGGGTCACTTTGTAAAGAAAACAAAACCAGGGACTTAATCATAAATTCCAAAAATTAGGAGTCCTTGTATGAAATTTATGTCATGATCGTGGTATTCACTTCATAATTATCAAACATGCAGTTTTTCTAGCTTATTCGAATATTTCTAAGTCGTGTAATTAAACATATCATAATTAAGGGACCAAAATGTAATTAATATAAATTATTGGTTCTTACAATGTTTTAATGACATATTCATATAATGTAGTTCATAATATCTATGCATGTCAATTTTTAGCTTAATCAGAAGTCTTTACCTCAATTAATTTGGCACTTCATGCTTTTAGGGATCAACTTGTAAATTTTATAATATTTTAGTTTAAACACTCTTTAGGTCCTTCTCAGTTTTAAATTTGAGAAAATTAATCTCTTCCAAAATACGTTTTGTGAACTTTTGGATAAATTTTTAAACACTTACGAAATCTAAATGCAAAATTAATTCATATTCTAACTCCAAACTTTGTTTTAACACTTACAATAATATTACAATCACAAGACAAAATATAAAAATTTTAAATATTTAATTGAAAAAAGTGTACATTGAATTTTCTTAGAATCTTTAGATTTGGAATGAGAGTAATGATTTAATTGAAAAACATAATACAAAACACAAAAAATAAAAATTTTATTAAATTTTTTAAAATATATATGAAATACATATTATAAGATTTTTGGTTTATTTTACTTTAGAAATTATACAAAAATAGTTGAGTAAATTACTCTCATTTTTTCAAGAAGGTTTAATTTGCTCAATTTCAAAATTGATATGGACTTAAAGGGTATTTAAACCAAAATATTTAAGTCAACTAACTATAACTTTAAAATTTTTGGGGAAAATAACTTTTCAAAGGTAAAGGGACTAAAATGTCCCCTTTTATAATAAAGAGACTAAAATAAACTTTTAGATATACAAGGACTTTTAATGTACTTTAACCAAATTTATCGCTAAAGGTTGATATAAAAAAACATCGCTAAAATCTGTTCGAATGTAGATTATATAATTGGTATATATATATAAGTTATTCACCCACATTATAATAAATGAGAAAAATTGTATAATACTATAATGTTAATAGTGGATGAGATCTATGCATTCAAATTGCATATTGAAATCAACAGTCTCTAAAGTAAGTGGTTAAAGCTCTCAGTTGACACCTTCCCCTCTTTCGTAGGTTGTTGGTTTGAAACGCATTAGGAACAAATTCCCCTTCTCCCTCCCCTAGGTAAAAATTGTTCATAAAAAATTGCATATCGAATGTTGCCGCTAATGTTCAACTAAAATTTGGCTTTTTATGTAGGGAAAATATCTCATGCACTAGCGATAAAAACTTTTTGTTTCTACATTAGGGGTTAGAAATCTCGTTTAGGGTTAAAATTTAGTGGTTTAAGATTAGATGGTTAGACTTTAGGTATTGTTGTTAGAATATAGAGTTTAGGGTTAGAATTTATTTTTTAGAGTTTAGGGTTTAGGTTAAGAGCAATATGTTAAGGATTTAAATTAACCCTACCTTAAATTCAAACAACAATCTTTAAATTCTAAGCACGTAAACTTAAACTTCTAAACTATGAACCTTAAATTGGATCTCTAACTCCTAAAATTATAGTGCTTGTGGAAATAAAAATTTTCCACCCTACTAGAGCATGGTATAATTACCCATTTATGCATTCAACTAACATATACAATATTTTTCTTTACAAAATATTTAAATTAAGACATAACTTCTCTAAAATTCAATCTTTAAATTGAAGGATATAGGAAGGGGTGTTCAATGGGTCGGTTCGGCTAACCCACTGAATCGAACTACCAAAAATTCTTTAACCGAATTTTTTTATTAACTGTTAACTGAACCGATTTTTTTTTGAAAATTTTTAATCAAAATGAAAAAAAGTTCACTTATTTTGGACGGTTTTTGAATTAACCGAAATTTGGTACAAAATTTTGGATAAATTGCACAAATGGTCACTAAACTAGGTTAAAATGCTCTTTTTAGCCACTAAACTTTCATAAGTTATAATACAACCATTAAACTTATAGAACTATTATAAAATGGTCATTGATTTATTGCACGCTATAATTTATTGATAGATATTGAAAAAATTAATGATCATTTTTTAATAATTCAATAAATTTAATGATCATTTTGTGTTAATTTGGTAAAGTTTAATGACCATTTCATAATATATCAAAAAAATTAATGATCATTTTATAATTTTTAAAAATTTAATGACCAAAAATAAATATATGTAATATATATAATATATAAAATTTTCAGTTAATTCGGTTAGTTAATCGATTTTGAACCGAATTAACCGATAACCGAAGTTTGAAAAAAACTATTAACCGTTAATCAACCACTTAACCTAAAAAAAAATTTGGTTCGGTCAGTTAATTCGGTTAAAACTGAAGTTTGAACACCCCTAAATATATATCAATATTTTATTTTTTAATAATTAAATGACACCAGCAGCCTTTATTTAGAGTTTGAACGTAATCCGTTCCTCCAATTATAAAAAGTAGGATATTGTGTGTTTGTATACGTTCAAACCTACTGCCTACAAGGTGTTACAAAAATAATAATACTAACTAAATTAGCACTCAAATACATTGAGTTATTTTTATAATTAGAAATGTTAACATATCACACTTTTCCCCCTAAATTTTTGTGAATATTTGGAATTAAAACATTTATTTTGTAGAGAGATATGTATAGATTATACTTAATCAGTAAAAAATTTATTTTTACTCATCCCGACTTGAGTTGAATTTTTTTTAAAATTAATTATTTATATTATAATTATATTTAAATAAAAATATATTTGTGCATAATATATTCTATTAGGGTTAGAGGTATAACAGTTTTTTTCGAGAAGGAAAATTGGATTACAAAATTGGGAGTCAAAATATAAATTCACCTTCACATTAGTTTATAACTTCACATTAGCTTATTGTAGCTTTATAATTTTAAAGGGACTAAACTTCAGTTTTACCATTGACACATCTCCTGTGTACTATGTGAATATCAAATTACAATAAGGGGCCTATTCAAATACTCAAAACCTGAAGAATTTAGAAGGAGTATTACGCGCAAGGTGATCTTTTCAATTCAAAGCTTTCACCGACAAAGAAAATACAGACAGGACAGGAGATTGGTTTCTTCCAGATATCTGAAAGGTAAAACAAAAATTGCTTCGATCTCAACTTTTTTTCACAGGCCTTCTCGATTTCTACTTTCGTTCGCAGTTCTCATCTCATTCCCCTACATTTTTTTGGAAAAAAAAATCTTATTCGATCTATTCTGTGAAGTTCTAGGTGTTTTAAATTACTTTTATTTGATATTTTAGGTCGAGAATCCGTCGATTTGGAGGAATTGCTGGTCAATTTGCGGAGAAAATGGTTGGTGATCACTTTGACTGGCGACCGGGAAAATTTAGGAAGAATAACAGAGAACTTGAAATCTCGATCTAAATTTAGGAGAATCCGTCGATTTGGAACCTTAGAAATATTCGTGTTATAACCAAAGCATACCCAAAACGTAACTGATATAAAAACTAACCTAGAATATATTATGTCAAATCATCAAGAACTATAAACAGAATGCGGAAGCGTGCCTGAATTAATTGATAGATGAAAATTTTGAATCTTTTGATGAAGATCACTTAAAAGGTGGTTGTGATCTTCCAAGAATATAGGTTAGTCATTGCCATAAAAACTCTCTGACGGAGACAAGAGTAATACAAGTTAAGTTATTTCTTGGGGACTACTACCTCTTTATATAGTTGATTATTAAATTAACTATTAAATATTTATAAATTTGTCCCTCATTGAATTATAAATATATCTTACGGTATCTACACTTTTATTTCCATGACACTTTAATACCTATGACACGCCTAATATAATTGGTCACTTGATTTTGTGTCATACTTTATAATAGCACCATACATTTTACATATATGCACATAATTGCGAATTTTAATCCAACAATCTCTCACTTGGGCAACATATGTTTCCTGATAAATGTACAACCTTATGAGCTCAAAAATTTGCTATTATATAATAGGTATTCTATAAAAATCTCGTCTATCAACTATATCCATATAGGATCAAAGCAGCTTTGCCATATCAATCATGACTAGACCCATCAATGGTCACATATACAAATATAGTCAAATGACATAGATCAATCATGGATGCGTAGCATGGAAAATTACATGAAATGTGAACCGAACATTTCTATTTCCAACTGGTCCTCCTAAACCTTAGTGATATCAAACTTTACTGAATTCAAGGTGTACATAAACCAAAAGAACTTTATTTCTACAGAAAATAAACTTAAAATATAATTAAACTAAAGTAACTGAAATTGTGTCTAAACCGAATAAGCATTTTTTTAAATTATAAACTTCCACTAAAACCGAATATCCTTAAATAACATTACACTCACATGAGTAGTATGCTCATGAAAGACCTAGGATGATAATTTCTTAATAAGCGAGAAATTATGGAGTTTGTATCAGCACGCTCTATAGACACACAACCACTCTGAATTTTCTTTAACAACTAGGAACTTAATATATGTGCTTCAAATTTGAAGTATTCCTATTATTTATAGAATAAATGAATGTATATTTATTGTCACAAAATAATCGAAGTTGTCTTTCTATTCAATCTATAATTAGTAGCACGTGTGACAAAATTCTTTTGCATCAATATTCTAATAGAACCGAAGTCTGTAAACTTGATGATCTCTAACTTACCAAAACTCCAATATGTGAGCATGTAATTTTTGTGTTCTCTAAACATTTCTCATAACCTTATTGGCCGTTATCCAATGGTTCAAACTGGAATTGCTTAAATATCTATTTAACATTCCACAATGTACGTAATATCCGAACGCATACATACTTGAGCATAAATTAAATTCTCAATAGATTATGCACATGAAATTTTTTGTATTTTTTAAATTTCAGGGTTACTTTTAGGGTATTGAGTAAGACTAAATTTGTCTTTTTTTAGCAATATGAGTATCACTTGGTTTACTCCCACTGAACTGTAGTATATACAATTGTGAACCAAATTTATCTCAAAACCAAATGAGAAAAATAATATCAAATTTATAATTTTGTTAATGGGAGTCCAACTTAAGCTCATAAATGAATTTCTTTAATTTACATATCATTGATTTTGTATCATTAGACACAAATCTATGATTGTACCATATAATTTGTTTCTTCAATGTCACCACTGAAAAACACAAGCTTAACATCCATCTTATGTAGCTCAAGATTAAAATAAGCAGCAAGCGTTATGATTATCTTGAAAGAGTATTTCAATGAAACTTAAGAGAAAGTCTCCACAAAATCAATGTCTTCTTTTAGAGTATATCTTTTAGATACAAGATGTGTCTTATACTTATACACATTATCATTTACATCCCTCTCTGTTTTAAATAGTCATTACAACCAATTGGTTTACACATTCATGTAATGAGACAAGTTCTTAAACTTTATTGTCTTGCGTAAAATTATACTCTTCTTAAATTACATCAATCCACTTTTGAGGGTTAAAACTTTTATGGTCTGATAAAAAATGATTGAGTCATTTTCTATCATTCCATTGTTATCTTATTTTCTTAAAGAAATACAATATAAAAATCTCAAATAGTATTTCTCCTTCCTCTCGTGGACCTCTTTAATGACACATATTTTTTTTTGAGGTTGTTGAGTTTGTTCTTTTGAAACAATTATCTTATCTTGAATGAGAGTTGTTCAACATTGTTTTGCTGAGGTACTTGATTCACTTCTTGATAATGATAGGTGTGAAAACCTAAACATTGTCAAAAGTATGGTAGGAATTAAATTATAATCCAAATCTTCCTCAATAGCAATGCATCTAACCTTATTTCTCTCCCCAAACTCAACATCCTAAAAAAGTTATAAATATCTCCTCAAAATAATCTTAATTGTGGGATCATAAAATTTACAGCCTGTGAATCACTAAAAATAATCGAAGTAGTTGCTCAATTTTGAAGTTTAATTACTTTACATGTGTCCTAACTTGTTACAAAAAAAATCAACCATTTGTAACTTATTTTCATTTCTTCTGAGTTGGACCTTAGCAACTTTATTCTAATATTTTTATTTCACTTATTCTTAAGGACAATAACTAAATAAACACTGACCAAATGATTATTTCACACTTATAATGCTTCAGCCTTTTTTCCCCTTGAATACAATAAAAAATGAGCCCAAATAGAGTTGATTTCTCTCTTTGATAATTGTAACTTGAATTGGTTAAACTGTATAGGAAGCAGTGTCAAAACCATAAGAACAAACAATTGTTAGAAAGTTTGATTTTATGTGCCTTAAATTTTGAAGTAATATTAAACATTTTCGTAATGCACTCCCTCACATTTCCTTAACTCTTATACCTCATTGACATTAAAGAAGGCATAAGTGATGTCATCTTAACCTTAATGTTTTGGGTAAAACATTTCTTAATTTCGTCAAGGGAACCCTTAATATGAGTAATCTCTTTATATTTTTTTACTCTTAAAAACTTATAGAATGTTATTCATTATAATTATTAGGCTCGTGCGATTTGAACAATCTCACATCTCAAAATTCCTTTTATGGGTGCTTACCGCGGTGAGAGGTGCAAGTTATTATTCCGTTAGTTCAAAGTCTATGTTCATACAACCAAATACTATATGTAAGTGTTTTTCTATTCCTTGAAACTAGTTCACTAAACATGAGTGTAGAATGTATTTAACAGATATTGTGACAGCAAAGATAAATTACCTAAATATAGAACAAAAATAAGTAAATAAAATAAAAACAAGCTCACATAAATATTTATAAGTAAACAAATAAATTCAAAATAATGGCTAGTTCCCATCAAGATACCAAGCACAACATTAATATCAAGTCTTTGGACAGTAATATTAACTGTAAGCGGTACTCTTGTTGTAGCAACCAAACATTGACAATAAACTATGTCAAACAATAGATTAATCTTTGGACTAACATATTGCTTACATAAAATACCTTATAATTGTTACACTTTTATCGCCAGAGTTGTCATTGTAATTCTGCCAAATATTAGCTTTCCTTTGGGCCAATTAATAAACGCGTGAATTACAAAAACCCATAATTATCTTAATATTTTAAATAAACTAATCTATACAAAAGCGGTCAGTCACTTTGGTGACATTATGTTTCAATTAATCCATTAAAATATTAGACATCTGAAGCCAAAATATGAATTTAATTATTTCAAAATATTTGTCTTAATTTTATCTTTCAATTAAATTAAAAGATAACCAAAATAATAATAAATTTGAATAAAGGTAAACCTCATATCAAGATACCGGACACTCCATTAATATTTCCTCTTTGTACAAAACATTAACTTGCAAGTGATATCTTAGTACAGTAATCAAACATTGATAATAAGAACATGTCAAACAGAAATCTTTCTTTGAGCCAATTTATTGCTCCTATATAAAACTAAATAATTATCACATGTTTATTACCACAATTGCACATGTAATATTGTTAATTATTAACCTTCCTTTGGGCCGATTAATACTAATATAATCCGACTTACATGCACAAAACCTTCTATATATTAAAATAAAATAATTTCTATAATAGAGGTCACTTTGTTGACTTAATACTTTGATTAATTTATCTTAAAATATATAATATAAATATACTAATATTCAAATTTAAAATTTTGTAATAGTCAAAACTAAAATTTATAATAACACTTAAGTTTTTGAAATAAACCGAAATAAGGTTGTCTATGGGGCTATCAGAAATCGAAAAAACCGAAATTTTTGACTATTTCTCAAAAATTTCCTTAAGCATGCATTTACCAAAATAAAACTTGAATTCAAAAAATCAATATTTAACTTAAATTAAATATATATATATATATCATTTTAAAGAGCCATACCGATATGCGGGGTATTGTATCAATACGCGATTTGCTCATTGGAATTCTAAGTTTTTGAGAAATGCATAAGAGATTAGTACGAGGTCAAGACCGTATTGGTACGGGTGGGTCAACACACTGTATCAATACGATTGTATGTGTATTGGTATGAGCAGCCCATATGTTTGTTAGGTTGTATCGATATGGGCTTGCCCGTATCGGTACGCTATGTTGTTTTTTATGTATGCCAGTTTGCTGAAGTTTGGAAATCTTGCAATTTAGTCGCTGATTGTTATGTATGCAATTGAATGAGTCTGGATGATTATTTTGAGTTGGAACTTATCATATGAGCATGAAATTGGACTAATTAAGATTAGGAAATTTTAATTGTAACAAAGACCTTGTAATTTGTGAAAATTACATTTTGATCCCTAATGTAAGTTTTTAAGCAAACGAACCTCGTATTGAAATCTGACTACAACGTAACGTTTCTGTTGAAGCATGTCCACTATAGGAATTAATTTGATGCATCTAGACAAGATAAAAAGAAAAAATGGACCGGTTTAGGTTATTAGCTCAAGTTTTCTTCAGCAAACCTAATGTGATCCTTTTAGTTCGATTTCGGCTAGGTCGGCTAAGGGGGCTACACCGATACCCTTTGATAATTTTCGATGATTTGAACCCTCCTAGACCCCGCATACCGAAACTAGGGGACCAGTACTGGCATGCAAGGTCCTATAATAACCTCTAGATCCAACATATGACATTTTGGCTCACTTTAAACACATTCAACACTTACCTAAACATCATACCTCACCAAAAGCATGCTTGACATACTATAGAAGCATTTAAAGCAATTCTAACATGCCTAACACAAACAACCACAACATCTATAGGCATGCTCCCTACTCCAAACCCAAGCATTACCAAGCATTTTAAGCCTCATACAAGTCCAAAACAACATTTAAAACTTGATCAAATAGGGATTTTAGAAAACAACCCTCCCAAACAACAATTGACCATATCGCCTTTAATCCTACAGGTCTAAATCGAAAACATACTTTCGTTAACACACTAGGCTTAGTGAGGAGTGCTCTTAAACAAACCACCATCAATGCATTTAAACCATTTAACAATCTACTTTGAAAATCACTTTAAAACAACTTTCAAAACATCATCAACATTATCATGCCTTGTAAACCATGCACTTACATTCCCAAAACATGCATATCAAACTCTACGCAACATGTATCATGGATCCAATAGCAATGTCCCGTTTTCTACCCTCAATTTAAGCTTTCCCATGTATAACTACCAAATGCAACGCTTAAAGAGTAAAACATGTATAAACCAAAATTATACAACCAAAATCCATCAACATGATACAATATCAATTATATTGGCTTACAAGTGATCATCATCCAAGTTCCACCTTACAAAATATAACATTGAATACACGGATTCAACAAGTGTCCTCTCAATACTTCATACAATCTCAACTGAAATCATCCAAGGTCCACCAACAAAAGTTTTCGGTACACATAAACCCCTCCACCGTTGTGGTACCCGTGGTAGAGTTTTCGGTACACATAAACCCCTTAACACCACTCATCGGCTAGATGTAAAATCCACTAACGGAAGTCTTCGGCACCATATAAACCATCAACCGTTAGGGTACTTGGATGGAGTTTTCAGTAAACATAAACCCCTCAACATCCAATGCGACTTTTTATAGTGTAGTATCAACCTATGGCCGGCCAACTATATCCGATAACATTTATAAACCACATCCGATGTGATCCTAATCAGACTAACTTTTTTCATGATTTGTTCACACCATACTTCAAGACTAATTCTAAGAGATTTCTTCCTTACTTTATTCGTCATTACCTTATTTATGCTTTACACATTGCATCCATTTACATATTATGATGTGTATATGGTTTTCATGCATAGCATATGATCCACATTTTTATACTTAGTTAAATAATGCATATGTTATGTTTTACATTTCTATCTTACCATTTGCATTATTTGCATAAGCATGTAGCATGTTTCCAACATATTTCTAACTTATTCATAACTAATCCTATTGTTTTCATGTTATATATAGGTGCAAGGAATGAATTTACAAGTTATGGCAACTCGACAGCAAAGGATACATGCTATGGTAACTAATGATAACTTAAAGACAACAAATAATAGCTCACCTTAGCTCAATCAGCTCATTTCAAGCTCTAATCAGCTCATTCAATTTGGCCAATCGCATTCAAGCTCCTTTTAGCTTAATTCAGATTCAAACAGTTCAAGATAGATCAAGGACACTCAAGGAGAAGCTCACCTAGCTCAAGGCCAGCTCGCGGAAGATCAAGAAGCTCAATGAAAGAGTGCAAGATTTGGTCAGCTCAAAATAGCTCAATTCAGCTCAAGGTTAGCTCGACCAACTCATCTCAACTTGAACAAACTATGGCAGCTCAACACCCCAAGGGACATGTTCCCTCCCAAGAGACATGCCCCATAACTTTGGAGGGAAACTTAAATGGTGCCAAACAGCCTTGGAGGAAAAGAAAATGGGCAGCAAATCAAGAATGAAGGGAGACACCATCACTATTCGGCCAGCCTTGAAGAATTATGCCTTTGTGAACCAATTTTTACCATTAGCCGAATAGTCATACACCATTTCAGCCACACCCCTTAGAATACAATAAATAGGGGTTCATTTTTCATTTGAAACACACAACTCTTTCCTTGAATACAAATTAATTTGTGAGGTTTTCTCTCAAACTTGTTTTTTTAGAACTTTATCAATTTATCAAGCTTTACTTGTGGCGTCTCTTATCCTTCCATTTGATACTTTGGGTTCTTGGTTCATAAAACCAAAGGGTTTAAGTCCTATCTACCATCCTCAAAGCCATTCTTTTAAGGACCGGGGTTATGCTTCTTATAGCATAGTTTCATCCTTTGAACCCTTTGAATACTATTATCCTTTTTTCTTCCATTTCACCATCTTTCTTTTCCATTTCATTCACCTATCTGAACTTACCCTAAACATTTAACCCTTTCCATTTCATTCTTTCATCCATTTCCTTAAACACCATGCAACATAGCTTCCACACCCAACAATTCATCATCTTTCTTTCTTCATTTCATCTTCAAAGCATCCGGATTACAAGCCTTACTTGCATTCACGGGCGGGAACAATTAAGCTTCTCTCAACAATGTCAATTGGAGAGTTAGAGCGTATCATTTGGTAATTAGAGGTTTTGGAAGAATCAAGTAAGCCCCTATCTTTTGTGATTTCATTTTGTGAAAAAAGAGTATAAAAAAAGAAGAAAAAAATTAGAATTCCATTCTTCATCTATCAAGGAATTCAAAATAGTACAAAAAATAGTGAAACAAAAAGGTGGTGAAGGCAAAGCAAAGCAAAGCAAACAAACAACAAGCTCAAATAAGACGTCAAGATTGATTGTTTCTTGATCGAGTTGTAAGTAAGTTTTGTGGTACGTTTGTTTTACTTTCTTCTATTTCATTTCATTTATATTCTTCTTATAACCTACCTTTCTTTTCATTTCCTTTATCTATTACCTTTTATTATTTATTTCCCACCCTAACCTTTAATTTGCAGCCAAAACGCCATCAAGTAAATAAAGTTTTAACAGGTTTGAGTAAGTTCTCTTAAGAACTTGTGACGAGAGAACCGAGTGGTAAAAGGCATGATAGTTGTGAGCATAGAAGGGGAAGTAAAATCCTAAATTCCTGAGAGTTAAAGACGAGTGTTTAAGTGGAGTGTCATCAATTTTTCTTTGGAGTGACCGTGAGGTTTTTGTGAGTGATATTTTGGTAAGGTCCTTATATCTCATTCAATTTCTTTATTACACTAATAATTCTTTCATCTTTCAAATGGATTACAAACAACAAAGAAAGAATGCATTTCAAACTTGATGCCATGTAAATGGTAAAGTGTGTTTTGTAATCATCGATGGTGGAAGTTGTACAAACATTGCCAGCGCTTAGATGGTAGAGAAATTAGGACTAAAGGAAACCGAGCATTCAAGCCCTTATTAGTTGCAATGGTTGAATGACGGAGAAGAAGTAAAAGTTACGGGGCAATTACTTATGCCATTTTCAATCAAAAGGTACAAAGACAAAGTTTTTTGTGATGTTGTTTCCATGAATACAAGTCACCTCCTACTCGGTCGACCTTGGCAATATGAAAAGCGAGCAACACATGGTGGTTTCACCAATTGTTACTCATTTTCATATGAAGGAAAGCAGATTACATTGGCACCTTTATTTCCAAACCAAGTGTTTCAAGATCAAAACCATCTTAAGGAAAGTATTGAAGCTTTGAAATAGAAAATCAAGGAGAGATCGAATGTAGAAGAGCACTTTGAAGAAAAACAAATCGTTGGAGTTGAAAATGAAAAGAATGAAAATAAGAAAGTGGATGTAAGAAAAGTTGGAGTTAAAAAAGAGAGAGTTGAAAAGAATAAAATTGGAAAAAAAAGAGGAAAAAGAAAAATAGATTTTACCTAATCCTACTTTTTCTCTTATTCTTTCTTTGTCTTGCAGAAAGTTACAAGAGATGCGATCGTTGACATTCCAAGTGCATTATCAATCTTGAAGAAAATTCAGCAACCAATGCCCATTAAACATCCACCATGGTTTTCTATTTTCATTTATTTGGTTAATGATTTCTCATTTTCTAACTTTGGTTTATTTTGCAGTAAATTGATTCATGTACATGGTGTTATCCTACCAACATATGATGGTAAGTTCCTTTGTCATTTTAAGAATGGTTAGTGTTTTGAGTACTACCATTTCAAGAGTATGAAGCAAGCATTGTCCACCCATTCAAAGGCCATCATTTGGAAAGGTGCAAAAACTAAAGGAGTTGATAATACCTACCTACTTGAAGTAGTTCAAAGGTCAAGACTCTTCACCAACCAACGTGATGAATCAAATGGGGAAGATGAAGAGTTACATACCTTTTTTCAAGGAACATGATGCTTCAGATCAAGGTGCGATTCAAGGGACAAGATTCATCATGAAGTGATGTGTTACAAGTACCTATTCCAAATGGTGTGATGTTTCAAATCAAAGGACATACCTATATTCTAAAGAACACAATGCTTCAAACCAATGCCAAAGAGAATACCTAAGGGATGAACGAGTTGATGGCTTTTCAAAAGAAGTGACTCCTAAATAAGATTATCCCAAAAAGGTACTTGTTGGTAAGATCCATCCCAAAAGACCTTTGGATGATCTTTTCAAAGAAGAACCTTTTGGAGGCATCTATTTCAAAGAAAAGTTTCATGAAGTTGTTTTATCATCCGAGCATAAGGACTTGATTACTACAACAGCAAGGAATTGTTCACTGAAAATCTCTCTCTCTTTGAGGATAAATTGCCAAAAAGAAGGGGGATGATGCAATATTAATCAGTACCACCTTCTCCATGATTTATTCACACCATTAAAGGACTTTAAGACTGATTCTAAGGGATTTCATCCTTACTTCATTCGTTATTACCTTATTTATGCTTTATATACTACATGCATTTACATCTTATGATGCATATATGGTTTTTGTTGAGCTCGAAATCCTTCAACCGTTTTGCTTGCCAAGTGGTGGAGAAGTTGTATTTTGGGTGATGGTTGTGGGAAGTAAAAGATAGATAATAGACACAAAGATTTTAAAGTGGCTCGGCTTCCTAAACCAAGCCTACATCCACTACCTTAGCTTCCCACTAAGATTTCTTCCCCTTTTACAAGCTTAGGAGGCAACCTTTACAACCTAGACCCAATTACCAAATCTAGCATCCAAAGCTTTCAACCCAAGCTTTGGGAATCCTCTTAAACAAGAGAAAATAAAATAAAACAATAAAATCCTCTCTTAGGTATGTGTTTGCACTCTTGCTCTCACCCAAAACCTAGAACACTTGAGCATATGATAACAATTCAGCTCACAAGTGTTTGTTTATACAAAATTACAACAATTAAGCTCTAAGACTCTTTTTGCATCATAATGTTGTTGGCTTGAAGATCACTAGTTGTTGCTGAAACTTGAAGGTCCCTTTTATACTCCCAATTGAGTTTCTAGTCGTTAGAGACCGTTGGGATTGAATTGGAGCTGTTGGAGGCTTTATTTCTCGCATTAAATACAGTGTTGCAGCTTACCATATCGGTACGCGTGTACTCGTATCGGTACGGTCCTAGCCATTATGCACAATCTTGCTGCCCGTATCGAAACGCCTATGGCAGTATTAGTACGTCGTACCGATATGTGTATCGGCACGCCTTACCCTGTTTCAGTACGCCCTGCAATTTAAAAGACCGTTGGGAAATAGCTGTTGGGGTGTTGAAAATAGGATCGGTATGCGTACATGCGTATCGGTACGACCCTATTCGTATCGGTACACCTAGGGGCATATCGGTACGGTTTTTGGTTACTAGAAAATTACTGTAGCTCAAACCCTTATCTGTATCGATACGGGGTATACCGTATCAGTATGGGTATGCTGAAAATGTTAGTTTGGCTACTTTAAAACATTTAAAACATTTCCAAAACTTCTCAAACTTATTTTCAAGCTGTTTGGACTTAAAAGCGTTTTTAAAATCTTTTCAAATTAGTCCAAAACTATTTTCAATTATTATATCAAAACAAAAATCCTAACAATCTCTCCTTTTTTGATATAATAAAACCAACTTGAAAATTTGTTTTTGAGATTCTCCCCTTACTAAAAACAAATTTTGAATAAGAGATTAGTTTGTTGAAATCTTATAGTTTGAAAAATCAATTTTTCAAAACATTTTCCCCCTTTTTGTTATATCAAAAATGGCTCAAAACATTAAGTACAAATAACAATGGAGAGTTAAAATAATTTGATTTAAAATTGGCTCCCCCTTGCTCAAGCAACATTCAAATGTTAGTCCAACAATTATGATAAACTAGTTGAATTAAAATAAATAAATAAATCAAATTGAAATGAAATGAAATGAACAAGATTCAACTAATTTTTACCACACTTGAACCAAAGGGAGGATGTGAAGCCTTCCTTCTTCAAGTGTTCCTCCTTGTGTGTATAGAGCTCTTCCTTAATTTCATCACTAGTTGATCAAAGCTCCATCACACCTATAAAAGATAATCATTTGATTTTTGGTATCCAAATTGCTTTCGATCCATAGGCATTAGTAGCACATAATTTAGTCCCCTTAGGAATCCATTTTTAAATTTCATCCTTTTTAGTTCAAGTAATTAGTCCTTTGGGGACCCAAATACTTCTAAAAAAATTTCCATTCAAAAATCTAGGGGCACTAGATTGTATTTGATAAAAATTTGATTTTCCAAAATTGTTTTTCTTTTCTAATTACTTGGAAATCAAATCTTTTTCTTTCTTAAGATCATCTACTTCAATTTGATGATCTTTTTCTTTTCTTTGAAGCAAATTTTGTAAATCTAAAAATTTAAGCTCAAAATCCTTTAATTTTGCTTCAAAGTCCAAATTAGTTTTTACAAGCAAATCATTTTCATTTTTCAATTTCGAAATCAACTTTTTATTTTTAGAAAATGAAGCTTTAAATTCAAAAAACAATTTGTCATAAGCATCTTGTAACTTATCAAATGTATAAGACTTTGAATTAGAAATGGAAGAGTTAGAAGCTACCTCTCCCTCTTGAAGGACCATGAAGCATAGGTGGGCTACTTCATCTTCATCGGTGGAGCCTTCATTACTTCATGTAGCCACATATGATTTCTTTGATGATCATCCCTTTTATTGAAGTGAGAACAATCACATTTGGTGTGCCTCTCCTTCTTGTGTTTTAAGCTCTTAGAGGGGTCTACCATCTTCTTCTTTGATTCATGCTTAGATTCTCCCTTTTCGCACTTCATGAATCGGGCAAATTCCTTGAAAAGATAAGCCATCTCTTTATCTTCACTTTCATCTTCACTTGATTTTTCTTGTTGGCTTTTGGAGGATTGTAGAGCAATGATGTTGACGTCGATTCCTTGCTCTTGGATTATCTTCTCCTTCTCCATTTTTAAGGGTAAAGACATCATTTCATGGGTAAGAAGAGATCCCATGAGCTCCTCAAGTTTGAGCTTTTTCAAATCTTTGGCTTCAATTATGGTCGTCTTCTTGCTCTCTCATGATTCGGGAAGTGAGTAAATCAACTTCCGAATGAGCTTGTCTTCCAGAATCTCCTCTCCAAAGCTTTTGAGTTGATTGACAATTGTAGAGAACCGGTTGAACATGCTCTTGATGTCTTCATATGGGTTCATCTTGAAGTTTTCATATTCGAGGTTGAGTAGACCAAGCTTTGTCTCCTTCACCTCATTTGTACCTTCATGGATTGCTTCAATCTTGTCCCATAACTCCGTGGCACTCTCACAAGAAGATACTTTGGCATATTCATCGGGGGCCCAATGCACAAAATAGAATGTGCAAAGCCTTTCAATTAAGCTCCATCTTCTTGCAATATTCCCTGCTCTATTATGCCTTGTTTTCTTTTGGCACGAACGGTCCATCTTCAACTATATCCCAAAGATGACAGTCTTTGCTCTTTATAAAGAACATCATTCTGTGCTTCCAAAAAGCATAGTTTTCACCGTTGAAGAAGGGTGGCCTATCAATGGATAACGCCATGGAAGCCGATCGATTTGTTTATTGGTCGAGCTTGTCGGATTGCCTCAATAGGTGATTAAACCTTCTTGATTGAGCCTCGCTTTAATACCAATTGTTGAGCTCAAAATCCTTCAACCGTTTTGCTTGCCAAGTGGTAGAGAAGTTGTATTTTGGGTGATGGTTGTGGGATGTAAAAGATAGACAATAGAAACGAAGATTTTAAAGTGGTTCGGCTTCCTAAACCAAGCCTACATCCACTACCTTAGCTTCCCACTAAGGATTTCCCAAATCCACTAAGATTTCTTCCCCTTTTACAAGGCTTAGGAGGCAACCTTTACAACCTAGACCCAATTACCAAGTCTAGCATCCAAAGCTTACAACCCAAACTTTGGGAATCCTCTTAAACCAGAGAAAATAAAAGCAAACAATAAAATCCTCTCTTAGGTATGTATTTGCACTCTTGCTCTCACCTAAAACCTAGAACACTTGAGCATATGATAACAATTAAGCTCACAAGTGTTTGTCTATACAAAATTACAACAATTAAGCTCTAAGACTCTTTTTGCATCATAATGTTGTTGGCTTGAAGATCATTAGTTGTTGCTGAAACTTGAAGGTCCCTTTATACTCCCAATTGAGTTTCTAGCTGTTGGAGACCGTTGGGATTGAATTGGAGCCATTTGAGGCTTTATTTCCCGCACTAAATATAGTTCTGCAACTTTCCATATCGATACGCGTGTACCCGTATCGGTACATGTACTAGCCATTATGCACAATCTTGCTGCCCATATCGAAATGTTTATGGAAATATCGGTACGCCATATCGATATGTGTATCGGTACGCCTTACCCTATTTTAGTACGCCCTGCAATTTAAAAGACTGTTGGGAAATAGCCATTGGGGGTGTTGAAAATAGGATCGGTATGCGTACATGCGTATCGGTACGACCCTATCCGTATAGGTACGCCTAGGGGCATATCGGTACAGTTTTTGGTTACAAGAAAATTATTGTAGCTCAAACCCTTATTTGTATCGATACGGAGTATACCATATCGGTATGGGTATGCTGAAAATGTTAGTTTGGCTACTTTAAAACATTTAAACATTTCCAAAACCTCTCAAAAACTTCTCAAACTTATTTTCAAGTTGTTTGGAATTAAAAGTATTTTTGAAATCTTTTCAAATTAGTCCAAAACTATTTTTCAATTATTATATCAAAACAAAAATCCTAACAATCTCCCCCTTTTTGATATAAGAAAACCAACTTGAAAATTTGTTTTTGAGATTCTCCCCCTTAGTAAAAACTAAATTTGAATAAGAGATTAGTTTGTTGAAATCTTATAGGCTCCCCCTTATTCATTTGAAAAATCAATTTTTCAAAACATTCTCCCCCTTTTTGTTATATCAAAAATGGCTCAAAACATTAAGTACAAATAACAATGGAGAGTTAAAAAAATTGATTTAAAATTGGCTCCCCTTGCTCAATAAACATTCAAGTGTTAGTCCAACAATTATGATAAACTAGTTGAATTAAAATAAATAAATAAATAAATCAAATTGAAATGAACAAGATTCAACTAATTTTTACCACACTTGAACCAAAGGGAGGATGTGAAGCCTTCCTTCTTCAAGTGTTCCTCCTTGTGTGTATAGAGCTATCCCTTAATTTCATCACTAGTTTATCAAAGCTCCATCACACCTACAAAAGACAATCATTTGATTTTGGTATCCAAATTGCTTTGGATCCATAGGCATTAGTAGCACATAATTTAGTCCCCTTAGGAATCCATTTTTTAATTTCATCCTTTTTAGTTCAAGTAATTAGTCCTTTGGGGACCCAAATACTTCTAAAAATATTTCCATTCAAAAATCTAGGGGCACTAGATTGTCTTTGATAAAAATTTGATTTTCCAAAATTGTTTTTCTTTTCTAATTACTTGGAAATCAAATCTTTTTCTTTCTTAAGATAATCTACTTCAATTTGATGATCTTATTCTTTTCTTTGAAGCAAATTTTGTAAATCTAAAATTTTAAGTTCAAAATCCTTTAATTTTGCTTCAAAGTCCAAATTAGTTTATCATGCATATATTATGTTTTACATCTCTATCTTACTATTTGCATTATTTTTAGAATCATACAGCATGTTTCCATCGCATTTCTAACTTATTCATAACTAATCCTATTGTTTTCATGTCATATATAGGTGCAAGGAAATAATCTACAAGCTATGGCAGCTCGAGAGCAAAGGATACATGTTATGGCAGATAGTGATAACTCACAGACAACAAAGAATAGCTCACCTTAGCTCACTCAGCTCATTTCAAGCTCTAATTAGCTCATTAAATTCGGCTAATCGCATTCAAGATCCTTTTAGCTCCATTCAGCTTCAAACAGCTCGAGATAGCTCAAGGAAACTCAATGAGAAGCTCACCTAGCTCAAGGCCAGCTCATGGAAGCTCAAAAAGCTCAATGAAGGAGTGCAAGATTCGGTCAACTCATTTCAGCTCAAGGCTAGCTCGACCAACCCATCTCAGCTCGAACAAACTATGGCAGCTCAACACCCCAATGGGGCATGTTCCCTCCCAAGAGACATGCCCCTTAACTTTGGAGGGAAACTTAAATGGCGCCAAAACAACCTTGGAGGGAAAGAAAATGGGCGGCAAATCAAGAATGGATGGAGGCAACATCACTATTCGGCCAGCCTTGAAGAATCATGCCTTTGTGAAACAATTTTTGCCCTTACCCGAATAGGCACACACCATTTCGGTCACACCCCTAAGAATACTATAAATAGGGGTTCATTTTGCATTCGAAACACATAACTCTTTCCTTGAATACAAATTACTTTGTGAGGTTTTCTCTCAAACTTGTTCTTCTTAGAACTTTATCGACTTATCAAGCTTTGCTTGTGGCGTCTCCTATCCTTCCATTTGATTCTTCAGGTTCTTGGTTCTTGGTTCAAATTATGCATATAACAGTGAGAAATTAGATCATCAAAACAAATGCATTAAAACCAATTTGTCAAACTGAGATCGAAGGAGAAATCATCATTTACTTACTTTCAAGCTTAGACCAAGATTTCAAGCTTAACCCAATACATCAATTAAACCTTGATTTAACCATTTTCCATAAATAAATCATTAAAACTCATTAGAAATCATATGTAAAGGATCAATAACTTGGGAATTTCAATAAATAACCTTATATTAGAGATTCACCTAGTTTCAGGATTCCAATGTTAAAATCAACTTATTAACATTATAAAACATCAAAATCATGTTCTAATCAAACCAAGAACCCAGTAAAATAGATCCATAACGAAGATCAATCCAATACATCAATTAAACCTTGATTTAACCATTTTCCATAAATAAATTATTAAAACTCATTAGAAATTATATGTAAAGGATCAATAACTTGGGAATTTCAATAAATAACCTTATATTAGAGAAGAAGAACGAAGCTCACCTCAAACCTTGGCTTTCCCCTTAATTGGATAAGTTTTCTTAAGAAAACAAGATCAAATCAATTAGGTTTTGTTAGAAAATCATTAAGGGCTTATTTGAAAATAAAAGAATGTTGAAATAAAGTAGTTACCTAAGAAAATTAAAGTAGGAAAGAGTATTTGGCTGGAGAGAATTTGAGAGAAAATCTTTTATAGAAAGTTAGTTAAGTAAAATTATTTTTAGGAATTAATTGTAAAATTAACTCTCCAATCCTATTTATACTCCTTTAAAACCTTTTTTAAACATATCCAATTAAGGTGAAAAGTCTGATATTAGACTTTGACCAAATAGCTCCTTAAAGATTCTAAGTTTTGACCCTTTTACAAAACAGTTACTAAAAATAGTTTTAAAACTTTACATTTTGGTCACTATCCCAAAATGTAACTTTTCAAACCTTCCTTTTGTAAAATTGATTTTACCAAAATAATCTACATATGTAATAATGGTTTTAAAATATTTTTCCATATTTTTATCTCAACCAAAACTATTTATTTCGAATTAATCTTGAAACCAACTCGAATCTTCTAATCCGATCCATTTGACCGTCTAATTAACCTAGAAAACTCCTAGGCCCAAAATCGGGGCATTAAATTATTTTTTCTTTTCAGATTTGTAAAATCAAGTAAATGTAAAAGGTGTAACTTGCACACCCTCTTCAGGTATTTAAGAACCCGAGCCCCTCTTGTAATTTTTTACGGGGAATAAAAAGAAAAAAGTACAAGATTAAAGCACAAAGGTTCAAATCAAAAAAGAAAAAAAAAGTATTTCAAAATAATTAAAAAAGATAAGAGTTTCTAGGCAACCATTAAGCCTCAATCCAGATTTAAAAAAGAAAATGAAGAACAAGCAAAAAGAGGTAAAATCTTTATAAAAAAAACATTTCAGCTTTCGTTTAGATCTAAGAGGCTAGAGGCATATTTAAGAAAAAAAATAATATCTAAATCAAAGATAGGAGAGAAAAATATACCTGAAAGGAGCTTTCGAGTGAATTCGACCGCCGTGGACGACGGCGCTCTGCCACTGATCTGCGGTCGACGATCAGCCGCACTAAGGCCGACCAAGATCAATTACAGAATATTTGGGGGTGTTTTATTTTTTATAATCTGAATAAAGTAATTTTGGGGGGTTAAAAACAAATATATAGGCTAACCAAAATGACATCATTTTTAGGCATTCGAGTTTGGCCCAAAACGACGTCGTTTCACACTATAACCGATTCATGACCCGAGCCGGGGAATAGCTCGCGTGTTTTGGAAGAATGGGGAAATTAGTTTTAGGACCTTCTATATGGGTTAATTCTTCTAGAGGTCCCTGTAAGTTTGAATATTTTTTTAATTTAGTCACTAATCTTAATTAAATTAGATTTTAAACAGGTAAATTACCACTTAAGTCCCTCCTCTCTAAAATAATTTACACTTTGGGTCTTCAGTATGGTTAAATTACTTCCACAATCACTGTTAGTTTTGAATGCTTTGCAATTCGGTGCTAAAATCATATTATATCGATATTAAACAGAATATTTACACTTTTAGTCCCTCAAACTCTCGATAGCTTTTAATTTAATCCTAATTTGAGAGTATAATTTCACATTTAGTCCCTAACTTTTGTAAATACTTTAATTTTGGCCCTGAATTTTATTTTAATTCATTTTTTGCACTATTTTTTATTTTCTTTTGTTTCACTCTTTTATTTATGTATTTTTATTATATCGATATGCTTTTTATATATTTTTATATTTGTTTATTTATTATATTAATATATTTAACATATAATATGTATATATGTGTATATAGTATATGTATATATAATGTACATACCGTATATTATAATTTGTATAATGTATATGTATATATATTTATGTAATATGTATAATATATTTATAACATGTATATAATATTTATATTATATAATGCTATATGTATATTTATATATATAAGATATGTATATAGTATTATTTATATAGTGTACATTTATAATATGTATAATATTTACATGTACATATTAATATATATTGTATATTATATAGTATTTTCATTCATTTATATTTTATCACCATACCCTTATATTTTTTTTATAAACTTTATAAATATTGTATATAGTATTTGGCCTTACTGTTCTAGTATTTCTATTGTGAGTGTCATCCCGGTCTTCGAGTGTCATCTCCTCTGAACGTCGTGGATATTGAGGAAAATTTTGATTTTTCGTACTCGTATATATTTAATTAATATTAATATTATCCATTTATTTTCATATATTTATATTTGCTCATGCATGTAAATGTTGCATGTAGTTTTAGGCCTTTTTGTTCCGGTGTTTCTGTTGGGAGTGTCTTCCCGGTCTTTGTGTGTCATCTCATTTGATGTTGTGAATACCAATGCAGATTTTGATCTATCATGCATACATGCATTTTGGAAATTAATTATTAAATTAAATCAATTTTTTGTTTTCCTTAATAAAAATAATGTGAACTCTTTAGGTATCAATTTTGGGTGTGATGGGGGTGCGAAACATTCCCCACTCGTAATCAACTCCCGAACTCATCTCTAGTTATCTTCTCGGTGTCTGATCTACCTTATCCAAGTGGTCGGTGGCAACTCTATTTTTCATAATTAAAAACACGAGCTTCCATTCAAAAACAAGCCTCCAAAAAAGCTTGGACCCAAAGGTCGCTACAAATACATATTTGAATAGGCTATAATTAAAATTTGTTATAATAACATGAATATATTTGAAAAGGACAACCTGCAAGTGATTTACATAAGATGGGAGCTAGATGCTCAAGAATCCATGACTTTAACTTTTACCAACTCTACCAAAAGGTCTAAAACCTCATTCGCCGTTTCGATCTCATGTTTTTATCATTTAAAATATTAACATCTATCTATGAATTAATTTAAAATAAAATATTTTTATCATTTAACTTCAATTTCAATGATTGAACGTATTCAAAAAATGCAGTCCAACAATTGATTAGTTTTTCAATTTTCGTGAAGTACGGGACCAAATTCTTACAAATTAAAATAGAAGGATTAACTTCTTAATTTTCATAAAATAAATAGATAAATTCACGTAAAAATACGAGTTACATAAATTTTAAATATCGGGCCAATCTTTTTTTCTCGCTCTCTCAAAATACTTATGTAGAAACTTAAGGGATAGTCTAAAGAACGGCATGTTAGTATACGACTAATAAATGCTGGATGTTAGAGTTGTTAGATGGGAAAACTTTTGATTTTGACCGTTAGGTTTATATTCTCATAAAAAACACACAGAAACGAGAAGAGGTGGTTGTCGGTAATGTTCGAAACTTAGTAAGTAATATCATACTTTATGGGGATAACATTTGTATTTTTACGTCAAATGTTACAATAACACATAAGTTTCAGAACTCTGAGATATGTATCGGAACCGGTAGATAAAAGTTTAAACCTAAATTATTAGTAAAGTTTTAGACAATTAACGTTGACAGAAGATGTCTCAGAATTTGATATCGAGTACCGAAACTTGCATATGTGAAAGTAGCATTTTAGGGTTAACGCGTAACAGCTTACGTTTTTCTTCTGATATCGAAACTTTTGTACTTGTACCAAAACCTGTAGAAAATGTGTATACTAGAAATGTTTAAAGTCCCTTTAACAATACATGTTTTGTATAGTATGTTTCTGAACCTAAATATCAATACCGAAACCGGGCATATAGTATGTTGGATAGATAAAATTAGACGTTGAAACCGTAAAAGTAAAGGAAGTAGATAATATATTAGGCTGAATCGCCAAGTATTGGAATTCATCAACGAGTTTCGCAACCTAAAGTAGATGATTATAATATTTTCGTTTTTATGATTCATATTTCCATTTTTTGTAGGTCTCGCAACGTACTTTATCGTTTTGGTACTCGTAGCGATTAAAGCCCTCCGGCTCCCTATAATGATAATTAAACCTTCATTTTCCCACTGAAAATCTGAAGAATCCTTTCAATTTGTGAAAATCATTTCAGTCAGTGTAAAGGATCGAAACCTCAGTTTAGGTCTGTAACTGAACATGTGCAATCGTCTCCATTGCGAAGGTAACAAGCAAAACCCTAAGGTTTGTTTATTTGAGAAATACTTGAAATCTAGGGCTTGTGTTTTGAAATTTTGGTATAAAATTGCATTTTTTATTGGAGAAAATCTATTTAAACTGAATATTATGAAATTCAGTTTGGGGTTCAACACCTAAAATATTACTCAAAACGAGTTTCAGGTTCGAAGCCTAAAATGTTATCGAAAATCAGTTTGGGATTCGACACTTAAATATTACCGGTAATGAGTCTGGGGTTCATGACCTATAATGTTACCGAAAGTCAGTTTGGGGTTTAGACCCTTAAATGTTAATGAAATTCAGTTTCGGGATCGGCACCTAAAATGTTACCTACATTTAGTTTGACCCTTAAATGTTAATAAAATTCAGTTTTAGAATTGACACCTAAAATGTTACCTACATTCAGTTTGGCATTAGGGAATCTAAATTATTAACGAGATATTTAACTTTTTAAGTTGAGTAAAACATTTCATTCATCACCTAAAATGTTATCGAAAAGCAGTTTGTGTGGTTCGGGACCTAAAATATTACGAATATATTTCATTTTTAAGTTCAAAGGGAAACATTTCACTCAGCACCTAAAATGTTAGAAAAAATCACTTTAAGTGTAAAACATTTCATTCGCTAACCTTAAATGTTACCCAAAACCTATTTGAATTGGTTCGGACCCTTAAATGTTAATGAAATTTAGTTTCGGAATCGACACTTAAAATGTTACCTACATTCAGTTTGGAGTTAGGGAACCTAAATTATGAACGAGATACTTAACTTTTTTAAGTTGAGTGAAACATTTCATTCGTCACCTAATATATTATCGAAAAACAGTTTGTATGGTTAAAGAGCCTAAAATATTATGAACATATTTCACTTTCTAATTTCAAAGGGAAACATTTCACTTGGCACCTAAAATGTTAGAAAAAATTTAGTTTAAGGGTAAAATATTTCATTAACCAACCTTAAATGTTACCCAAAACTTGTTTGAATTAGTTGATAACCTGTAACTGAAAAAATAGATACTGCCGTATATTAGTTGCATTTTAACCTGCCACACCGCAAACCTACCTGAAACTCAAATCAAAAACCAACATAGCACAACATCAAAGACTTAAAACCCCCCCAAAATAAAACAGAGTAAAATACACAAATGGTCATTAAATTAAGTAAGAATAATCTTTTTGACCACTAATATTTTGAAAGTTATAAAATAGTTATTAAATTTATCATAATGTTACAAAATTGTCACTATAAGTTATAAAATTGTGATGAATTTTATAAGTTTAAGGATATTTTTTAATAGTTCGATAAATTTTAATGAAAGTTTTATAACAATTCGATAAGTTTAATGATATTTATGTAGTTTTTAAAACTTAGTAGTGACTAATTTTCTTAGTTTAGTGACCATTTATGTACTTTACCCAATAGAATAAACCCTATTTTTTAAGAAACCAATAAAATAAACCCCAGATTCGGAGGAACAGGCTAACAAGGACTTAATTGAATAAAATAAAAAACTCGTGAGACCAATTCAATAGAGTAGTTTTTATTAATGAATGCAGGCGACAATATAAAAGGCCTTAAACCCTAATTACTTGCCCACTCTCCCCTTTCCTAAACCCCAGAACAACCGAACAACCGAACAACTCGAACCAAACTCAAAGACACCGCCGTTAGGAACTCGGTGGGTTTTCGGAGCCTTTGATTCAATGGCTCTTTACTTATTGTACGAGTCATCTTCTGGGTATGCGCTACTCCAGGCTCAGGGGCTCGATGAAATCGGCCAAAACACGGAGGCTGTTAGGAACTCGGTTGCCGATCTGAACCGGTTCGGTAAGGTTGTTCAACTCACTGCTTTCCAGCCTTTTGAATCTGCCATTGATGGTCTCAACCAATGCAACTCCGTTTCCGAAGGTTTTAAAAAGAATTTCACTTTTATTTTGTTCTTCAAGCTTCTGAGTTTAGTTTTGTTTTGCCTTGTAGTAATTTTCTTCAATATATGCTTTTCGGCATGGTTTTTTGGTGCTAATACAAGTTTGTACAGTTCAAGTAATTTTTGTAAGTTAATATGTTTATCTGTTGCTTCGATTTGGGATTTGCTTGAAATAAAAGATTCATCCATTTTATGGTTGTTTAGGTGATTTAGCCTTTTTAAAATACTAGCTAAAGGAACAAACATTGATAGTGATTTCTATTTCATATGAGGTTGCTTACTGTTTAAGTTAGGTTAACAATTGGATTATGTCTGGTTTCATTTGCAGTTTCTGCTAATAATTTTTGTGAGTTATTATATTTACTTGGTGGTTTGATTTGGGATTGCTTGAAATAAAGGATTCGTCCATTTTTGTGTGGTTGGTCAGGTGAATTAGCCTTTCAGAATACTAGCTAAAGGAAGACACACACAGAATGACATAGTTTGCCATTTCATACGAGGTTGCTTGCTGTTTAAGTTAGGTTAACCATTGGTTTATGTCTGGTTTCATTGATAGGGCTTATGACTGATGAATTACGGAGCTTTTTAGAGCTCAATCTCCCTAAAGTCAAGGAAGGCAAGAAATTGAAGTTCAGTCTTGGAGTTGCAGAGCCTAAGCTTGGTTCCCACATCTCCGAAACAACTAAAATTACATGCCAGAGTGGAGAGTTTGTTCTCGAGCTTCTTCGTGGTGTGCGGTTGCATTTCGATAAGTTCATCAAGGACTTGAAGGTTTGCATATAGTCTTCATGTTTCACCTTTATTTCTCTTTTAAGAAGACACCTAAAAGTGTGTTTTTCTTAAAACTTTGCAGCCCGGGGACTTAGAAAAAGCTCAGCTTGGTCTGGCACACAGTTACAGTAGAGCAAAGGTCAAGTTCAATGTCAATTGAGTAGACAGTATGGTTATTCAAGCAATTTTCCTTCTTGATACTCTTGATAAGGATATCAATTCCTTTTCCATGAGAGTGAGGTTCGTTATTGCTTTAACCTTGAAACTAGCATTTTTTAGTTTAATGTGTATCCATAACTAGTATAGGTATGGATTTTACATGACGGATATCCTCCGATTGACTACTTCCTGCAGGGAATGGTACTCATGGCATTTTCCAGAGTTGGTAAAGATTGTCAATGAAAATTATCTCTATGCAAGAGTTGCCAAGCTTATAGAGGATAAGTCAATGTTGTCTGAAGAACACATCCCTGCCTTAACTGAAATACTCGGGGATGAGGACAAAGCGAAAGAAATTGTTGAAGCTGGCAAAGCATCAATGGGTAGATCTCTTGTATTTACACAACAATTCAACCTTATTTTCTTATGCCCATTTAGTAACCTTTTTTATCCCTTGCAGGACAGGATTTGACTCCAGTCGATTTGATTAATGTTCAGCTATTTGCTCAGAGGGTAATGGATCTTGCCGAGTACAGAAAGAATCTTTATGATTATTTAGTGATTAAGATGAATGACATTGCACCAAATTTGGCATCATTGATCGGGGAAGTTGTTGGGGCACGGTTGATCTCTAATGCTGGTAGTCTCACAAATTTGGCAAAGTGCCCCTCTTCCACTCTTCAGATTCTTGGTGCTGAGAAGGCCCTTTTCAGGTATTTTACTTCTCACCTTTTATTCATACGACTATGTTGAGTCGTAAAATGTGTGAAGAATCAGAGTTCTTGATAATATTACGTCCCTCGTTGATCTGTACCTTGATTCAGGTCTTGCACTCAAGATCTTGAGATATAATCCTAGTTCAATATTTAATTTCTTTTCCGATATTTTTCTAACCTTAATTTTAAGGCATTGGTTTCACTCATTTGCTTGCTGCTGCTGGCTTCAGGGCACTGAAAACACGAGGAAACACCCCTAAGTACGGTCTTATTTTTCATTCATCTTTCATTGGTAGAGCATCTGCTAAAAACAAGGGCCGAATGGCAAGCTATCTTGCAAACAAATGTTCCATTGCATCTCGAACCGATTGTTTTGCAGGTAATTATCATTTTTGTTTACTCATATGCTGTAAGTTGTCCCGTAAGTTGGACCAATTCTCTTCTTGTGTGCAGAGAGGGGCTCCACTGTGTTTGGGGAGAAACTACGAGAACAAGTCGAGGAGCGACTTGAATTCTACGACAAAGGTGTTGCACCTCAAAAGAACATTGACGTTATGAAGTCTGCAATAGAAAGTACTCAAAACAAAGGTACACAGCTGTGAATCCCTTTCTTTTTGTACAATTTCGAATATATTCTGCCTATTTTAAGATGTTCAGTAGATCTAAGACGTAATGTGATACATTGCACTCGAGCCCTTGGAAAATTTATTGTCAATTGAGCTCAGCTTCTACTGAAGTGCGGATTATTTTACTGCAGTTAGTTGATAGGCTTTGACAAGTACGGTTTCCATTTAAAGTTCTTATATATTACCATGTTTTATGCACAGATGTAGAAATGGAAGAAGCCCCACCCGTTGAAGCTTCTGCAAAGAAAAGCAAGAAAAAGAAATCTAAACCTGAAGACACTCCAGTTGCGGCTACAAATGGAGATGCTTCAGAGGATTCTAAATCGGAGAAGAAAAAGAAAAAAGAGAAACGGAAGATAGAGCAAGAGCAGACAAACGGCATCAATGTGGATGTCGCTGAGCAAGATGGAACAGCCAAGAAGAAGAAAAAGAAGAGCAAAGATGAAGGAGCTGCTGCAAGTGAAACTAAAAAGAAAAAGAAGTCCAAGGTGTGAATTCATCACTGTTGTGCTCAATTTCGTGTAATGGCATGGCATACTAATAGTGTTTTATCTAGTGGTGTTGTAGGAATATGGTTTATTTGCTTCCCAATTTTGTCGGAACTTTTTTTCACAAATGAACAACTTTAGGTGATCGATTATTACTTGAGAAAGGAATAGTTACAAAGCTTGATGCAGAGAAGTTCCCGAGAGAGGTTCAAAAGGTCTTTGATGATGTTCATGTTCCGGGGGTGCTCACTCATGAATGCTAGTTCTCTTAACCCAGAAACTGAAATTTTTCAGGTTTTGCTCATGCTCATCATTTGGTACACATTCTGATACTTGGATCCATTATTATTGTTAATTGTTTCGTCCGTCTCATGTCGGTTTCAAGCATGATGATGATGATGATGATGATGATGCTATAATATAGATTGACTACAAATTGTTTTTGGATAATTATTTGCAAACCAAAATGTCTAGGTATGCTAACCTCTTTGCAAATTTGATTTTCAGTTGGTTTTTGGCATGTACGAACACGGGTATGGGATCCACTCCGAGTACGTGTAACATAGGTCATGGCATCTTTTGTTCTTAATGAACACGAATCCGACATAAACATAAAGTTGAAAAATAAAAGATGAAACAAACACTGATAATGTTATGTTGATTCTTCTCTCAAATAATTGAATTTGATTCTCTTTTAAACATGCTTAAAGCTTTGGGTTTCAATTCATTACTATCCTTGGATCAATTTCTGATATGTTTTCAAAGAGAAATTATTATATGGATTCGGTTCACCACGTCATCCGTGGTTCCAGCCAATAAGGTTCATCCACCTCATTGACATGTAGGAAAGAGGTGAATATTCACATTGGAAAAAAATGACATGTAAAAATGTTATTGGATGAGACCATGGATGAAGTGGTGAGTCAGTCTCATCTAATAATTTTTTTGTTTTCAACGTTAAAGATATAATGATGAATTTAATTCTTTAACTTACAAAAAAAGGTAAAATATATTGTAATGATAAATTTAGTCCTTAATAAAAAGAGAGTGAAATATGTTGTACTGATAAATTGTAACGTAGGCTTTTATGTAGATTAAAAATAATATTAAAATTATAAATATATGAAGATAACCCTAATGTCTTTATCAATTTTTTGGTCCCAAAGAAACAAATCAATAACAACAAAATTAGTTGAAACCTTCCCATCTACAATAGAAGAAAATGGAATCCAACTAAAATTTTATTTAATTTTCTTCTTTTTTTTCTCCATTATTTATAATTTTAAGACTTCGCAAGCTTATCTTGTTAAATCCAAAAAAAAAAATTTTGCACACTAATATTTCATTTGGCATTTATTTGAATATCTACATTTATTACATAATTTCTTATTACATTTGTGTCATAGATTAATATTATATTTTGATTCATTCTAATTGGTAATTAAGTTGGGTTTTATTTTAGGATTTACTTTAATAAGATTTTTTGGTGATCAAGTATTTGAGTCTATAAATATAGATTAGGTTTAACCTTTTGAATTATGAGAGAACAAGAGAATGAGAAAGAGGGGAATTTTTCTGGAGAGATGTAACTACTTTTAGGTTCTCTACAACTATTGTGTCTACGTTGTAGAGATGGGTATTGTAGGGATGTTGAAAAGAGTATTTTGGTTCCACCGGGTCATGGGATTTGTACACCGGGTTTTGAGATTACATGAGTTATCATGTATTGTGCCAAATATTCGTTGAAGCACCGCCGCGATGTTGGAGACATGCCAGATGAGTATTGCTGCAACGAGCTTTCAGTTGCAGGGGGAGTAATTCTCAAAATTCAACAGTGCTTCAACAGATACTACGTAAGAATTGGAGTTGTTGGAGACTTGGTGGCGGTGCTTCAACGAATATTTGGCTTACGTAAAAATTGAAGCTGTTGAAGACTAATGCTCGAATAGAATTTGTGTCAATGGGGAGATTTGTTATATTTTGACTCAAATTCTAATTGGTAATTAAGCTGGGTTTTATTGTAATTCTAGTGGTTGAAGATTATTTAGTAATTGGGATTTACTTTAATGAGTAAATATCTATTTTAGGTAGGAGATCTTATTGAATAAGGTTTCTTGGTGACCAAGTATTTGGGTCTATAAACATAAAATAGGTTTAACCTTTTGGATTATGAGAGAACAAGGGAATGAGATAGAGGGAGAATTACTCTAGAGAGATGTAACTACTTTTAGGCTCTCTACAACTATTGTGTCTACGTTGTAGAGATGGGTATTGTAGGGATATTGGGAAGAGTGTTTTGGTTTCACCGGGTCATGGAATTTATACACCGGTTTTGGGATTACATGAGTTATCATGTATTTGTACTCTTCGGGTTCTCTACGTTATTAGTGGATTGTTTGTTTCTCTCGTCCGTGGAGGTAGGCTGTGCTGAACCACGTTAAATCTTGTCTCTTGTGCATGTCTTGGTCTATGTCGTTATCACATTGGTTATTTTGCCGCGTACCAAATTCCTAACAAATGGTATCATGAGCTATGGTTCGAGCTGCGCGGTTGTGGAGGAATTTTTGCTACGGATTTTACGGTACGGTGTTGGAGACATGCTAGAGGAGTATTGCTGCAACGAGCTTTCAGTTGCAGGGGGAGTAATTCTCAAAATTCAATGGTGCTTCAACGGATACTACTTAAGAATTGGAGTTGTTGAAGACTTGGCGGCGGTGCTTCAATGAATATTTGGCTTACGAAAAAATTGAAGTTGTTGAAGACTTGAAGACCAATGCTCGAATAGAATTTGTGTCAAGGGGAGATTTGTTATATTTTGACTCAAATTTTAATTGATAATTAAGTTGAGTTTTATTATAATTCTAGTGGTTGAAGATTACTTGGTAACTAGGATTTACTTTAATGAGTAAATATCTATTTTAAGTAAGAGATCTTATTGAATAAGATTTCTTGGTGACCAAGTATTTGGGTCTATAAATATAGACTAGGTTTAATCTTTTGAATTACGAGAGAACAAGAGAATGAGAGAGAGTGAGAGTTACTCTAGAGAGATGTAACCACTTTTAGGTTCTCTACAACTATTGTGCCTACATTATAGAGATGGGTATTGTAGGGATGTTGGGAAGAGTGTTTTAGTTCTACCAGGTCATGAGATTTGTACATCGGAATTTGGGATTACATGGGTTAACATGTATTTGTACTCTTCGGGTTCTCTACGTTATTAGTGGATTGTTCGTTTCTCTCGTCCGTGGAGGTAAGCTATGTTGAACCACGTTAAATTTTGTCTCTTGTGCATGTTTTCGTCTATGTCGTTATCGCTTTGGTTATTTTACTGCATAACAAATTCCTAACAATTAACTAATTTAAAGTATGAATGTTGACGTCATTTTTTGCTTGATGATATTTTTTTGTTGAAAAACGTGCACGTTGTTAAAGAATAAAGTCATCATCAGTGTTGAGATCTAATAATTATTCTAATAGATAAAGATGCTCATACTTTTTTTATTTTATATAAGTTCTAATCCTAACATTTATTTTAAAAATATAATTATCTCATTCTACTTACTAAAAAATCATCATCAGTATTAAATTGACTCGTGACATTAACTTAATCAATCATTTTTTAGATAATATAGACTCGTATAAAAGAGGGACAACCCATGCTGAAGTCCAATGGGCACTTAAAACCCCCAATATTTTTAGAATTAATATTTTACTTAAAAATATTTATTTTAGACCTTTTAAAAATTGGATAAAGTTTACAAATGACCACTAAACTTTGATCAATTATTTAATTTTGCAATAAAACTTTCAATTGTTTCAATGTTACTATTAACTTTTAGTTTTGATTAAACTTGGACATTGATCCGTTAATAACCGTTAAAAGGGTTCAGTAACAGTTAATTTTTTTTGTACGATAACACATTTAGTCCTCTGTATTTGTACTTTTAAACAATTTAGTCATAACTCAAAAAAATAATAATAAATTTAACATTTATTATTTACATATTATTTTAATTTTAACCTAAACTCTAAACATTAAACCACCGTATTTTTCTTTCCCTTCTTTTCTCCTCCCCTCCCAAAATTATTAAACTGTCCTTCCAATTCTACCATTTCCCTTTCATGTCCTCCAATACCATGCTCACGTCATTGATTTTTTCCCGCAAATTATTTTTCAATATAGAGTTGAGAATCCAGAGAGGTCCAAATTTCTTTTTGAAAATTTTAAATTAAGCTATTCAAAAAATTTAATTTAGACCTCTATTTTTTCAAAAAAATTTAAATAGACCACAAACGTGTTGCCAAGATTTAACACCGTATAAAAGGCATAATTATACCCAAAAAAAAAAAGCAAGTTAGAAGAATCTTAGTGAAATATAAACGAAATTTTATAAACTTTTTTTTACTAAATATTCATAACCACATAATTTGTAAGACAAAATCTAAATCAAACAAAAAGTTGATGGACTTTGTGATGACAAATAAAACAGAAAAGTCAGAAATGTTTCTCTCTTAGAGGCTGCCAACCACTCGTCCGATTCCTCGATCCGATTTTTATTTATTTTCTCTTTTGATCTTATTATAAATTTTTTATATTTTAAGAATCTAATTTTAATCACCAACGGGTTGATTCAAGTTAAAATTGTAATTGAGACGAGAAAAATCACAAGCTATTCGAGTTTGAGTCGATTAATACTCGATTTGATTGGGCTCGACTCGAGTTGTTAACGAGTCGAGCTACTTGATACTCGACTCGAAAAGTTCGTAAGCTACTCGAAAATATAATATACTATTTTTTATTTTTTAAAATTAAAGTGAACTAAAATGTAGGTTGTATGGTGTTGGTTGTTATGTTAGTTTAATTTTTAATTTAACTTTTTATATATTTTTTCATGTGTATTCTTTTCTTTCGATTAGGATAAGAAGATTTTCAATAAAGCACATGATAATATTTCTTTTATATGATTTATCTATAATGAAATCATGCAATTTAATCAAATTATTATTATTATTATTATTATTATTATTATTATTATTATTATTATTAGAGTTGTAAATGAAACGAGACAAATCGCGAGCTACTCAAGTCCGACTCGGTCAAGACTGGACTTGAACTCAGCTCGAGTTCTTAACGAGCTGAGTCGAGCTCAACACATTCAGGCTCGAATCAAGCTCGAAGTCAACTCAAACTCTTAATGAGCCAAGTCGAGCTCAACACTACTCGAGCTCGGCTCAGCTCATTTACACCCCTAGTCCAAGTGGTAAGCAACTTGGTATCGTTTATTTAAACATGTTTTGAGTTCGAGGCCTTGTGTATGCAGAAAATCTTCGCTGGAAGACTCACCCACTAATATCAGTTGTGTGAAGTGGATTAGTCCGAATTAATAAGGGCAAAGCCCTGAAAAAATCAGGAAAAATCTGATTTTAATCTGATCCTCTAAGACTAATTTTTATATTATATTACTTTTTATAAAATTTTAAAATACAAAAACTAACTACTTTTATCTTTTTCATTAAAAATATGCATTTGGAAAATATAAAAGTAGTTAAAATTTTAAAAATAATTATAAACGTACAACATTTTAATTAAAAATATTAAAAAGAATTTATAAAAAAATAAATAGGAGTATTTTGGTTAATTTGTCAAGATGAACAATGCGAGTTTGATCTAAATTGCTGCCCATTTAAACCCAAATGTTAGAATCTCTGATTAGAGTTTAATAGACTTCACATTTTAATATTTTCGGGTCATTTCGGCTCAAATTAATTTCATAATTTCAATCATTTGGAATCAAATTGTTTTAGATTTAGGTCATTTGAGTTTCGAATTAGGGTCATACGAATTTACTTTTTATAATTAAATTCGATCGAGTTTTTGCCGGGAAGATTTTAACTGAATAACTGCCGCCGTTTCTTTAGATTCTTCATATTCTCCGAGAAAGTGTGGGAAAATCACATAGCTCAGTCAAGTTTCCATTTCTGAGCCAAACAAGGAAATCTTCAATTGGCAAGACCAATCATCAAGAACCCATTCATAAGCTTAACCCCGAGTCCAAGATCATCGACTCACGTGTTGACGTCACTCTGTTCTTCCAAGAAAACATCCCCCTCCTTCTCAATCTTACTCCTTTCTTTCCTATTTTCCTTCACTTTCTTGGGAATCTCCATCTTCATGTTCTTCCCCACTTCCCAGGATTCAATCCAATGTCCCATATTGTCTCCAACAACATCCCCGATTTCACCCCCTCCCTACTCTCAGTCTCAGATCATCTTGGCTTCTTTGCTTTCCGGCTTCAACTCCAACGACGAGATTCAACCCATAGTTGGCGGCACCGCAATCGTGCCATTACCGGTTCATCTGGTTTCCGGGAATTTATCAGAAGCAGCAGCCGATTTCTGGAAACAACCGGATGGAAATGGTTACCGTCCTTGCTTGGATTCAACCACTGGGTACCGTAAAAGATCTGCAAAGATTTCGATGAAGAACAGATTCCTGGTCGTCGTTGCTGCTGGGGGACTGAATCAACAAAGGAATCAAATCATCCATCTTGCAGGTCAACATGATATGGGAAGATGAAAGGTATGTGATTTAGGTTCTAATAACATGCAATTTAGGGTTCATAACTTCATATATTTGATGAAGATGAAATCATTGTGTGTGTTTTTATTGGGAATTTCAGTGAATTTCCAGATATCTTCGACGTCGAACACTTCAAGAAGACTTTGAGAGCTGATATACGGGTTGTATCTTCGTTGCCATCGTCTCACTTGATTGCTAAACAGACCATTGTCACACAAATGCCTTACGGTGTTTCCCCGTTTTGTATCCATGCTAAATTCTTCAAACAAGTAAGCGGAATTCGATTCAAAATCAACACGAACATGAAAGGAATACACGGATAGTACAACCTCATTGTATATTCTCTTTGTTTCAGCTCAATCAAGAAGGTGTTCTTGTACTGAAAGGGTTGGATTCTAAGCTCTCCAAGAATCTTCCATCTGATTTGGTGCGGAGGGAGATGTTGGCTCGGGACGGTGAACTCTCGCCGTTCCTGAACAGCTCCTCTGCTCTATCGGGGATCGATTACATAGTCTCGTTAAACAGCGACATCTTTATACCATCGCACGAGGGAAACATGGGGCGAGCGTTGCAGGGACATCGAGCGTACATGGGACATAGGAAGAGCATAAGGCCTAACAAAAGAACAATGGTTCGATTCATGGAAGATTCATCGATGACAGAGGGAGAAGTGAGCAGCATCATGAGATTGTTGCATAACAAATCCATGAAGCCAGAGCCGAGGAAGAAAGAGAGAGACAGAGATGTGATTGCTTATCCGGTGCCTGAATTCATGTGTCGACATGGCTCTGGTATCTTCTGAATCGTACATAACAACACACTGTATAGTTTTAAATTCATCAATAACGTATTAATTAAGTTCATTCCTACATCTAAGTTCTATCTCTCCTTAAATGGAAGCTTAGAGGGATTTTTTAATGGGCTAGGGGATTAGGCAACAAATATGTTTCTCAAAATCGGAGGGAGGTTTGGGGCTTCGTCACATTCAATGCGTTTTCTAGCTAATGAAGAATGTCCTGGCTGGAGAAGGCTCCCTTTAGTTTGGGTGGCATGTGTGCATGCATATGTGCTTAAAGGGGTGAATCTCTGACATGCTGACTGCAAGCTAAATATTAGCTGAAGTTTGAGGAAAATGTTCAAGTTAAGAGATAGAGTCTATTTGAAAGGAAAGTTTGTAGGCTCGATGTATTTAATCGAAAAATTAGCAGATGAAGGGTGTAAAGGTTTTTTTTTTAATTTGAGAAAACAAAAATTGAAAAATGGACATTTTAACACGATCGATTTTAGAGTGGTTCAACCTTCTCAACTGAGATCTAGATCTACTACCTTAGCATCCACACTAAGAATTTCTCAATTCACGAACAATGAATTTTTCCTTTTTAGAGGTTCAAGGGTAGCATTTACAACCTTATCTTATCACAGACTAAGATAGAACCCTTTTCTCTAGTTTTTATGAGGATCAGCTAGACCCTATTTCTCAACAATATGGCTTTTCCATTTGTACATAAAATACCTCTCTAGGGGTGTTTACACATTTTGGCTCACTAGTACCAAATTTAATTACAAGAGATTACAAAATAAGACAATAGAAACTCTACTCTCTTGATCTTTAAGCTTGGATGTCCATCTTCTTATTCTTCAAATGTACTTGGCTCGTATTTATAATGTGGAATAAAAACTAGCCGTTATGAAAAACTAGTCGTTGGAGACTTTAATTCCAACCATAAATGCATTTATGCAACTTTGGGTATCGGTACTCGAAAGTAGGTATCGGTACTTGTCAAAACAAGAAAAAACCGTTACACATAAATGCAGAGCATACTGATACACAATACATTCGTATCAGTACGACCAAACCTTTATCAGTACAAAGGTTGTTCACTAAAAAATTAAAAAAAATTATGTATCGGTATGAGAAAGGACCGTTCCAGTACGAGCAGTTAATTTTTTACTTTTGAGACATTTTAAAACTTTGTTTAAGTCAAAAAAAACTTTTTTTAAAACCTTTTAAACATATTTTTCAAGTTGTTTGGTCTTTAAACTATTTTTATAATTATATTTAAGTCTAAAAATATTTTTTATTAAGTTATATCAAAATAAATATCTCAACAAAAGTCCTTAATTGTTTTTGTCTTAAAGATTGCTTGAAGTGAGCTTATATATCTCGTATGGAGAAGCGGAACTATCAGCAATTCAGAGGTAAAACAAAGTTTGCTGTGGGGGTGGTAGAGGGTATCAAAGATATTGCTAAAATTAAGATTTGAAACAAATGTATAGATTGTACTGATATCGTAAATAATAAATTTTAAACTCTCTACTATTTAGGTAAATATTCACATACTTATCTAAAAAAATTCTTTCCTTAGTAGGTGTTAAATATCATTCTAGATATGATGCCGAGTACATTTAAACTACGTGAATCAAATTATAAGTATACATAAATCAATTATATACAGAGACAAAATTATGAATCAAATTTAAGGAAAAAAATATAATTAACCATATAAATGCGAGGACAAAGTTAAAAAAATTAGGATCTAAATAGGTAAAATTTTCAGTCCACAATCCCCGAGTCATAAGAAAACTGTCATTAATTATATGAACAACTTAGATTATACATGTTAAAAGAAAAGATATCACTAAAAGCAACATGATTTGAGTATTATTGCCTTTGGCTGCAAATTTGGATTGGTCATTACAAAAATTTGATGTAAAAAATGTTTCCTTTTTACCTGAGAAATTGTCTCGCCAAGATATATAATATCATATATATATAATAAAAAAAATTGTATAGATTGAACAAGTCCATTTTTTATGGTTTGATAAACTCACACTTTGTAATAGCATTTTGACATCATCAAAACATACATTATTTTGAAGAAAAAAAACAGGGATGATATGGTGGTTAAAGAAACAGGGACACTTCAATGATACTTATATTTAAGGATGATTATTGATTGAGTCGAGTTAAAAAATTTAAGTTAGTCAAGTTGACGAGTTTTACTTAAATTTTATTTAATTTTTTTGAGTTGCGTTGTTTGAATTTATGTACAAATATAACATGATTCTCCTACTATTATGAATGCTATGTCTTAGCTTAAAATCACTTGATAAATAGAGTTCTTCTAATGTTGTTAGTGATTTATACTAAAGAATAACATTAATAATAAGCTTAGGTGGAAATGGTAAAGCAAGAAATCATAATTTAACATGTAAGTTGCAACATTCTTTAATTTAAGTAACATTTGAGAAGTTTTGTTTGTTGTTTTAGTTTCAACCAAAAAAAATGTAGAACTTGGAAAAGATCATAAGATCTTTTTATTGATTGATAGACTAATTTAACGAGAATAAATAATTTGTAAAGAGTCTTAGTTGAAGGATCAAATTGAATAAAATAAAAAGTTTAAATTAAATAAATTATTCTTAAAATAAAATTGAAATTATATATGTATTCTACAGTAATAAAAAAAAACATGCTGTTGAAATTTGATTAACATTGACGTGAAACAAAAAAGAAATTGTAATGTTAAGGGATTAAATTAAAAATAAAAATAAAAATAAAAATCAAAGTTTGTCAGTTTTTTGAATTAATAAAATAGAAACTCAAAATTCAACCCATTATTTAAGTTTACTTGAATAACTTAAAATTGAAAACTACATACCAATTCCAATAGAACTCTCCGGAACGCCCTATTCCACAGGATCACATCTCCCACGCATAAGTCTAAGAGAGTCAGTCAGTCATAACATTTCAATCTTGACCCGTCACCACCGCCAATCTCCGCCACGGAACCGCCGCTCGTCCTTCGCTTCTCCGGCGGATTCCTTTTATAAAAGGTACTCTCTTAACCTAACAATACCTGCTCATACATACTCACATCTTTACCTTCATCGTCGCCCTCTGATCTATAATTAACTAACAATCTTAGCTGAAATTGTGACTTTCCATCCATTTCCTTTAATACTCACAATTTTGTATACGGAATTTCACTAAATTTCGAGTCTTCGGCGCTTCCCGGTAAGTTGCAACGAGTTGCTAACTTTCTTTCTTTTTTATCGTCTTATTTTTTGTCTTTATGAATTTTTCTGGATTCTGATTGAATAAGAACTTAATATATTTTCTTCAAGTGTTAGCAATCACAGGTGCTTGCTTTCAGTTTTATGTTGTGTTTGTAAACTCTCCTATTTTTGCTCTAACTAGAAGTATTGTATGAGAGAGAGAGAGAGAGAGAGAGAGAGAGAGAGAGAGAGAGAGATTGTGTGTTAATTTGAATGATCTTTTGAGTTTTGAGGACTTAATTTAGGAATGAAGATTTTCTCAACTTTATATTCATGATTTCCTTTACTAATTACTATTAGCTAGTTCTTCATGATTGTAGAATTGGCCGATGATGGTTTTTATCCGCTAGTACTCCACTCACTAGCCAACCAGTTAAGATGAGTCTAATGTTTATCATGAACCATTCAAGCTTAACTACTAATTTATGGTTTTTTGAATAGTTTTTATTCATATATGATTGTTCATGGTTACACCATCAACTGAATAGCTTAATGGCTTAGACCTTGGGGCCAAGCTTTTTACTTTTGTAGCGTCATATAATCTGGAAGAGTCTTAAATGATGTGTAGATTTTGACTTGTAATAAGCAAATATATTGTCCTGGAGGTGGCATGTGAGGCCGAAATGTTAGTCAGGCTTATTTTTTGTTGTTTGGGAGGATAGTTTTTTGAAAACTTAGCCCAGCTTCTAGAGTGGTATGTGTGGTAGTACTTTCAAATGATCGATATTAACCAACTATAAGTTTTTTCCCATTGCAGAGCTACTTCCAGCAGCATTTGTCACAGATGGCTTCTTCCTTCCGAACATTCCTGAACAGTCCAGTTGGTCCAAAAACAACTCACTTTTGGGGGCCTGTTGCCAATTGGGGATTTGTTCTTGCAGTATGCTTAACTACCAATATTTTAAGATTTTACAAATATAGGTTTTTGATATGTTCAGTTGTTCACCTTTTGAAAAAAAATATGCTGGATCTGAGAAAGATCTTTAAGTCTCCTGTCTGAACATTATTGGTTATTGTGTTAGGGACTGGTGGACATGAACAAGCCCCCGGAAATGATTTCTGCCAACATGACAACAGGTAAAAAGTACAAGATAGTTTGCAAATGCTTTGTACTTTTCTTGGTACCTAGTTTCACCCCCTCCCATTCTGTTCTTGCAGCAATGTGTGTCTATTCAGCATTGTTCATGAGGTTTGCATGGATGGTACAGCCACGAAACTATCTGCTGCTGGCATGTCATGCTTCAAATGAGACAGTACAACTCTACCACCTTTCCCGTTGGGCTAGAGCTCAGGGGTAAGTATGGTGTTTCTAGTTTACATTGAGCTCATCTTTTTTCCCCCCTCTGCAATTAGTTCACAGTGTTTTACCCGACTTTGTTGCCTGTTCTCTGTTTTATATTGACTTCTTAGTAAGTTCTTACTATCTTTAGAAATGCTTGTGGGAGATTTTATTCTGATAAATTGAGCAAATATTCAAGGTCATGGCCAAATCATATACTAACTAACCTTCAGATAATTTCGTGATCAGGATTGAAATTTTCTGATATGATGAACTGAAGATAATGTTTACATTCTCTTAAGATATCTGAAGTTTATGAACAAGAAATAATCAAATACTTGGGATAATATGCATCTGCTGTAACTATGTAATTTTTCTACTCTAGAGGAGAGAGATGTCTTTGCTTGGTAGAGTGGAAGAAAATTGGAAGGATGGAAAATTGGAGTAGAAAATGGAAAGATGAAAAATATCTTTTCCCCTTCTATTGGCATGCTTGGTAGGATAGATGGAAAAATTGAAAGAAAATAAAGCTTAGCTTTTGAAAAATACATAGGTTTGAACTAATTCATATCTCTCTCAGATTTCCTCTCCTTTCCTTTATTCCTTCCAGATTGGAATGATTTGATGTCGCACATGAGGATGGAAAATAATTATCCCTCTTATTTTCATTCCTCTCACTTTCCTTTCCAGCCAAGCTCACTCAAAATATATTTTCTTTTCACTTTTCCACTCAACCAAGCACATGTCAATATTCTTTGATTTTATAAAATGCATTTGGTTTGGAGCTTAAATTTAGAGAACCATGTTAAGTTCGAATGTGTTACAGTTAATGTTTTTCATTCATATAGGAGAATGGATTTGTTTGTTGTTTTGGTATGGTACCTATTGTTTCAAGTTGTTAAAAGGCATGGGATTGTTGTAGTAAAAGACAAGTTTGAGTATATCTAATGTAGTTTCAAATGTTGTCTAGGTATTTGTCTGAGAAGAAAGAGGAAGCCCCATCTCAGTAAAGTACCTTGCTTCTCAAGCTGCTTTTCTTTTCATTTTGAGTTTCTGCTTCTTTTCCTTTCGGTAATCCTCGAAGAATGTGTCCTGAGCTTAGCTAATAAAGAATTGATTGAATCAGTTTAACATTCATTTGATCAAAGCTTCAGACAAGCCAATTACTTCCCCCCTTTGCCATTATGTGTGACAATCACTGTTGATTTAATGAATCTTTTCTTGATTTTTCTGATCATAAATGTACAATGGTGTAGAATCAAAGTCTTATACATCATCAATCATCCTGTACATAACTTAGAGGTAGCACAATTTTATTTTGAAAAAATACACATCTCAGGATTCGAGTTTCATATCGTTGGATATCATCATCACCTATTAAGAGTGACTGCATGTCCAACTACTAAGCTTTGGATGCAACAAAACTGAACTTTGCTTGACTGTAATAATGAGACTAAACATTTGCTTCAGAACAGTTTCTGTCAAACCTGTCATACAGAAATACACATTCCTTGGCCAGAATATACATTGATAACATGCCCATGCTAATATATGAACTCATCATAATTGTATTTTTTTTTTTTAAAAAAAGACGAATCTCGCTGTGTATGTTTGACGGTTTAAGTAAAGACAGATCTGAATCATAATGGCGGGAAATAGGAATTTATAATAACATTCGACTGACGGCCATTCCTATGAGAATTGACGCACGAAGCAATGCTAGATTAACAAAGCAGACATACAGATTAACGTTGTGATATTAACAAAGAAGCTGAATGCAAATTTAAATGTCGCTGATCCCCGTTCTTTGTTCCTACGATTCAATGACAAGAAGGATGAATTTCTACTGTTACTCGCTCTTTGTTTTTTCATGGCTACTTTTGTTGTAGTCGTTGCCTGAGATCAACAACGCAATGCCGGAACCCGAAGAATGCAAGACGTACATAGTCCAAATGGACCCTTCTCGTACACCTCCTTCCTTCTCCACCCACGAGTTATGGCACCGGTCTATTCTTCTATCATTGTCCAACCCTGTTGATGATGAAGCCATGTTGCTCTACTCTTACAACCACGTCATTCAAGGCTTTAGTGCCAGGCTTACATCCTCTCAACTATATGAAATCGAGAAATCTTCAGCTCATCTCGCTACGTATCAGGAGTCATTCGGCAAGCTATTCACGACGCACTCCCCAAGCTTCCTTGGACTAAAACATAACATTGGCTTATGGCCGGCTGCTTCGTATGGTGAAGGTGTGATCATAGGTGTTCTCGATAAGGGAATTTGGACGGAAAGCGAGAGTTTTAGTGACAAGGGAATGCCACCGATACCACCGAGATGGAAGGGAAAGTGAGAGAATGGCACAGCCTTTAGCCCTCCAGCTTGCAACAACAAGCTCATTGGTGCTCGATCATTCAGCAAAGGAATTCGCGCTGCACTAGGAAATATCTCGAACGAATTAGACTATGTCTCACCGCGAGATTTCGATGGACATGGCACCCACACATCGTCCACGGCTGCAGGTAATCATGTACTTGGAGTGAGTCACTTTGGATTAGCAAGAGGCACAGCAAGAGGGGTAGCACCACATGCACATGTTGCCATGTATAAAGTCCTGTGGGAAACAGATTCCGGGAATAGTGCAGCAAGTGATGTATTAGCTGGGATGGACCAAGCCATCGCAGACGGTGTTGATATCATGTCGATATCTCTCGGTTTTGACCAGGTGCCTTATTTCAAAGATCTCATTGCTATCGCTTCTCTTTCAGCAGTCGAGAAAGGGATTGTCGTTGTTTGTGCAGCCGGCAACGATGGATCTCATAATTCAACGTACAACGGAGCACCTTGGATCACGACCGTAGGGGCTGGTACACTCGATCGCAGTTTCACAGCCAAAGTAACTCTAGGTAACGGGGCTACTTTTGAAGGAACATCATACTTCCCGGAAAGCATTTACATTAGCGATACAGCATTGTATTATGGAAAAGCTGATACAAATAAAGCAATATGCAACCTGGGAGCACTGGATTCAAAGGAAACAGCCGGGAAAGTAGTCGTCTGTGATAACGGCGACGGTAAGACTGATGTTTACAGTCAAATGGAGGAGCTTAACAGAGTAAGTGCTTATGCAGGAATATTTATATCGGACATGCTCCCGAAGACTACAGCATTCCTAGTCTTGTTTTGCCGACAAGTTCAGGAAAGTTGGTAAAAGAGTATGTGTTAAATGCAAGTGAAGCACATATCAGAAGCATAAGGTTCATGCTCACAAGCTTGAGCATAAAACCAGCACCCGAAGTTGCCGATTTCTCTTCGAGAGGACCGGATCCCATAAACCTGAACGTTTTGAAACCGGATATTATTGCTCCGGGAGTTGACATATTGGCAGCAGTAGTACTAAACAGGGCTTTCATGGAGACAGGGAACTATAGGTTGGCGACGGACTACGCGTTATACTCGGGCACATCAATGGCGGCACCCCACGTTGCAGGTGTGGCGGCTTTGTTGAAAGCCGTCCACCCCGAATGGAGCCCGGCAGCCATCCGGTCAGCAATGATGACCACTGCATATAACATTAACAACAACGGAACTTCTTTGACGAATCAACTCCTTAACATCCCAGGAACACCACTAGATTATGGGGCAGGCCACATTGACCCCAACAAAGCTATGGATCCTGGACTCATCTACGACATCGAATTCCAGGAGTACGTCGACTTCCTCTGCGGCCTCGGGTACAACGAGGCGCAGATGAGAGCCGTTCTTAGACGAAGTCGATGGGATTGCAGCCGAGGGAGAAACGAACTGAATTATCCATCGTTTATATCAATTTTGAGCAAAGATGAGAAGTCACCCAAGGTAAAGAAGTTCAGCAGGGTGGTGACTAATGTGGGAGACGAGGAATCAAGCTATCAGGCCAAGGCAACAATTTCGAATGAAATGAGGATAACAGTGGAGCCGGCTACTCTAACATTCAGTGACAAGTACCAGAAACAAAGCTTTTCTGTGAGTGTAGAGATAAGTGAAGAAGCTCCCCCGGTGGTTTTCGGGTATATAAAGTGGAGTGATCAACATTCTCACGTAGTGTCAAGCCCCATAGTAGTCCTCAACTTGTAGGTAACACTCTTCCTATTATCCATTATCCATCAAGTCATTCTCAAAATGTTTATTTCATAAATTTGACCAAAATCGAAAAAAAATTAAATAAAGTTTAAATTATAAAATAAGACTCAACTAAAATTAAACTTTTAGTAATAAGATGATCAATTTTCAAGTTTGAATCCCTCAACTTTGCTTGTTAAATATGTATCGCATATGAACTTTTTTTTGAAGAAATATATATGTATATCGTATATGGTTATAGAAAAATCGTTTAAATTAAAACCAATTAGTATCATAATATTATAAATATTACAATTTAATTTGATTAGAAACTTGAACAACTCGACTCGACTCAAATTTCATAAACTCGTGTCAACTAAAAAAATTCAAATAAACTTTGAGTTGTAAAATAGAACTCATCAACTCAATTAACTTATTTTTTATTTTTTTAACTCAACTCGAACGAATACTCATACTTACTCGAGGAGACATCATATACACATGCATTTGATTGATGTATATTCAAAAGAAATTTTTAAATTTGCCTTGGCTGCCACCGATATCTATTTACCTTATTGAGTATATAATTACTGCTACAAACTATTAATTTTTGGGCGATGTGAGGTGATAATTCTTCCCCATCCGTAACCGACCCCCAGACCCAAATTTTTAAATCTCTGGTTTTTTTTATGGTGTTCAGTCTACCCTTTTTAAAATTATCGGTGGCGACTCCCCACTTATTACTTTTAACACCTCTATTTATTTATTCCATTTTATTCAAAATACGATCTTTTTCAAGAATTTTTCCTAAATCTGATTTAAAAAAATGAAAACTTGTAAAAAAAAAATTAATCGCTACAAAGATATAAATGCTTATTGATTTTTGAATTATGTATATTATGCAAACACTTCTATTTATAGACTAAAAAATCTTAAAAGTAGAAAAAAAACTAGTATCTTTTACCTATTGAATAAATAAAAGTAGTTACAAATTAACTGATATTTCAACCTTAAAAATAGGGATTTTATTTTAATACACAGCCCGTGTAAAATATTTTTACACAGTCCTTCTATTAGATCTAAAATTTAAAACCCTAACCCTAACACCCTAAATTCTAAACCCTAAGCCCTAAACTCTAACTCTAACCCCTAAACTTTAAACCCTACAACCTAAACCCCTAAACTTAAAAAGCACGTGTAAACTTTAATTTACACGGATTGTGTATCAAACTTTTTCTCTAAAAATAGTATCAATAATTTCTTCAAAACAAATTGTTTTATCCCTCCTAATTAATATGCATATATCACTAACTTTCAGGTCAATCTCATGATTAGGTACACTAGTAATCTTTAGATACCATAGAAAATCGATCTATGCCATTTTAAATTTTTTATCCTAAAATTTTATTTTTAAAAAAAATTATATGCAAATTTTATATATGATATACTAAACATAAAAGATTATTGACACCATTTTTTATATTCTAACATTTCAATTTAAGTTTCTTAAATTTTTTAACACCTCAATTTAAATTTGACACAAACATTTGTTATTTAAACCATTGAAAATGACAAAATGATTGAGACTTTGTTGACATAATCTACTTTGGAATGTAACCATCCCTAAAACAAAAGTAGACAAGCTAAAGTTGGAGTCTGAATCATTCTTTCATTGTATTATTAATCCATTAGTTTTCATTTATATATTTAATTATTTTTGACATATATGATTTTATATTTTGGAAGGGGCTTGAAAAATATCGTTTATCATATAGTTGATGGAACCAATAACAATCAAACACAATGTTGTGTACAGTTCAAAGAAGCCAGATAGTTGTACAATATGTATAATTGCATGGTTCACGGGATAAGTGTCAGTATAATTGTACAACTTTCGGTCCAGTATTTTTTTTCTCCATATTTATGTTTTATACTAAACAAATTAAGTTTATAGTTTAAGATTAAGATTTAGGCTTAGATTTAGGAAATTTAGGGTAGAGAATTTTTAAAGTTTAGGGGTTAGGATTTAAGATTAAAACTTAAAATTTAATTTTTTTAGCATTGGAGCATAAAAAAATATCAAAAAGTGACGGAGAATTTTTATCTTTCCAATGCAAAGACAATATCTTTGATTGTTGGGTGTTCGATTAATTGTCTAACGTGCGACAATTTACATTTTTCTCCCAAAGGAATCAATCCCTCCCAATATTAGAAAATATTAAGAACATATAAATAATTTATTAGTATATTTTTTAGAGTTCTTTTCGCTCTCATCTCATTAATATACTTTTATTAATTATCTAAAACGCAACCCTTACCCTTAATCTTATGCCTAATTATTAAATATGTCAATGATTAACTCTCTCGTGTTATGGGAATGACCAAAAGCAACCTAAACTACAAATTTTGTAACTATGTTCACATAAACTCGATTAAAAAAATTCAAATAGATTTTAAGTGGTAAAATAAGATTCGTCAACTCTATTAATTCTAAATTTTTTATTTTTAACTCAACTCGATCGAATATGTTCGTTTGAGGGATTTTCCTTTTGGCGACCACCGTTACCAATTCGAAGGTCCCAAGGAAATGTGGGTCTTTCTCCCTTCCGAAAACAAGGATCTTTAAAGGATAATAGGGGTTATTTTTTCTAGTTGTTTTCCTTTTGCTCTATTTTGCTGGTTGTCGACTTTTGTTTTGTTTCCCTCTGGTGCAGGGAGAGAGCTCTTTTGAAAGGAGAGATAAACATCAAATATTGGTTCCTTTTGTCTCTATATCGTTTTTGTTGAGGTTTACCGAGCCTCTATGCTCCTCTAGCGTCAAAATTTCTGCTCGATATCAGTGGCGGATCTTGGTGTGACGGTTTGGGGGGGGTTTAATCAAAATTTTTAAAATATTTGGAGGTCTAATAAAATTTTTTGAAAATTTTGAAGATTTAATGAGATTATTTTTAAAAAAATTAAAGTTCTTATTAAAATTTTCAAAAAATATTATGAGACTTAATGACAATTTCAATAATTTTGAAGAGTTTAATTGAATATATTCCAAAAATTTAAGACTTAATGAACAATCCTAACAAATTTTTGAGTGGCTAATTAAAATTATTAATAAAATTAAGGGGTGTATTTTAAATTTCCCCAGACCTTGGGGGTGCCAAGGCGCCCACTGCTTAGCTTGAAATCCGCCTCTGCTCGATATAGTTTGCCCCCAAGCTTTCGTCAAGCCTCACCGTCCACCTCTAAAACCCTTTTTTCAAGATGATGATTCGTCCATGTCCAAATCGTTTCCCTCTTCCCTCACCAACACTCTCTCTCTCTGGAGAGGCCATGGTGTATATCAACCAATGAAGAACTTTGATCAAGCTCATAGTTTCAAGGAACGAGCCTTGTTGCCTCTGGTCTCTGTTGGTCTTGGTTCGAATCTAGGTGATACTTCGTCGAATAGGACTCAATCTGCAGAAAGGAAAGCTTGTCTCAAACCTTTGAGCTCTCACGAAGATGATAACCTATCATATTTGTACCGGGTGTTTTGACGAGATTGCACGAAATCTTTGTAACGAGTGATTGGTTTCCTCTCGAGTGTTGGATGCGTTGTTTACGCCTTTGTTGGCTTTTTGTTCTTGGTGGTTGGTCGCTTATTTTCGGGTTGATTTTTCAATTGTTCTTTGTATGTTTGGATTTTAGTTAATAAATTGTCTTCTTACTATGAAAAAAAGATAAAATTCTAATACAAGAACACTATATTTTTTTTTGTTTAACCATCAATATTTAACCTATTGGTTGACTAATCTGAATCGAGTACTGCAAGAACTCGTTATGAGACGACATCTTAACACAATTTACTCTATTCACCTCATTAAAATTTGAACCCCTAACAATATTTTTGATTGTTGGGTGTTCGATTAATTATTTAACAAATGACACTTTATTTATCCCTCCCAAAAGAGTCGCCCCGCAACAATACTATTCAGAACATATAAATAATTTATTAATATATTTTTTAGAATTCTTCATCCTTATCTCATTAATATACTTTTATTAATTATCTAATACACAATCCTTACCCTTAACCTCATACCTAATTAGGGTTGAATATTCGATCGAGTCAAGTCGAGTCAAAAAATTTTGAGTTGATGAGTCTTATTTTATAACTCAAGTTTTATTTGAAGTTTTTGAATCAAGCCATGTTTATGAAATTACGAGTCGAATATTTTTTCATCAAGTCGAGTCGATTATTTCACTTTTTTCGAATCGAGTTTTACTCACCCCTATACCTAATAGTTAATATGTCAATAAACACGATTAACTCTCTCATTTTATGAGAATGATCAAAAGACAATCTAAAGAGCAAATTTTGTGAATAGAATTTGTTTGTCCTTTTTTGTGTCCCACCAATAATTTTATGTCACGTGTATTAATAATTTTTTTATTTTTTATTTAATTGATAATACATGTGGTATAAAATCATTAGTGAGTATATAAAAACAAGAAAAGGAGCAGACAAATTATATTCAAATTTTGTAATTCTATTGTAACAACCCAATTTTTTGGTTTAGTAATCGGGTCTCGGACTCAGATTTTAGGCCTTTTAATTTGTGGTTCAAATAAATGGTTTACCCATTTTGTTAGGATATTTAAATAAAAGAAAGGGGCTGAAAAGAAAAGAGGAAGAAGAAGATGATATGATATGATGTGAGAGAGAGAAAAATAGACAGATGGGAGAGAAAAAGAGGGAAAGCGCTTTGAATCTCGATTTACCGTAGTCCAAGTCTTCATTCGTGACACCACCGATATCATTAAAAAGAAATCGCTGAGACGAGTAGATCAGTGGTCACCTTGTCGCCGTCACCGTTGTCGTCCGTCGGGGCAAGAGAAAACAAATTGCAAGTTGTTGTGTAGATGTGGTTTCGGTGGTCAAAATTAGATTTTGAGGCCACTGGTGTGCTCCCTGGCTTCGGGACAACGGGGTTGGAGTTCACTGTTGCCATTCGACCACTAGAGAACTCTCCACGCTCGACCACCGGGGGTGGGTGTGCATTTGCCCAAGTGGGTGCACCATGTTAAGGTGCACCACGCCATACTAGATTGGGCTACTTAGGTGCACATACTCCATGCCGCACCAGATCATTGCCTGTGAGTGCACCCTAGCTATTGTGTACCATGCCATATTAGATCATCTGAGAGGCTGACCAGACTTTGATCGCGTTGACTAGCCGTTGACCGGTGTTGATCGACCGTTTACTTTTTTCGGGAGACCCTACTTGGGGATTTCTCAATGCTCTGAGTTCGTTGAAAATGTCAAAATAAAAGGACATAAACGATTGTTATTTAAATAATTGAAAATGTCAAAATGATTGAGACTTTGTTCACTTAATTTACTTTGGAAAGTAATCATCCCTAAAAGACAAGTAGACAAGCTAAATTTGGAGTGTGAATCACACTCCGATACTTCCATTGTATTTTTAGTCCATTATATACTTAATTATTATTCACAAATACGATTAATGGTGCATATTTGTTTTATCCAAAGAATTTATGAACTCGAATATTGGATTTAAAGAGACAGTTGGAGGAGCTTGGTCGAGGATTTATTGATAACCGCTTAAGGTCAGTACACCTCGAACTCCGGAATGCTTCATGAGCATTATAAGTGTAATTGCCTTGCTTGTTAGTGTTCGTAAAATAGGTAGATGATAAATAAGCATGTTTAGAAACCGGTATGCATGATGGCATTGAGGATATCTCGAGACTTGTATGAGCTTTAGAGACCGTGCCAGGTCGCTCATATATTTCTATAATTATTTGATGACTGAATTAAATTATATATTGTGATGCTTTGGTGCTAGTGTATGAAATTGACATGTTCGATCGAAATTACACTTAATGGACTGATAATCGGTAATATTCGAATAAATAATCAATAAGTCGAGATTTAATATTGATTGATTAAATACGTTAGTAAACAAACCTTAATGACTTTCATAAGCTTTAGGGATCGAATAAAGCATTGTAAAATTGTAAATTAAGGAATTGGTACGAACCCATAAGTAGGGTATCGGTACGGGCTTCGGCCATACCGGTACGCGATTGGGGTCTGTATCATTACGGGTCTACCCGTATCGGTACTTGTAGAAATCTAGGATTTCTAGTAAGCAATATTTGTATCGGTACGTGTGTGAGTACCAATACCCAAGGGTACTGTATCAATACTCGTGTTTGAATACTTGTACCCACTAAATAAAATAGTTTATAATACTAATAAAATGATGCAAATTGACGTGAAATATTAACGAGATAATGTGGATTAATAGATATAATTATTGAGGATGATTAATGTACACTTCCATAATATATTAACAAGTTGGTAACTTAATGGTGGTTTGTTATTGGATAGAAACCATAGAAATTGGTAATTATGTAGATGTTGTGTGTTGTATGGTAACCATGTCCTTGCTATGTGTTGAAATGGACTCTTGGTTGGTTGAGTTGCATTTTTTGATAGGATCCGGATACCCAGTGAGAGAAAGAGTGTGTTGCAATACCATGGTTAAAGATTTTTGAATGTATGATCCCGATGCGTAGTGGAACTGGGCCGCATTCGACGATGCTTGACGAGAGATTCCAAACGTCGAAAACGTTAGGCACTTATTTGGCCCAAAATAAAGTTTAGGCACCTAACTGGAAAAAGGGTATAGTTTGGGCACTTATTTGACTGTTAAACCTATTTTTTTAAGATACAAAATTCATTTATATCATATAGACAAAACTTCTCGAATTCATATTTTATAGAAAGAATAACATTCTTTATTTTACTGAAAGAATTCATTGAGTTCACACCAAATTATTTTTTATTATCCATGGAGCCTTGAATCTTAATATATTTCTAAATGCCACATATATGACCTTTCATTCCCTATGGCTATTATCATGAAGCCCTACCATTCCATTCATCCGACACTTCACTAACTCAAGTATCATAGAATGTCTCTGACGCCGGGAGTTTAGAGTAAACGTCATGTATTGATATATACCACTAATTATATGTACTGATATGTATCATTAACTATTTTAATAACTTTTAAAATTATAGGATCTAAAACATGATTATTCTTTTTTTAAATAAAATGCGTTAAAACGCTTTCTGTACCACTTTTTTCAGATTTTTTAATTGAAAATAATAAATTTATTAAAATAAAAAGAGGTCAAAAATAAAAAATAAAAACTAAAAAAGTAGCCCAAAAAGTGTTTTAACATATATTATTCTAAAAAAATCACGTTTTAGGTCCTTATAATTTCAAAAGTTATTAAAATATTTAATAGTATATATGCATATGATTAATGGTGCATATTGGTACATAACGTTTACTCTAAAATTTTTCCTCCGACGCCTCTTAATTTTATAAATTTCACAGTCCTCAACTTGATCCAATTTCCAAATCTAACTCCAATTAAAAGGACAAACGATTGCTATTTAAATAATTGAAAATGTCAAAATGATTGAGACTTTGTTCACTTAATTTACTTTGGAAAGTAATCATCCCTAAAAGACAAGTAGACAAGCTAAAGTTGGAGTCTGAATCACACTCCCATACTTCCATTGTATTTTTAATCCATTATATGCTTAATTATTATTCACAAATATGATTAATGGTTCATATTTATTTTATTCGAAGAATTTATGAACTCGAATATTGGATTTAAAGAGACGGTTGGAGGAGCTTGGTCGAGGATTTATCAATAATCGCTTAAGGTCAGTATACCTCAAACTCCGAAATGCTTCATGAGCACCATAAGTGTAATTGCCTTGCTTGTTAGTGTGCGTAAAATTGGTAGATGATAAATAAACATGTTTAGAGACCGGTATCATAAGAATTGATATATATGCTATGCATGTTGGCGTTAAGGATGTCTTGAGACTTGTATGAGCTTTAGAGACCGTGTAAGGTCACTCATATATTTCTATAATTATTTAATGACCGAATTAAATTGACATGTTCGATAGAAATTACAATTAATGTACTGATAATTGGTAATATTTAAATAAATGATCAATAAGTCAGGATTTAATATTAATTGATTAAATACATTAGTAAACAAACCCTAATAATTTTTATAAGCATTAGGGATAGAATAAAGCGTTGTAAAATTGTAATTCAAGGAATTGGTACAAACCCGTAAATAGGGTATCGGTACGGGCTTTGACTGTTCCGGTACGTGATTGGGGGCCATATCGGTACGGGTCTGTTAGGATTTTTGTTTTGATATAATAATTGAAAAATAGTTTTGGACTAAATTGAAAAGATTTCAAAAATGATTTTAAGTCCAAACAACTTGAAAATAAGTTTGAGGTATTTTCAAAAGGTTTTGGAAGTGTTTAAAATGTTTTAAAGTAGCCAAACTCAAGTTTTCATCACAACCGTACCAATACGGTTACACCTCGTATCGATATACTTTAGGGTTTTAGCTACATGATTTTTCTAGAACCGAAAACCCATACCGGTACAAGCTTAGACGTATCGATACAGATAGGAGTCGTACCGATGCGTATATAGGCGTACCGATCCTTGCTTTTCAAATCCACAACGGCTAGTTCAACCCAACGTCTATTTCTCTGCAGCGTGCCGATACGCCGTATCGATACAGACTGTAGCGTACTGAAACACCGTACCGATACACTCCAAAGGCGTATCGATATACTAAGGTTGTGGCGAGCATAACAGCTAGTTTTTGAAGAACGATTATTAATACGGCTACTCGTGTATCGATTCGGTTGTCTCTAGAACTGCATTTATTACGGGAAATAAAGTCTCCAATGGATCCATATCATCCCCAACGGTCTCTAACGGCTAATAACTCATTTGGGAGTATAAAAGGACCCTTCAAGCACCTGGAACAACGAATGATCAACATGCCAACTTGTCTATGATTGTAATTTAGTCTTTTGTGCTTTAATTCCCGTTCTTTGTATAGACTACACTTGTGCCAAAATGTTTATGCATGCTCAAGTGTATTAGGTGACACCATCCTTAGCTAACACCATCGTTGAACTCCCTAGCGACAAAAAAAGTTGATTTGCAACTTGTCGTAACCTTCCCGTCGTCAGACGCCGTTGCACGTGCTGCAGACGCTATAATGTGAGTTTTACATTTTGGTTTTTAAGGATTTTGAGGTTTTTTGAAATATTAGGATTTTTTTGAAAAAATTTTAAATAAAAATTAATTAAATGAAATTAGAAATTAAAATCTATCACGTGTCAAAATTCAATTGGTTAACATTTTTTAACGATAGTTAACTACAAGACACCTAAAATTAACGAAGTAAAACGTTAAAAACATATTTTATAAAAAAAAAATAGACACTTAAAGTTAAAAGATATAATTTAAACATTTAATTTTATATTAAGCCATTTTATTTCACAATAAAAATTACCCATTGTATATGAAAAACTTGACTTTTGAGAATAATACATCACAATGTACAAATGCAACTATAGCATGAGCGAAGTAAAAAGAAAGGAAGAAAGATTGCGGTGGTGATAGAATTAAAAAAAAGTATGTGAGATTTTTTAAAATGAGTGGGGATACAACTATAGCATGATAGAAGTAAAAAATTATCCTTCCCCACTCCCAATATTTTTTTTTCACTTTGATTATATATATATATATTTAAAATTTATTTATTTATAAATTTGCGTCACACTTTTAAATATTTATATTTTGCCTTTAATCTCAAATTATGGCTTCGTCCCTGGGGAGACATGATGAATATTATTTTCTCTAAGGGTGTCGATATTATTTTTCATGAGGTGTCAACATTCTTCTAAGGGTAAAATTTTGATACACGGACTATGTAAAAATGATTTTACAAAAGCCTCCATATTTATATTATAAAATCCAAAACCTAAATTCTTAACCATAACCCTTAAACTCTAAACCCTAAATTCTAAACACTAACCTTAAATTCTAAACCCTACAACCTAAGCCTCTAAACTTTAAACCCTAATTGTAAAACCTAAATTTGATTTTGATATAACAAATTGTTTGAGGACCAAATTGCAAAAGTAAGTAAATTTTTAAGTATTCAAAAGTCTCACAAAATGACAAGGAAAAGTTTTTCTAAGTCTAAAACTTAAACCCAAAAATATTTCTAAGTATTTCAAGCCAAATTTAACAAATACCCCCAGGCGTATCGATACACCTTAAGGTTTTTCGATACGGGTTTCACTACTGGAATTTTAATTTTGCACCCCGTTTTGATACTGCTACACCCGTTTCGATACGACCTTCATCTGAGCTTGTATTTTAGGTTATGCATATCGATACGACTATGTTTGATACATCATTCATCTGGGTTAAGTTTTTGCTTAAGCATACCACCACCGTATCGGTACAGGTTGACGAGATCTTTAAAAATCTTTGCATTTAAAAATATGACCATTGCCTTGTCAGTTATTGGAATCAGCTACTTTGAAAATTGGTTACACTGTATCGATACGCTCACTAGGCGTACTGATGCAATTTTCACTAGACTTTTTTCTCATATTCCAGTGAGCAAAATCCGTACCTATACGGCTATATCGTATCGATACGCCCTTATTTTTAATCTTTATCCATTTCGATACGCTCTTACGCGTATCGATACGCTATTTCACAATGACTCTTTCTTCTTTTGACATGTATCGATACAGCTCTTTGTGTACCGATACAGATGGTTGACATACATCATTTATCACAGGAAATAAGCTCTCCAATGGCTATATTCAATCCTCTAACCACTCAAACGGATAGAAATCAATGAATGAGTATAAATAGAAGTTTCCAAAGCCACTACAACAACTATTGAACGACTATTGATCAACTAACAAGCATTCAAGCAAAATCCAACCACTTTGAGCTTTTAGAGTCAAACCCTTGTAAACCCAACTTGTGTATTTTCATTTGTAACTTTTAGATTCAAGTTTGGGTTTGTGAGCAATTTTAATTGGGCAAACAAATTCACCTTTGAGAGGACATTTTTGTGTTTGCAAACCACTTCTTGTAAAAGAGTGAACCTTGATCAAGCTTTGGGTAGAAAGCTTGGATCCATTGTAACAGTTGCCTCTTTAGACTAGAAAAATGGAAGAATTCAGTAGTGGATTGTTTGAAATCCTTAGTGGGGAGCTAAGGTAGTGGATGTAGAGCTTGTTAGAAGCTTGAACCACTATAAATTCTCGTGTCTTCAATTTTTCATTTTCCATTTGCTTCCCTTCAATTTTTAATTGTCAATTCACCCCTCTTGTCCATTTGTCATCAATTGATCATCCTAACAATTGGTATTAGAGCCTACTTAACCGAAGGTCTAACCACTTTTGAGGTGATCCTAGAAGGTGATTCAATCAATAGAAGACAAAGCTATGGCATCCACTTCCGACAACCACCTTTATGAGTCTCAATCCATCACCAAACCTCTATATTTCAATGGGGATAATTATCCCTATTGGAAAAACCGTATGAGGCTCTTCATCAAATCCCATAACTACCTCCTATGGGATGTAGTGAAAGATAAATCAGCTATTCTGATGAAGAGAGAAGGTGATCAGCTAGTTCCAAAGTCCAAGCATGAAATGATAGAATGAAGATCAGAAGAAGCTTCAAATTCACGATAAAGCCATGCATATGCTATTTTTCTCACTTGAACCAGATGAGTACTCAAAGGTGTCCTCTTGCACAAGTGCAAAGGAAGTTTAGGACAAGTTAAAAGTTACGTACGAGGGCACCAACGAGGTAAAAGAGACCAAGATTGGACTCTTAAATTTGAGTTACGAGAACTTTAAGATAGAGCCGAATGAAGACATCTTAAATATGTTCGATCGATTCTCTGTTATAGTTAATGGTCTCAAAGGATTCGAAAAAGTTGTTCTGTAGGAGAAACTTGTTCAAAAACTCATATACTCACTTCTCGAGTCTTGGGATGGCAAGAGAACCGCCATCATTGAAGCTAAAGATCTTAAGATGTTGAAACTCGATGCACTCATGGGGTCTCTTCTCACCCATGAGATAATGAAGAAAATAAGAGAGGAAGAAAAGAAGAAAGAAGATATGAAGATCGAAAAGAAAAAATAGAGAAGAAGATTGGAATTGCTCTCAAAGCTTCACAGGATAAGAGTGATTCAAGCGAGGATGAATATGAGAAATTGGCTATGCTAGCCAAATGATTCACTCGGTTCATGAAATCCAACCGAGGAAGAAAGTTCAATCGGAGAAGGGATTTCAAGAACAAAAGCAAAGAAGAAGAGAAGGATCCCATAGTGTGCTATGAATATAAGAAGTCGGGACACATCAAGATCGATTGTCCCCAACTCAAGAAGAAAGGATTCGAGAAGAAAAAGAAGCACAAAGCCCATGTTGCCACTTAGAGCGATAAAGAATTGTCAAGTGATGAGGAGCACGAAGTTGCAAACCTTTGTCTCATGGCCTTTGAGGAGGATCTTAAGGTAACCTCAAACTCATCTAATGATTTAACTTATGATGAATTATTTGATGACTACAATGAGTTGCAAGAGGTTTACGACGAATTGGTTTTGAAATACAAAGAATCACATTTGAAAAACAAGAAAATAATTTTTGATTTGAAAAATCAAAATGATTCTTTGATCAAAACTAATTCGGAACTTGAAAAGAATGTTTGTGATTTACAAGACAATCAAAAATATTTTGAAAAGGAAAATGTTAATTTAAACAACCTTCTTTTCGAGCTTCATGATCATTACCACAATGAGGTAAATGATCTCAAAGCTTCATTGAACAAAGTTGGGAAATCTAGTTTTGATAAAGGACAATCATCAAAACCCAACTATGTGAAAAGGAACTTTGTTGGCTACAAACAAAAAGGTTTCCAAAGGCCCTCTAGAGGTAAAATGATTAGAAGTGTTTTGGTTCCTAAGAACCTAATCGCTTCTAATGATATTCATGTTATTGCTTCTTGGATTCCCAAGGGAACCAAGATTTTAGGAGCTAATATTCATGGACCCAAAATGATTTGGGTACCAAAAATCAAGACCTAATCTTTGTTTGTAGAGGGAAATTGCTACAAGGCTAAAGCTACATGTCCAAATTCATGGTTCCTTGATAGTGGATGTTCGAGACACATGACCGGAGACAAGAGTATATTATAGGAACTAAATCTAAAGAGAGGAGGATTAGTGACATTTGGCGACAACTCCAAAGGTCAAATTGAAGGAATTGGTTCCATTGGTAATCACTCTTCCACACTTATTGAAAATGTTTTATATGTCAATGGTCTTAAACACAATTTATTAAGCATAAGCCAACTTTGTGATAAAGGTTTCAATGTTCTTTTTGATTCAAATGGTTGTAAAATTTTTAACATTGAAACTACAAAATTGTGCTTATTGGTCATCACATAGGAAACATTTACATGGTGCATTTAGATGACATTCATATTTCAAATGCATGTTTTATTGTTAAAGATGAACATGACTCATGGCTATGGCATAGAAAACTAGGGCATGGAAGCATGAGTGTTTTATAAAAAATTGGTTTCAAAAGATCTAGTAAGAGGTTTGTCAAAAATTAAATTTTCTCTTGATAAAATTTGTGATGCGTGTGCAAAAAGCAAACATAAAAGAGTTTCTTTTAAACCTGTTAATGATGTTTCAACTAGTAGAGTTTTACAATTGATCCACATGGATCTTTTTGGTCCTATTAGAACAACTAGCTTGGGTGGAAAATCATATGCATTTGTTTTAGTAGATGATTACTCTAGATACACTTGGGTTCTATTCTTAAGTACTAAGGATGAGGCTTTAAAAAATTTCATCACATATTCAAAAATTACTCAAAATGATGTTGGTCAATCTATTTCTCATATTAGAAGTGACCACGGTACCAAATTTCAGAATTTAGGTTTTGAGAATTTTTGTAACTCAAATGGTATAAGCCATGATTTTTTCGCTCTTCGCACTCCTTAACAAAATGAGGTTGTTGAGAGGAAAAATTGAACTTTAGAAGAAATGGCTAGAACCATGCTTTGTGAAAACAATTTGCCAAAGTATTTTTGGGTGGAAGTGTAACGCCCCGATTTTGGGCCTAGCGGTTTTGAGGCTTGTTAGACGGTCTGGTGGACCGGGTGAGAGATTTGACTCGAGTTCAAGAATAAATATTTTTAAGTAATATAAAAATATAGAAAATGGTTAAAAAACATTTTTAAATATATGGAAAATATTGGTGAAATCAATTTTGGAAAATATGATTTGGAAGGGTGACATTTTGGTTAGTGACTAAAATGTAATTTTTGAAAACTATTTTTAAAGGTGACTAAATTGTAAAGGATCAAATTCTTAGAATCCCTAAGGAGATATTTTACCAATTTGTTGATGGTGATTTCTCCCTTCAATTAAGACATTTTAGCATGTGTTTTAATGGTATTTAAAAAGGGATTTTTGATATTAGAGTTAGTTAGTTGGTTTTAAAGAAATTTGACGTAAACTTTTCTCTCAACTTTCCTCTCTACCTCTTTTCTGCCAAACACTCTTGTTTTATCAAAATCCAGAGGTGAGGGATCTTTCTACTTGGATTCTTGATTTGTAATTGCTTCTTTACCTTTGATTTACAAAACCTCATTGAAATCTTGTGTTTTTCTAGTTTTAATCTACCAATTGAGGGAGAAATCACACAATAGAGGTAAGGTTTGTTCTTCTCCTCTATTTATGGTTCTTTATTGATATTCCCAAGTATTTGATCCTTGATTTATGATTTATAATCTGATTTTATGTTTTTATAGTGAATATTTGATTTAAATGGGTTTAATTGGTGAAATTATGGAAGATTCATAATGGATCTATTTTCCAGTGTTGATGATTGTTTTTAAACATATTTTGGATGATTTATAATGTTGATAAGTTGTTTTTAACATTGGAATCCCTAAACTCCTTGAATCCTTGATTATTAGGTTGTTAGATTTGTGTTTTTGTGGAGTTGTGGTGGCTGAATAGTTTCTGGAAGTTTAAAGATGATGTAATCCTATTTTTTGATGTTAATTGATGTTAATTAAAGTTTTAGATTGATAGATTGTGGCTGAGTTGTGTTTGGAAAGAGTTAGATGGTGATTTCGGTTGTTGTGGATGGGTAATTGTGAAATGATTGTGAGGTTTTGCAAGGAATTGTTGTTGCAGTGTTTTGAATGAATTGAGATGCATTAATTCTCTATTGTAATGTGGCTAAAATAGGGAAGGTCGATCCGAAAGCGATCGATGAAGCTTTGGAGGCTTTAGATGCTTGAATTTGCGTCGGTGAATTGAGGTTTCGCGTATCGATGAGTAAGAACGTGGATTTTAGCTTTGAAATGATTTAAAGGTGGTTTATAGGAGTTTAACTGAGCTTGAAAAGCTGGTTTAAACTCGAAAGTAAGTATGATGTGGTTTTCTCTCTCGGTCGTGCTATTGTGAAATGGTTTTATGCACTTGTTTTGATTTACATTGTACCTACTATTTAAGCATGTTTTAAAGTATGTGAGATACTATTTTTGATCATGAAATGATGATGGATGCACATGATAAGTGATCCATTTAAGTATATGGTTATACTTGTGGTTTAAGCATGTGTTGTTGCTTGGAAAATGATTTGGTTTAATGCTTATAAAAATAGTGGGGTAAATGGTGAATTATATTGGCAAGTGACGTGGATTAAAAATGTTATCGGATATAGTTGGTCGGCCATAGAATTGATAGTGTACTATAATAAGTCGCCTTGGATGTTTAGAGGTTTTGATTTGGTGTACCGAAAACTCTATCCAAGTACCCTAATGGTCGAGGGGTTATATGGTACCGTAAACTCCCGTTAGTGGGTTAAGTATCTAACCGAGGGTTGGGGTTGGTGTCCCCGTGGGTTGTAAGTGTACCTGGTTGTAATGTACCGCAATTGTGATTGTATCACTATTTCTGTTGAGATGGCTTGAAGTGTTGCGGGGACACTTGTTTGAATCCGTGTATCCGATGAACTATTTTTGGTAAAGGAACTTGTTTACGATCACTTGTAAGCCAATATAATTGTTAATGTATCACTGAAAGGTTTAAGTTGTATAATATGATTTATACATGTTTACTCTTTAAGCTTTGCATATGGTTGTTATGCATGAGAAGGCTTAAATTGAGGATTAGCAATGAGATTCACTGATGGTTAATGATACATGTTACATATGGTTTAATATGCTGGTTTTTAAAGATGTTAAGTGCATGCTTTTCAAGGCATAATGGTTTTAATGTTGTTTAAAAAAGGATTGAAATGAGATTTCAATGTGTGGTTGAGAAATGGTTTTAAAATGCCTTGATGGTGTGTTGTTTTTGAGCACTCCTCACTATGCTTACACTCTCTTTGCCCATCAATGTAGAGAATTAAAGTTTGGAAGGCAGTGGGAAGCAAGGGATCGACAAAGACTTAATATCAAAAGTATGTTTTTAAGTTAGACTATAAGTAATAATGGAAATAGGGTTTCTGTTGTTGTTTTGGGAGATGTTTTGTTAAACTCCCTGGTTGAGCAATTTTGTTTTGCTGCTCTTGGTTTGTAAATGGTCATTTTGGATTGTTTGTGGTGATGGTTTGAGATTTCATGCTTTGGTTTCTAGGAAGCATGCCTTTATATTTACCTTTGAAGCATGATGCCATGTTTAGATGTTGAACCTGAGAGGTTTTGTTGTAGAATGACTCTTGAATGTGTTGGATGTATGTTAGAAGCATGCTAGGGTGTTTTGGTGGGTTCAAAAGCATGTTAAACCAGTAAAAGATGACATTTCAGGTCCAGGTGTACCGGTACGGGTGTCCCTATTTTGGTACGGGTAAGCCATTTCAGGATTAGCGTACCGGTACGCGGGCAAGTATTTCGGTACATGCTTAGGAAAATTTATCTAGCATTTCAATACGCGGGGAACTGTTTCGATATGATACAGTGTATTCATGAAGGGTGTTTCGATACGCAGGGGCGTATTGGAATGAGTTTTGGCTAGTGGAATTTTAAGATTTTGAATTAACGAATGTGTATCGATACACCTTCTTATCTGTACCAATACGGTGGCAGTTAAGTTAGTTGTTTGGACTATCATAAGGTTTTGTTTTCTTTCGTTTTAGTCCCTGAATAATGTGGATACAATTACTTGAGTATGAATGATCGTTTTGGGCCGAGTTTTGGCATGAGAGCATGAAATTGAACTAATTAAAGGTTGGTAATATAAAAATAAGCCAAGTCCCTATAGTTCCTAAAATTGCAATTTGGTACCTAGAATGCATTTGTGTTCAATTGGATGTCGATTCAAAGCCCGATTGAGTTGAGTTTTCACCCGCTGCAAGTATGAACATGTAGGATCATAATTTGCATCTAGATAAGATAAAAAGAAAAAATGGGCACTTTTTGGGTTTCTTCTTCACGGTTTACTTCGGTAAACCTAATGTGGCTCGCTCGGTTCGGTCTTGCGACTAGGCCGGGTTGAGGGAGTTACAAGAAGCCACTAATATCCCTTGTTACATTGTCAACTGAGTAATGATTAGGCCAATTTTAAAGAAAACTCCTTATGAGATTTTAAAATCCAAAAAGCCTAACATTGGCTATTTTTATCCATTTGGATGCAAATATTTTGTTTTAAACAATGGAAAAGACAATTTGGGCAAATTTGATGCTAAAAGTGATGAAGCTATTTTCTTAGGGTATTCTTTAAACTCTAAAGCCTATCGTGTATTTAATAAAAGAACTTTGGTTGTTGAAGAGTCTATACATGTGATTTTCGATGATAACCTCCTTTCGAGGAAGGACTCTTGTAATGATGATGACATAAGAATCTTTGAAGTCAATGACGGTGGGCATCATCAAAGGTGGATGAAGTTTCAACTAAAGAAGAAGAAGCACAAGATCCACCTCTAGAAGCCTTGAGGGACATGAATCTAGAGGAAAAGGAAGTGAGCTACCTAAGGGAGTTCAACTATGTCAAAGGTGGTGAGATTTTTGGTGATCAATCCAAAGGGGTAACCACTAGACTCTCTCTTAAAAATGCTTGTAACATTGCATTTATTTCATGCATTGAGCCTAAAAATATCAAAGAAGCATTAAAAGATAATTATTGGATATTGGCTATGCAAGAGGAATTAAATCAATTTGAGAGAAATCAAGAATGGACATTAGTTGATAGGCCTAGTAATAAGTCTACTATAGGAACTAAATGGGGTTTTTAGAAACAAACTAGATGAGAGTGGTAACATAGTGAGAAAAAAGGCTAGACTTGTTGCTCAAGGTTACACTCAAGAAGAATGAATCGATTTTGATGAAACCTATGCACTCGTAGCTAGAATAGAATCTATTATGATGCTTCTTGCATTTGCATGTTATCACGAATTCAATCTTTTTCAAATGGATGTCAAAAGTGTTTTTCTAAATGGTTTTATTAATGAAAAGGTGTATGTAGAACAACCAGCCGGTTTTGAAGAACCAAAATACCCAAACCATGTTTTTAAACTTTCAAAAGCTTTATATGGTTTGAAACAAGCTCCTAGAGCTTGGTATGAAAGATTATCAAGTTTTCTAATTGTAAAAGGTTTTGACAAGGAAAATGTGGACACTACACTCTTTATTAAAAGAAATGGAAAAGACATTTTAGTAGTTCAAATATATGTTGATGATATAATTTTTGGTTCTACTAATGAATTATTTTGCCAAAACTTTGCTAAGTTAATGAATGGTGAGTTCGAAACGAGCATGATAGGGGAGCTCTCATTCTTCTTGGGACTCCAAATCAAACAAAAGAAGAATGGAATCTTAATCAATCAAGCTAAGTACATCAAGGACATGCTCAAGAAGTTTGGCTTGGAAAATGTAAAACCCCAAACCACACCAATGAGCTCTTCTACAAAGCTTGACAAAGATGAATGCGGTAAATGTGTTGATTTAAAGCTTTATCACTGTATGTTTGGATCTTTGCTTTATTTTACCGCAAGTAGACCCGAAATTATGTTTAATGTTTACTTGTGTGCTATATTTCAAGCTAGTCCTAGAGAAACACACCTTATAGCCGTTAAGAGAATCTTTAGATACCTTAGAGATATACCTTGTTTAGGCCTTTGGTATCCTAGAGATTCCTCATTTGATTTGCATGCTTATTCGGATGCTGATTATGGAGGTTGTAAGATAGTTAGAAAAAGTACCTCCGGTACTTGTCAATTCCTAGGTAGTATGCTTATATCTTGGTTCTCTAAGAAACAAAATAGTGTAGCACTATCTACCACCGAAGTGGAATACATACCGGTCGGAAATTGTTGTGCTCAAGTCCTTTGGATGAAGCAACAACTTTTAGATTATGAAATTGATGTAGGTACTATCCCTCTTAAGTGTGACAACACTCGTGCCATATGTCTCACTAGGAATCTCATCCAACATTCTAGAACCAAGCACATAGAGATAAGACATCATTTCATTAGAGATCATGTCTTGAAAAACCATGTTGTTCTAGAATATGTAGACACCTTGAATCAATTAGTGGACATCTTTACCAAACCTTTGGACAAAGAGCTCTTTTGTTCTCTTAAGCGAGAGTTAGGATTACCTAGTCTTTCATGAGCCTTAGAACCTTTTAGGTCTTAAACTTTTGCTTGAATTTGGTTGATCTCATTGCTTATGTGTTCTTGCTCTTATATGCATCTATGCTTGTTGCTAGGGGGAGTATGCATATATTTTTTGTAACACCCCGAACCCGTCCCGAATCCGAAGCATCACTTACGGGTCACCCAAAACCGACCTATCAAAATTTCTTATTTAAAACCACAAGTTGACCATTCTCAAAACCATCCATTACCATAAAATCTATATAGATAATAAGATTAAAAGGGTTTTCAAAATATATATTCCAATTAAAATACACCGTTTGACCAGATAACAGTAAATCAAAATAAAATACAGACTCGACTATGTTAAGGTCCTATGAAAACAATCAGTCCAAACTAAACATCAAGTACAGTACTCTGAAACTGGCACGGTGCTGGGAAATCCTCCTCGATGTGCTCCTCCAAACTCAACCTATCAACCTACGTACGGAAGAAACCACAATTCCGCACGCTGAGCTAACAAAGCTCAGTGGTACATTTCTACTCTACCACAATTCATGAATATCATAAAATAAGCATGCGTGATAATATAATTAAGAGTGCACACAAAGGCTTCTCAACGTCTAAGGATCATCTTATAGCCTATCCTAGCTAGAGCTTACAACTGTCTCAAGATACCACTATTGTAAGAAGACCATTAAGCCATCATAGGCTTACCATACGCAAGGTCCTACCGACCATTAAGTTACGTCCCATACCCTGATCACATAGCCCAAGGGTTATCTAGCCCATATTCGAGATCACACAGCCCATCAAGTTACTCGAGCTCACACAGCCTGTCGAGTAACAACCCTACCCTGATCACATAGCCAAAGGGTAAAATGACCAACATCTAACATCCATACAACAACGTAAATAACATACATTCCCTAATGGCTAACGAAGCCCTACTATTTTCCCGTGCTCACACAACCATCGGGTTACATGTGATCACATAACCGTCAGGTAAGGATCATATCCTGATCACTATAGCCACAGATACGTCCTAGACATACTTGGATCACAATAGCCACAAGCAGTCTTATCCTGCGATCACATAGCCGAACATGATTACTCGAGATCATATAGCCCATCGAGTTACTCGAGATCACATAGCCCTTCGAGTTGTATTTCCATATCCTGATCACATGGCCTAAGGATAGGTTTCGGACCGCATCCAGATCACATAGCCAGTGGATACGTCAGATGTACTCGATCACATAGCCCGGAGTACCCATCCCCTTATTTAAGTGCCCTTGCACTGACTCTAGGACATCCAGATTCCTAACCAAGACTCATACGATACCACATTCTCCATCGAGCATCAATATATCTCACCGGGAGATAAAGGCATCCAGCCCACCATTACCAATGCCCCAAGGCATGACTCGTTTGTTACACTATTTATTATATGCCTTTAGGATTCATTTACGCCTTTCTCGTTAGGTTATCTCATTACTCACGGCAACCAGCCTACATGGCGTCCCCTCGGTACACAACAAGGACCCCAAGCTACCACGTAGCAATAACTGATCCACCACGGATCCATATAGATTACCAAACCAAGCAACTTATCCAACTATTACAAAGTCATTAGCCATTAATCCACATACGGGTTACTAACCTCGATTTCTCAGTTTTAGAGCTTGTTTTATACCTTTAGGGACCCACCAGACCCTTTACCACGAATTAATAGCCCCTCAAACTCACTTTCAACATTTACGGGCAGATTGCCCAGAGTGTATCGATACTGGAAGACGCATACCGATACTGGAAGACATGGTTTACCTATGCTAGAAGGCGCGTACCGATACTGGAAGACGCGTACTGATACTGGAAGACATGGTTTACCTATGCTGGAAGACGTGTACCGATACTGGAAGATATAGTTTACCTATGTAGGAAGACACAAATCGATACTGGAAGACGCGTACCGATATTGGAAGATATGGTTTACCTATGCTGGAAGACGCATACCAATACTGGAAGAGATAGTTTACCTATGCTGGAAGATGCTTATCAATACTGGAAGACGCGTACCAATACTGAAAGACGCGTACCGATACACATTTCAAGAAAAAGCCTGAGTTCATCCTCGGAACATAGGGTATCGATACTCAATCCTGAGTATCGATAACAAAGACCAGAAATGACTTTCAAGGCTCAGAAAATCGCTTCTCAGGCCCCCAAAACATATTCTTTAACCCTTTAACTTAATCCTACATCTTATGGGAGTTGATTAGAGTGATTTGCTACCCTTATTACACCTTATTAACCATAAATTCAAGATTCACCATTAAAGGTATTCAAGCTTCTTAAAAACCAAACTTAACACCCATAAATCATAAAACCAAGCAAGGCATTCATTTTATGATGTTCATGAAATGTAGGAGTCAGAATGTATTGGCCTTAAACATGCAAAGCCCAGAATGAAGCTCTCCTCAAGCTCTTGCCACCACTTTTCTTGACTCAAGCCTCCAAACTTTACTTCCACCGATTCTAGTAATGTTTATCTTGAAACGAAGATCCTTTGATACTGATAAAACTTCTCTTGAGACTCAATTCGGGATTCTCACTCCTCAACAACAGGTTTCCATCTTTAACATTTAGGTTTCAGGAAGAAAATTGAAAGAAGAAGGAGATAGAGAGATGAGAATAAGGGTGACTTCACTCTCTTCCAAAATGGCAGCCCCTTAACTGATGCATCAGCCTTTTTCCCATTTAAGGGTGAATTACCCAAATGCCCTTACACTAAAATCCTTCCCACAACTCAAGACCCAACAACACATGAAGGCCCATTATGGCCCAACATCTCTGCCCGACGTATTGGTCCAAGATCCGGGTCAACGTCCATTATTGACTCAAGAAATCAAAGTCGTTACAATTCTCCCATTCTTTAAGAAATTTCGTCCTCGAAATTTAGATGGAAGAAAGGGAGATGTAACCAAAACAGATCTAACCACTTCACCATTCAAGTAGGATCACCTTGATTATGAAGAGTTCTCCCTCAACCCACCTTAAACGGAACCCTAACACTATACCACACGCTCTTAATGCTTCTCTCAAGATTTTCAATGACTCTTTTTCAACAACCGATGACACTTATTATGAACCGCTAAGCATGGTAACATAACCAACCTCGAGCCACGCTGCTCAAACATCAACTTAAAGGGCTCACTTCTAAGGAATTCTATCTCGGATAACCAATCCTTTCTACTAGCATCCGTCAACCAAACTAAACTTGAGCTTCATCTACGTCTAAAATGCTGCACCACACCCACAAACCATTGTCAGAAACGTACCATGTCCAACAAACATATCTGGTCAAATCCTTAAAGGGCAAGAAAAACCCTCACAACCGATCATTATCACCAACCTACCTTGAACTGACAGCTTTTTTCCCTAGACTTAACCCACCAAGTCAGAACTTAAAACTTCTTTTTATCCAAACTTGTTTTCACACGATCGAAAACCACTTTCGATTTCAACCACTTGGTTTCGAGCAAAGACCACCGTCACTTAGGAACTTACACAAGCAACCCAAAACTTAGCCACTCTACTTGCAAGGTCTAAACACCTTCTTCCTCACCCTTGCCTCGGTCCAAACCATCAGATGTGGAAAGCCATCAGACCATTCTCAAGGATCGCCAATTGGTCCGTCTAAAAACATTTCTTTGAAAAGTAACCATCCGGTTACCCTCAACACAACTATTGATCCACATTTCCGCTGCGCCACTCTGATAACTTCCACACTGCTTGCCTTAACCGATAACAACTTGGTCGAACCTGATTGGAAAATTCTCCAACTCCACAAGATCTAGCTCAACAGGTGTACAAGCTAAGCTGCTATTCTCACGGCTCGCCCTTAGGACCTCCACCATGCTCATCACAACCTTTATTTACCCCTTTTTACAGTACCTTACTTCGACAACAACACGCGAAGTTCTCACGTTTTATGGCCATAACAAGGCCGTCGATCTCACAAACCCGTCATCGGTCTTCTACCATTGTACTACAGCTTAACACATCCAAGGCCACCATACAAGCTACTCACACGCTGACATGATCTCAGTAAAGCACTTGTCATCGACACCCAATTGGTCGCTGGCACAAGTGTGCCTCCAACAAAGAGTCTGTTAAGTACCATGCCACGAAGTGATGGACACTAACAATGAACTCAACCTCACCTTTATCGCGGTTCTAAACCACAATCAACTGGTAAGATTGCTCACTCACCAAGGGTACCTCCATACCCTCACAACACCCACAACACTAAGACTAGGAACTCTCAACTTTCGCATCTACAACGTAAGCAAAGAACACCTTGCAACCTATAGAACCTTTCTAGAGCTAGCACTACGGAGCACAACGTCTACTTTAGAGAGGTTAACTCCAATCTGAGCTCTCAACTCTGTCGCAACGCTATCAACTCTAATATGAGCTATAGACTGCCTAGCAACGCCTCGCGCGCCAACCCTGGTGGTGAATCTCACAGGGCCTCTACCTCGATAGCTTGACGGTGCCCTAGCTCCGCTTCTAGCAAAATTTTGATCATGTCGGGGAGCAGCAAACCTCTGAGACCGAACCGGTGTATCTTTATCCATAACTGGGTAGTCGTTTTCTATATGCCCTGGTGCTCGACACCTATAACAAGCCCTCCGAAGCAAGAAGTGCACTCCAAGGTGATGTCGGCCATAATCCTAGCATGACGGTGGAAGCGACGCTCCAACTGAAACATCAGTACTCCCTTCTGGTGTAGAAATCAAAGAGCCTCTATGAACCCTCGATCTAGATCTTATGCCGACTCTCGATAGCTGGTCTGGTGCAACTCTCTTTGAACTCCCTGAAGCGTAAAACCTTTTATGCAGATAGGGAGGAGGATCATGATATCCTGGGTCTCCGCATCACTACCTCTAGAATCATCGAACTGATTAGATAGTGAACTCTGAAGCCGCTCAAGTGCCTTCGCACTATTGGCTAACTCGGAGAATGTCCCAAGTTGACCCACTGTCACATGCAAGTAAAGGTCAACATTGAAGCCTTGTCTGAACCTCTTGCACCTTAATCTTCCGTGGCAACCAACTCTTGGGCATAACAGCTCAAACACAGAAACTCTTGCTCATAAGCAAACACCATTCGATCTCCCTGAACCAAATACAAAAACGGGTCCCTCATCTCGTCTATGTGTACCTCACTGATGTATTTCTTCCAAAACTCATCCATAAAGATATCCCATATCGGTAGCGCAGGCTGTAGACCCAACTCTATGGTCTCCCACCACTCGTGTGCATTGCCCTTCAAAAGGGAAACAATGTAATCAAGATCATCCCCCGGGCTTCCCTTCATCTGTCTCAAGATTCTTTGTGTGTCGCGCAACCACTGATCAGCCTTGATCGGGTTATCCTCACCCAAGCCTTCGAAACTCTTAGGTCTAAAACGATGAAACCCCTCTACAGGGGTCTTGCGAGGTGTCTCAGATTGCCTCGGGATAGCTTGCACCATACACAAAAGGGCAGAGGTAAGGTTACGAAAGTAACCCGCCTCTCCACTACCGGTCCCACCTTCTATCAATCCTTTTTCTGAAACACAACAAACAAGGTGGCACATCAAGATTCCCAGTCTTATAAAGTACACTTAACTTTAGAGACTTGTATTCACTAGACACCTTACCACGACCTCTACGACACCCCGGGGTTTCCTAGAACCGACTAAACCTAGGCTATGATACCAAAATGTAACACCTCGAACTCGTCCCGAATCTGAAGCGTCACTTACGGGTCACCCAAAACCAACCTATCAAAATTTCTTATTTAAAAACACAAGTTGACCATTCTCAAAACCATCCATTACCATAAAATCCACGTAGATAATAAGATTAAAAGGGTTTTCAAAATATATATTCCAATTAAAATACACTGTTTGACCAAATAACAGTAAATCAAAATAAAATATAGACTTGACTGTGGTAAGGTCCTATGAATACAATCAGTCCAAACTAAACATCAAGTACTGAACTCCAAAACTGGCTCGGTGCTGGGAAATCCTCCTCGATGTGCTCCTCCAAACGCAACATGTCAACCTATGCACGTAAGAAACCACAATTCCGCACGCCGAGCTAACAAAGCTCAGTGGTACATTTCTACTCTACCACAATTCATGAATATCATAAAATAAGCATGCATGATAATATAATTAAGAGTGCATAGAAAGGCTTCTCAACGTCTAAGGATCATCTTATAGCCTATCCTAGCTAGAGCTTACAACTGTCTCAAGATACCACTATTGTAAGAAGACTATTAAGCCATCCTAAGCTTACCATACTCAAGGTCCCACCGACCATTGAGTTACGTCCCATACCTGATCAGATAGCCCAAGGGTTATCTAGCCCATATTAGAGATCACACAGCCCATCAAGTTACTCGAGCTCACACAGCCCGTCGAGTAACAACCTTACCCTGATCACAAAGCCTAAGGGTAAAATAACCAACATCTAACATCCATACAACAACGTAAATAACATAGATTCCCTAATGGCCAACGAAGCCCTACTATTTTCCCGTGCTCACACAACCGTCAGGTTACCCGTGATCACATAACCGTCGGGTAATGATCATATCTGGATCACTATAGCCACAGATACGTCCTAGACATACTTAGATCACAATAGCCACAAGCAGTCTTATCCTGCGATCACATAGCCGAACATGATTACTTGAGATCACATAGCCCATCGAGTTACTCGAGATCACATAGCCATTTGAGTTGTATTTCCATATCTTGATCACATAGCCCAAGGATAGGTTTTGGACCGCATCCAGATCACATAGCCTGTGGATACGTCAGATGTACTCGATCACATAGCCTGGAGTACCCATCCCTTTATTTAAGTGCCCTTGCACTGACTCTAGGACATCCAGATTCCTAACCAAGACTCAAACGATACCACATGCTCCCTCGAGCATCAATATATCTCACCGGGAGATGAAGGCATCCAGCCCACCACTACCAATGCCCTAATGCATGATTCGTTTGTTACACTATTTATTATATGCCTTTAGGATTCATTTACGCCTTTCTCGTTAGGTCATCTCATTACTCATGGCAACCAACCTACATGGCGTCCCCTCAGCACACAACAAGGACCCCAGCTACTACGTAGCAATAACTGATCCACCACGGATCCCTATGGATTACCAAACCAAGTAACTTATCCAACTATTACTAAGCCATTAATCCACATACGGGTTACTAACCTTGATTTCTCAGTTTTAGAGTTTGTTTTATACCATTAGGGACCCACCAAACCCTTTACCACGAATTAATAACCCCTCAAACTCACTTTCAACATTTACGGGCAGATTGCCTAAAGTGTACCGATATTGGAAGACGCGTACTGATACTGGAAGACATGGTTTACTTATGCTGGAAGACACGTACCGATACTGGAAAACATGGTTTACCTATGCTGGAAGACACGTACATATACTGGAAGAGATAGTTTACCTATGCTGGAAGACGCGAACCGATACTGGAAGACGCGTACCGTTACTGGAAGACATGGTTTACCTATGCTGGAAGACGCGTACCGATACTGGAAGAGATAGCTTACCTATGCTGGAAGATACTTACCGATACTGGAAGACGCGTACCGATACTGAAAGACGCGTACCGATACACCCTTCAAGAATAAGCCTGAGTTCATCCTCAAAACATAGGGTATCGATACTCAATCCCAAATATCGATACCAAAGCCCAGAAATGACTTTCAAGGCTCGAAAAATCGCTTCCCAAGCCCCCAAAACATATCCTTTAAGCTTTTAACTTAATCATACATCTTATGGGAGTTGATTAGAGTGATTTGCTACCCTTATTACACCTTGTTAACCATAAATTCAAGATTCACCATTAAAGGGATTCAAGCTTCTTAAAAACCAAACTTAACACCCATAAATCATAAAACCAAGCAAGGCATTCATTTTATGATGTTCATGAAATGTAAGAGTCAGAATGTACTGACCTTAAACATGCAAACCCCGGAATGAAGCTCTCATCAAGCTCTTGCCACCACTTTTCTTAACTCAAGCCTCCAAACTTTACTTCCACTTATTCTAGTGATGTTTATCTTGAAACGGAGATCCTTTGATACTGATAAAACTTCCATTGAGACTCAATTCGGGATTCTCACTCCTCAACAGCAAGTTTTTATCTTTAACATTTAGGTTTTGGGAAGAAAATTGAAAGAAGAAGAAGATAGAGAGATGAGAATAAGGGTGACTTCACTCTCTTCCAAAATGGTAGCCCCTTAATTGATGCATCAACCTTTTTCCCATTTAAGGGTTAATTACCCAAATGCCCTCACACTAAAATCCTTCCCACAACTCAAGACCCAATACTTAAGCCCAACAACGCATGGAGGCCCATTATGGCCCAACTTCTTTGCCCGACGTATTGGTCCAAGATCTGGGTCAACGTCCATTGTTGACTCGAGAAATCCAGGTCGTTATATTTTTATCATACATAATGTTCATATACCATCTACATGCATTTCGATTATAGCAAAATCGAATTTTGGAGCAACTTATTGTCAAAAATGACATTTCTGGCACAAGTGTATCGATACAGTGTTTCGCATATCGATACAGTTTCTTAAATGTGTTTCGGTACAGCTTTAACTGTACCAATACGAGGTCGCATATCAAAACGGCTAATAACCGTTTTGGTACTTGGTTTTGATATGCCACGTGGCATATTGGTACGCATGCCCGAGTTCCTCTCATTGTTAACTTAGCACAATATCGACAACGATGTCATTAAAAGAGTCAATGTAAACTAGTCCGACACGGTTGCGATATTATATTCATCCGGAACCACCGGGAGAGTCAAGGGCGTGATGGTAACACACCGAAACCTGATAGCAATGATGGCGGTAATTCACCGCATCAGAACGAATGAAGCCGAAGGTAACGAGAAGCTGCCACGGTCGGTGACGTTTTTCACGGTGCCTTTGTTCCATGTGTTCGGTTTCTTCATGTTGTTAGGGGCGGTGGTGTCGACGAATTCAGTGGTCTTTTTGGAAAGGTTTGATTTCAAAGAAATGCTAAGAGCAGTTGAGAAGTACAAGGTTACATGCATGCCGGTATCGCCACCGCTTGTGGTGGCGTTTGTTAAATCGGATTTGACAAAAAAATATGACTTGAGCTCGCTTCAAGGGCTTGGCTGCGGCGGCGCGCCGCTCGGGAAGGATATTTCTCAGCGGTTCAAGGAGAAGTTCCCCAATGTATTATCGACACAGGTACCTTATATTCGTTTCAACTTAGATCGCAACTAAATATTTAAATTATATTAACTTTTTCATTTAGACACTTAAAATATACTTAATTTTTACTTAAAAAAGTATATTTGAAATAATTTTATATTATGTTTTTATTAAATAAAAATTGTTTTTTTTAATGGGGGAATGTTTTAAAATAGGTAATTGTTTAAATAAATAGTACGCACATTTTTTTAAAATATATTTTTATCAATTTCTAATTACATTACGTTACTTAATTAAGATTCCGTCATAATTACGTGACACGGTTTAAAAAGGGATAAAAGAACTTTCAATCTTTCAAATAAACATTCTTTTTTAAATTTGATCCTTGAATTTTTTTTTAGGTCTATTAATCTATGAGCTTAGATATTATTTCTTATCATTTTGATGATTTGAAATTATGAGTCTGCCACGTGGAATAATCATAGAATGTCACATTGTTAAAAAGATTAAAAATAAAAATATTAAATTTAAATATCATCACATAAAAATATATAAGGACCAAAATAAGAAAAATCTGAAGTTTAGAGGCTAAAAATATTAAACCACGTTTGAAAGTACTTTTTTCGACATTACTAAGCAAAAATATGAGAAGATGCGAAAAATTTATTTTAAGGTAATTATTTGGTACACCAATAAATAGAAAAAATAATTTCACAAAAGGTATAATATATGAATAGATTTTAAAAATATTTTAATATCCTATTAAGATTAACTATATTTTTTCACCAGCGGTCTATCAATTAATAGTACACGTTTTTCATTTTAAGAATATTTTATAATTATAGCATTCTATTAATTAATAGATTAATATGAAATGAATATTGTAAAAGCTTATTATATATCCTTCATTCATAACACAAGAATCAAAACTTCTGACACAATATATCATCTTGTTAAATCAACTATAATTTTTTTAAAATTTTCAAAAATTTTAATTTGGTACATATTTTAACTTCAATGAGTAACACAAAAACAAAAATTTGTTGCAAAAAAGCAATTTTCTCTGCGTAAACTTTGGCTTGGTTAAGTTAACAGATTCAGCAATCATTGTACCACATTTCTCCTTCCTAAATTTAAGCCAAATAATCTTTCAATTAATTCACTCTTTTAAAAAAACAAATCTCTATATTGATTTATGATAAGAGTTTTGATTTAATTAGATTTTTTTTTATTAATTTAGATCAGATATTGTAGAGATCTGTTATGAGATTAATTATTTATTGGTTATTTAATTACATTTTTTTTATCAAATTAATTAGATAGATGATATATCTATATTCAAATTAGATATTTATTTGAGTACAAATTTAAGAGTTTATATGGGTCTAATAAAAATGCTTAATACACGACCTAGTCACTGAACTTTTTTCACTTTGATACCTAAATTATTATTCTCTGCTTAAGTTATCCCAAAAAAACTACCCATAAAAATATGGCACTTAATTTACTCTGAGAAAACCCCCTACTTTTAGAAGTAAAGTTAGACACTAATAAAGGTTTAAATGTTAAAATCAGAAAAAAAAAGTATTGTAATTTCGAGTCAAAATAAGAGTAAAACCTAATAGAAATATAAGGAAATATTTAAATAAAACGTTAAATTAAAGGGCATATTCAGTAATTTGGCAGTACTCGGGTATTAAAGAACGATCAAATCCTGTTCTTTTGATTTTGTCAGCAAACTGAAAGGTGAAAACTGAAAACTCACTGCCAATGGCGGAAACAGACACCAACCACCGCCGTCCAGTGCTGGACCCAAACACCGGTTTCTGTTCCCTAACCAAAACATTCTATTCTCTCCGGCCACACGTCCCTCTCCCGCCACCTTCTCAGCCTCTTTCCCTCCCTCAGTTCGCCCTCTCCCTCCTCCGCACCTCTTCCTCCTACACCGATGGCGATGGCGGCGAAACCACTTTCATTGTCGATGCCACTAACGATCAAACCCTTTGTTACTCCCAATTCATCGCTCAAATCCATTCCCTCGCTTACTCCCTCAAGAAAAACTATTCACTCTCGCAAAACGACGTTGCTTTTATCTTATCTCCTCATTCGTTTCACGTCCCTTTGCTTTACTTTGCTCTTATGGCGTTGGGAATCGTTGTCTCTCCCTCCAACCCGCTCGCTTCCGAGTCGGAAATTACTCACCAGGTCCGACTCAGTAAACCCGTTATTGCCTTCGCTACCTCAAAGACGTCTTCCAAGCTTCCATCTCTCAAACTTGGAACAGTCCTCCTCGACTCGCCCGAGTTCCAGTCTTTCTTAACCCAACCCAATGTCGACACCGCCATCTTCGATAGTGTAAGGGTGAGTCAACACGACACGGCAGCGATCCTTTATTCTTCGGGGACAACCGGGCGAGTTAAAGGCGTGATGCTGAGTCACCTCAACGTAATCGCGTTGATTGCCGGGTATTATCACATACGGTACTCCCTCAAGGACGAACCGCACCCCGTATCGTTTTTCACCATCCCTTTTTTCCACGTTTTCGGCTTCTTTATGTTGGCGAGGGTGTTTTCGTTGGGAGAAACAATGGTTTTCACGGATAGGTTTGAATTTGAGGGTATGTTGCGAGCCATAGAGAAGTACAAAGTAACTTTCATGCCCGTCTCGCCCCCGCTTGTGGTGGCGTTTATTAAACTGGACTTGACTAAGAAGTATGACCTCAGCTCTCTTTTGCTGCTCGGGTCCGGTGGTGCTCCGCTTGGCAAGGAGGTCACTGAGCGGTTCAAGGAGAAATTTCCCACCGTTGAACTTATTCAAGTAAGAAATGGTAATGTAATCAAGGAAATAACTTTTGATGGCCAAAAGAATATGTGTGTTTGATATTTATGTGTAAACATATAAATTTTCCTAGCCTTGTTAGGTGATGGTCCTATCATATGCACTCACCTATGCTACTTTACCTAGTTTTTTTTAATGTATAGAATATACATAGTTATGAATGAATAGTACTCCTTCAGTCCCACAAAAAACATCTATTGTTGACTTTTAGCCTAGTTTTGAGAAAAAAAAGTTTGTGTAAGAAATATGATGTGAAATAATTGAAACGATAATTTTATCGTTGAAAAGTTGAATTTTGTTTTGTTGAAAAACTAAAAAATGTATAAAGGAAAATATGCCTTTTAAAAGTTGTTGATTTTTTCAATGAGACATAAGGGAGACAATTTTAAAATACAAAAGGGACATATTGAGTGGACATAGGGAGTATTGTTTTAGTGAATGTTAATAGTATTGTTAATTGTTGTTTTGATGTTTTAAGGGATATGGGTTGACTGAGACCTGCGGTGGAGCAACGAGGGTGGTAGGGCCTGAGGAGGCAGCTCGGTTCGGTTCAGTTGGTCGCCTCGGTGAAAATATGGAAGCCAAGATAGTTGATCCTGAAACTGGTGAGGCACTGCCTCCTGGGCAGAGAGCAGAGCTTTGGTTAAGGGGGCCAACAGTTATGAAGGGTACTACTCTTTGCCTTCATCATCTGGTACTTTATTGGATAAAATCCTTTAAATACATGAAAATAATCTAAAAAACTAAATGCAGATAATTTCACTATATTATGTACATATTGTTTAATTGAGTGAATGTGCTGACAAAATTTAGGTGTGCCTGGAAATTGAAGCCCACAAAAATGTACTGGCTAGCTTGTAATAGTCTCTTAGGTTTCATTTTGTCCTTTTAACTTTGGTGTTTGCCCAATTTTTGTGACCAAAATTTATCATCTCGTGGCAAATTTTCGATCAAGATTTTGCTTTTGAAGTTGGTATGGGTGTACTCGTAAATAGTAATATATCTTATTTAGGAATATTGGTTTTTGTTAGCATGGACATAAATTTGGAAAACTTCATGGTGACTGAAGGTTTCTTTTTGGAGGCTTAATTGAAAGTAGAAAGGGCTGAGAGAAATGTGGGACTCAATTCATTTATGTGTTGCAGTCAAAACTCCTTATAAATGAGCAAAAGTGCCATGTATTTTGCTCTTTCACATTTCATGAAGTTCAGTTCATAAAGGTCTTCTTATTTCATGGTGTGAATGTAGGCTATGTAGGTGATGAGAAGGCAACTGCAGAAACCTTGGATTCTGAAGGCTGGTTAAAAACGGGTGACATTTGTTATTTTGATTCCGAGGGGTTTCTCTATATTGTCGATAGATTGAAGGAGTTGATCAAATACAAAGCATATCAGGTGAATGGATTGCTTTAGAGTATATGTTACTCGGTTCTGGATACGAGTGTCTGTTTCATATGGATATGTTACCAAACCAAATTGCAGGTCCCTCCAGCTGAATTGGAACATTTGCTTCTTTCCCATCATGAAATTGCTGATGCTGCTGTGATTCCGTATGTATTCTTTTCTTTTCCTTTCCTGAATGATGATGATGATGATGATATGCATGTGTCATTAATTTTGTTTGGTGATCATCTACTTTTGGAGTGAACAATTAAGTCTAGTTATCAACTATCTTACCCGAAGTCGAGGTATCGATGTTACGGGTACACTTGAGTTTTGAAAGTATATTATGATTGTCGTTCTGTTTTTAAAAGATCCAAGAATATCCGGTAGTATGAAAGCATACTGTTTTTAATAGTTCCGAAGTTGATTTAGAGTTGCAATTCTTAGATGGATTGGTTACAATGGTGGAGCAGGTACCCAGACGAAGAAGCAGGGCAGATTCCCATGTCCTATGTAGTGAGGAACCCTGGAAGTAGGATTACAAAGGCACAAGTCATGGATTTCATTGCAAAACAGGCATGTTTCCAAAACAACAAGAATTATCTCACTTTTTCTTTGTCTATTTGGCTGCGTCACTGCCTGATGCAAGAGTTGATTTTCTACTTTTGTAGGTTGCGCCGTACAAGAAGATCCGACGAGTTGTTTTTATAAATTCAATACCAAAATCTCCGGCAGGGAAGATCTTGAGGAGGGAACTGGTTAATCTTTCTCTGTCTGCTGGCAAATCCAAATTATAAAAAAGAAAATAATAAATTTTACTATCAAACTGAAACTTTTAAAACTTTGGGATTTTCTTGAACAAAATTCAATTATTTTGATTTTCTATTTGGATAATGCTTCGATCTAAAGATTATCGAGACTTGATCTATAAGGGAGACATTTGTTTCAATGGTAGTTGAGATTTACTCTTGAAAACAAGTTTGTTGACGTAAGAATTGGTTCAATGATGTTTGAAGCTTGATCTTGGCTTTTATTTGTATCGAAGTTATCAGAATCTTCTCTTTAAACATTTCAGTTTTGTACTTGACAACTTCATTAAACAGAGTTTTTATCAATATTTTTAGAGGTTGGAAACAAACTCCTTGGATGGTGTATTTTCGTACTCGAAAACTGTTGGAGTTGCGAAACTATAAATGAAATCTGAAAACTCGTCACTTTAGAAGACCATTCCGGATATCATTTTGTTCGTGATGCTTATGCGATGGTGTTAAGTATTCATGGGTTTAGTAAGGAAACTAGTCTAAGGCATCATTTATGTACGACTCAAATTGTGTTATATGTCTTATTCTTTTACATATTTTACGTTGTATGGTTGAGTAATTGTGTATTTTCTGAGCTTTGAAAGTTCAACGTTCAATTTTTTTACATTCCATGTACAGTTAGATTATGTTGAGATCGAATTAAGGCACTGACGTTATTTAGGAGTTCCACTAAAATTGGTACCTTTAAATAAAAATTAATTAAATGAAATTAAAAATTAAAATCTGTCACGTGTCAAAATTCAATTGGTTAACATTTTTTTAACGATAATTAAGTACAGGACACCTAAATTATGTGAAAAACTTGACTTTTTTTGAGAATAATACATCACAATGTACAAATACAACTATAGCATGAGCGAAGTAAATAGAAATAAAGAAAGAAAGATTACGGTGGTGATAGAATTGAAAAAAAAAATATGTGAGATTTTTTTTAAAAATGAGTGGGGATACAACTATAGCATGAACATAAAGCAAACCTAACTTTAACTATGAAAATAAATCCTAAACTAAACTAGGTAGACTTATAAAGTTTATTTAAGAATTTCGGAGAATACAAGATGGACTGTTATTTCTAGATACCATAGAAATTCGACCTTCGATGAATATTTTTTTAATATTTAAATATGGTCTCATGGCATTTTTTTTTTTGCTTAACCGTTTAATAAGTACTTAAATTATATCCTTTTTAGATAGGTGCTCAAACTATACTTTGGGTAAAATAGGTGTCTAACGTTTCATTACGTGACCTATTTAAGGTTTGGCCGCGGCGGACGTTAATTTTTTTCCGTTATCCAATCAAAATCAAACACGTGGCAATATTAAATAATTTCTGAATTTTATTTTTTCAAAAAAATAAATTAGAATTTTTTAAATATCCTAAATTTTCAAATAATCCTAAAATAGTCCACAAATCCCTAAACCCCCCAAATCCGGCCACTCCCAACGGCTTTGGCCGCGTTTCTGGCGACGGAATGGAGCTCCATCCTCTTGCTGAACGACCCACACATCGTTCGTCGTTCGTTATGCCGTCGTTCATCGTGAGTCATTCGAATGAATCATTCGACAATTTTGAAGTTTCGCACGACGTCGGTCGATTTTCGGCGACGAGGTGATGGGGTAAATGATCGTGATGGCCCATCGATGGATGTGATGGCCTACAGCGTGGCAATCGGCGGCGAAATCAGGTTAAATCGAGATTTGGATTTTGGGGTGTTAGAGATTTCAAAATTTGGGGTTATTTTGTGAAATTTGAGGTTATTTTGTTTTATTAGTTTTTAAATATAATTTTGGAAATTTAAGAATATGACACGTGTCAGACAACGGTAAAAATTAACGAACAATAACGGCGGGGCACCTATTTGAATAAAGTCAAAAATGTTAGGGACATATTTGGCCCAAAACAAAGTTTAGACACCTAACTGGAAAAAAGGTATAATTTAAGCATTTATTTGACTGTTAAACCTATTTTTTTAAGATATTAGATTTTATAGATAGAATAACATTCTCTATTTTACTGAGAGAATTCATTGAGTTCACACCAAGTTATTTTTTATTATCCATGAAGCCTTGAATCTTGATATATTTCTAAATGCCACATATATGAACTTTCATTCCCTATGGCTATTATCATGAAGCTCTACCATTTCTTCATTCATCCGACACTTCACTAATTCAAGTATCATAGAATGTCCCTAATGCCGGATGAGTTTAGAGTAAACGTCATGTATTGATATATATTACTAATTACATATACTGATATGTATCAGTAACTATTTTAATAATTTTTAAAATTATGGGATCTAAAACATGATTATTCTTTTCTTTAAATAAATGCGTTAAAACACTTTTTGTACCACTTTTTCAGATTTTTTATTTTTTATTCAAAAATAATAAAGTTATTAAAATAAAAAGTGGACAAAAAATAAAAACTGAAAAAGTAGTCCGAAAAGTATTTTAACATATATTAGTCTAAAAAAGTAATAATCACATTTTAAGTCCTCATAATTTCAGATTTTTTTATTTTTTAATTCAATAATAATAAAATTATTAAAATAATCACGATATGCCTTATAATTTCACGTTTATATAATTCATTGTTGTTCTCCTATAAATCTAGATATATTTTATTTTGTTTGTCGCGTGACTTAAACTGTCGACCTAAGGTTAATAACCTATTAACTTATGGTAAAATGGAAAAAAAATGCCTCCAACATTTGTATGTTTTGTCATTTGACCCTCTATTATTTTTTTGGAGCAAAGAACACCCCCACGTATCACCATTAGGAAGGATATGACAAAATATTTTTTTAATGCCATGTCAGCGGATCTTAACACGTGACAAGTTCAGTCAACACCAGCCGTTGACCATTAGTTGACTGACGATTTCTATCAAACGAGGGGTATATTTAAACCAAATTGAAACGTTGGAGTGTTCTTTGCTCTAAAAAATTAATAGAAAGTCAAATGACAAAACATGCAAACCTTAGGAGCATCTTTTGTCATTTTACCTTAACTTATTAACATGATAGTTATCTCCACCAACCGAGCGCCCACGACACCATGAACCATACAAAACAACTTTACTTGAACATAAAGCAAACCTAACTTTAACTATGAAAATAAATCCTAAACTAAACTAGGTAGACTGATAAAGTTTATTTAAGAATTTCGGAGAATACAAGATGGACTGTTATTTCTAGATAGCATAGAAATTTGACCTACGAGGAATATTTTTTTAATATTTTAATATGGTCTCATGGTATTATTTTTTTGTTTAACCGTTAAATAAGTACTTAAACTATACCCTTTTTCCAGATAGGTGCCCTAACTATATTTGTAACACCCCAATTCCGTCCCGGATCCGGAGCCTCACTTTTGGGTCACCCAAAACTAACCCATCAAAATTTCTGTTTAAAACCACAAGTTAGGAATTTTCAAAATAATCCATTACCATAAAATCCACGTAGATAATGATATTAAAAGGGGTTTACAAAACATAAGTTCCAATTAAAATACTCCTTTTGACCAAATATAGTAAATCATAATAAAATACAGACTCGACTGTGGTAAGGTCCTATGAATACAACCAGTCCAAACTAAACATCAAGTACTGTACTCTGAGATTGGCTCGATGCTGGAAAATCCTCATCGATGTGCTCCTCTAAACGCAACCTGTCAACCTACGCACGGAAGAAACCACAATTCCGCACGCTGAGCTAACAAAGCTCAGTGGTACATTTCTACTCTACCACAGTTCATGAATATCATAAAACAAGCATGCATGATAACATATTCAATAGTGCACATAAAGGCTTCTCCATATCTAAGGATCATCTTCTAGCCTATCCTAGCTAGAGCTTACCACTGTCTCAAGATACCACTAATATGTAAGAAGTCTACCAAGCTATCCCAGGCTTACCGTACACGAGGTCCCACCGACCACTAAATTACGTCCCATACCCTAATCACATAGCCCAAGGGTTATCTAGCCTATACCCGAGATCACAAGGCCCATCGAGTTATATCTCATACCCTAATCACAAAGCCCAAGGGTAATACAACCCGTACCCGAGATCACATAGCCCCAAAGGTAAAATAGCCAACATCTATTATCCATACAACAACGTAAATTACATACATTCCCTAATGGCCAACGTAGCCCTACTATTTATCCCGTGCTCACACAGCCGTCAGATTACTCGTGATCACATAGCCGTCGGGTTAGGATCATATCCGGATCACTATAGCCACAAATACGTCCTAGACATACTTGAATCACAATAGCCACAAGCAGTCTTATCCTGCGATTACATAGCCGAACATGGTTACTCAAGATCACATAGCCAAAGGATAGGTTTTGGACCGCATCCAGATCACATAGCCTAGAGTACCCATCCCCTTATTTAAGTGCCCTTTCACATAGCCCATAGGTTTTGGACATACGCCCCTTGCGTACCGGTACGCCTAAACGCTACTAGATTTCTATTTGAGTCAAAGGTACCGATACACGGGAAGGCGTACCGGTACGCCCTCACACACCATCTCTCAAAATACAAAGGAGTATCGGTACGCAGCCACCACGTACTGGTACTCGAGCCTAGATTTTTAAACCTGGAGCTCGAGATTACACCAATCTCATCCTCAACCCCATGGTTAAGTCTCAAATCTTTCCTACAAGTTATTTGGAGTATATTAGGTGGTTTTCTACCAGTTTTACCCATTATCAACTCCTAAAACGTGATTTACCATTAGAGGGTTTTAAAGCTCAAGAACCCCAACTTTGCTACTCATGAACATAAACCAAGCAAAGCAATCATCTTATGAGGCTCATGAAATGTAGGGGTCAGAAATGTACTGACCTTAAGCAAGCAAAACCCGAAATGAAACTCCCACCAATCTCTTACCACCTCTCTTCTTGGTCCAAGCTTCCAACTCAACCTCCACCAAATCCAATGATGCTTAGCTCGAAATGGAGATCCTTTGATGCTGATAAACTCTTCCTTGATGACCAATCCGAGATTCATACTCTACCACAACAAGTTTCCATCTTTTTCGTTATGTTTGGGGAGAGAGTTTGAAGAGGAAAGAGATAAGAAGGAAGATGGGGACAAGATGACTTCATCCCTCTCTTCCCTCTGTAAAAAATAACCAAGGCCATCAACCTTTGTCTCTCATTTATGATTTTACCATACTACCCTTCTTTAAAACCCAACATAGGCAATGCCCAAAACCCCCAAACAAGCCCAACAACACATAGAGTCCCATTATAGCCCAACGTCTAGGCCCGACATGTCGGTCTAAGATCCGGGTCAATGTCTATTGTTGACTCGAGAAATTTGGGTCGTTACAATTCTTCCATCCTTTAAGAAATTTCATCCTTGAAATTTAGATGCATGAAAGGGAGATGTAACCAAAACAGATCTAACCACTTCACCATACAAGCAGGCTCACTTTGATTAGGGAGAGTTCTCCCTCAACCCACCTTAAACAGAACCCTAGCACTAAACCACATGCTCTTAACGCTTCTCTTAAAATTTTAACGACCCATTTTTCAACAACTAACGACACTTATGATGAACCGCTAAGCATGGCAACATAACTAACCTTGAGCCATGCTGCTCAAACATCAACTTAAGGGCTCACTTTTAAGGAATTCTATCTCGGTTAACCAATCCTTTCTACTAGCATCCGTAACCCAAACTAAACTTGGGCTTCATCTATGTCTAAAACGCTGTACCACATCTACAGACCATTGTCAAGAACGTACCATGTCCAACAACCATATCCGGTCAAATCCTTAGGGGACAAGCAAAACCCTCACAATCAATCATTGTCATCAATTTACCTTGAATCTAACAGCTCTTTTCCCCAGACTTGAGCCACCAAAATGAGATTTAAACTTTGCTTTATCCAACTATTTTCAATAGGGCCAACAACCACTCTCGATCCCAACCACTTGGTTCCAAGAAATGACCATTGTCACTTAGGAACTCACTCAAGTAACCCAAAACTTATCCATTATACTTGCGAAGGTCTAAACACCTTCTTCCTCACCCTTGCCTCGGTCCCAACCATCAGACGTGGAAAGCCATCTGACTGTTCTCAAGGATCGCCAACTGGTCCGTCTAAAAATATTTCTTTGCAAAGTAACCATCCGGTTACCCTCAACACAACTATTGTTCCCCATTTTCGTTGCGCCACTCTGATAACTTCCACACTGCTTGCCTTAATCGATAAAAAAATTGTTCGACTCTATTGAGCAATCCTTCAACTCCACAAAATCTGGCTCAACAGGTGCACAAGCCAAGCAACTATTCTCACGATTCGCCCTTAGGACCTCAACTATGATCATCATGACTTCTATCTACCTTTTTAATGGTACCTTTACTCCTGCAAACAACACACGAAACTCTCACATTCTATGGCCAAAACAAGGTCGCCGATCTCACAAACCCGTCATCGGTCTTCCACCATTGTACTACAGTTTAACACATCCAAGGCCACCATACAAGCTATTCACACGCAGACACGATCTTGGCAAAGCACTTGGCATCGACACCCAATTGGTCGTTGGCACAAGTGTGTCTGCAACAAGAGTCCGTTAAGTACCATGCCACAAAGCGGTGGACACTCACAACGAACTCAACCTTACCTTTATCGCGATTTTAAACCACAATCAACCGGTAAGATTGCTCACTCACCAAGGGTACATCCATGCCCTCAAAACACCCACAACACTAAGACTAGGAACTCTTAACCCTAATGTCTACAACACAAGCTAAAAACACCTTGCAACCTGTTCTTCATTGAGCTAGCACTACGGAGCACAACGTCTACCTTAGAGAGGTTAAGATCTTATACAACCAACACTAACAACTAGATTCAAGCAATCTAAACTTCACCGCTTCTCACACGCAACCTACGACGCACTTGCCCTCTCAACAACCATCTACGATTAAACCTTATCTAGCAAAGGATGTAATTCTATTTGCCGTCTAAAGTAACAATAACCCAAGATTTACCAAGATGCATATCACAAGAACAAGCCTATTACACAATCGAAAAGCTAAACGGCTAACACAATGGCTAAAACCAACACAAACTTATTTACCTGACATATCCTCAGTCACAACGTTGTCAACTCCAATTTGAGCTGTAAACTGCTTAGCAACGCCTCGCGCGCCAACCCTGACGGTGGATCTCACAGGACCTCCACCTTGATAGCTTGATGGTGCCCTAGCTCTGCTTCTAGCAAAACTCTGATCAAGTCGAGGAGCAGTCAACCTCTGAGACTGAACCGGTGAGTTATCATCCATGACTGTGCAGTCTTTTACCTTATGCCCTAGTGTCCGACACTGATAACAAACCCTCCGAAGCAAAAAGCATACTCTATGGTGATGTCGGCCACAATGCTCGCAAGTTGGTAGAAGCGATGCTTCTACAGAACCATCAATACTCCCTTCCAGAGTAGGGATCAAAGAGCCTCTATAAACCGTCGATCTAGATCCTGAGCCGACTCTCGGTAGCTAGTCTAAAGTAACTCTCTTCAAACTCCTCGAAACATAAAACCTCTCATGCGGATAGGGAGAAGGATTCATGACATCTTGGGTCTCCACATCACAACCTCTAAAATCTTCGAACTGGTTAGATGCTAAACTCTGAAGCCGCTCAAGTGCCTTCGCACTATTGGCTAACTCAGAGAATGTCCCAAGTGGACCCGCTGTCACATGCAACTGAAGGTCAACATTCAAGCCTTATCTGAACCTCTTGCACCTCAACTCTTCCGTCGCAACAAACTCTGGGCATAACGGCTCAAGCGCAGAAACTCTTGCTCTTAAGCAAACATCGTTAGATCTCCCTAAACCAGATGAAGAAACTGGTCCCTCATCTCATCTATATGTACTTCACTGATGTACTTCTTTCGAAACTCATCTACAAAGATTTCCCATGTTGGGAGCGTAGGCTTTAGACCCAACTCTACGGTCTCCCACCACTCATGTGCATTGCCCTTACGAAAGGAAACAATGCAATCGAGATCATCTTCCGGGCTTCCCTTTATCTATCTCAAGATTCTCTATGTGTCGCACAACCACTGGTCAGCCTTGATCGGGTCTTCCTCACCCAAGCCTTTAAAACTCTTAGGCCCAAAACGATGAAGCCTCTCTACTGGGGTCTTGCGAGGCGTCTCAGATTGCCTCGGAATAGCTTGTACCACACGCAAGAGGGAAGAGGTAAGGTCACGAAAGTGACCCGCCTCTCCACTACTAGTTTCACCTTCCATCGATCCTTTTTCTGAAACACAACAAACAATGTGGCATATTAGGATTCCAAGTCTTATAAGATACACTTAACTTTAGGTACCTGTATTCACTAGACACCTTACCACGACCTCTACGATACCCCGAGATTTCCTAGAACCGACTAAACCTAGGCTTTGATACTAAATGTAACACCCTAATTCCGTCCCGGATCTGGAGCATCACTTTCAGGTCACCCAAAACTGACCTATCAAAATTTCTTGTTTAAAACCGCACGTTAAGAATTCTTAAAATAATTCATTTCCATAAAATCCACGTAGATAATGATATTAAAAGGGGTTTACAAAACATAAGTTCCAATTAAAATACTCCGTTTGACCAAATACAGTAAATCAGAATAAAATACAGACTCGACTGTGGTAAGGTCCTATAAATACAACCAGTCCAAACTAAACATCAAGTACTGTACTCTGAGACTGGCTCGATGCTAGAAAATCCTCCTCGATGTGCTCCCCAAAACGCAACCTGTCAACCTACGTACAGAAGAAACCACAATTCCGCACGCTGAGCTAACAAAGCTCAGTGGTATATTTCTACTCTACCGCAATTCATGAATATCATAAACAAGCATGAATGATAATATATTTAAGAGTGCACAGAAAGGCTTCTCTATATCTAAGGATCATCTTCTAGCCTATCCTAGCTAGAGCTTACCACTGTCTCAAGATACCACTAATATGTAAGAAGTCTACCAATCCATCCCAGGCTTATGGTACACGAGGTCCCACCGACCACTGAATTACGTCCCATACCCTAATCACATAGCCCAAGGGTTATCTAGCCTATACACGAGATCACAAAGCCCATCGAGTTATATCTCATACCCTGATCAAAAAGCCCAAGGGTAATACAACCCGTACTTGAGATCACATAGCCCCAAAGGTAAAATAGCCAACATCTATTATCCATACAAGAACGCAAATAACATACAGTCCCTAATGGCCAACGTAGCCCTGCTATTTATCCCATGCTCATACAGCGTCAGGTTACCCGTGATGATATAACCGTCGGGTTAGGATCATATCTGAATCACTATAGCCACAGATACGTCCTAGACATACTTGGATCACAATAGACACAAGTAGTCTTATACTACGATCACATAGCCGAACATGATTACTCGAGATCATATAGCACATCGAGTTACTCAATATCACATAGTCCTTTCGAGTTGTATTTCCATACGCTGATCACATAGCCCAAGGATAGGTTTTGGACCGCATCCAGATCACATAGCACGTGGATACGTCGGATGTACTCGATTACATAGCCCGGAGTACCCATCCCCTTATTTAAGTGCCCTTGTACTGACTCTAGGACATCCGGATTCCTAACCAAGACACGTACGTTTACACATGCTCCCCTGAGGATTAATATATCTCACCAAGAGATAAAGGCATCCAACCAACCATTACCAATGCCCCAAGGCATGACTCATTTGATACAATAATTAATACGTCTCTAGGATTCATTTACGCCTTTCTCGTTAGATTATCTTATTACTCACGGCAACCAGCCTATATAGGCGTCCCTTTAGCACACAACAAGAACCCCAAGCCACCACGTAGCAATAACTAATCCACCACAGATCCTTTTGGATTACCAACCCAAGCAACTTATCCAAATATTACTAAGCCATTAGCCATTAATCCACATACGGGTTACTAACCTTTATTTCTCAGTTTTAGGATTTATTTTATACCTCTAGGGACTCACCGGACCCTTTACCACGAATTATAGAACCCCCGAATGCGAACTCAACTTTCTTGGGCAGATTGCCCAGCGAGTATCAATACTCCAAGGTGAGTATCGGTATCGCCCTCTTGGTATCGATACTCCCCCATGAGTACCGATACCCTAACTAGGTTCGAAAGAGTTAGACTACAAGCCGTACTGATACGCTCTTACCCTGTATCAGTACTCAACATTGGTACTGAGATCGCCCCATACCAATCCAAGCCTGTACCGATACTCTAACCTTCGAGTACCGGTACGCTAAGCCTATCCTAGGAAATGAAATAGTACATACCGGTATGCCCCTTGCGTACTGGTATACCTAATCGCTACTGGATTTTTATTTGAGTGAGGGGTACCGATACACGTGGAGGTGTACCGGTACGCCACTCACACATCGTCTCTCAAAATACAAAGGAGTACCGATACGTAGCCACCCTGTACTGGTGCTCGAGCTTAGATTTTTAAACCTGGAGCTCGGGATTACACCAATCCCACCCTCAACCCCCATGGTTAAGTCTCAAATCTTTCCTACAAGTTATTTGGAGTATATTAGGTGGTTTTCTACCAGTTTTACCCATTATCAACTCCCAAAATGTGATTTACCATTAGAGGGTTTTAAAGCTCAAGAACCCTAACTTTGCTACTCATGAACATAAACCAAGCAAAGCAATCATCTTATGAGGCTCATGAAATGTAGGCGTCAGAAATATACTGAACTTAAGCAAGCAAAACCCAAAATAAAACTCCCACCAAGCTCTTACCACCTCTCTTCTTGGTCCAAGCTTCCAACTCAACCTCTACCAAATCCAATGATGCTTAGCTCGAAATGGAGATCCTTTGATGCTGATAAACTCTTCCTTGATGACCAATCCAAGATTCATACACCACCACAACAAGTTTCCATTTTTCTCTTTGTGTTTGGGGAGAGAGTTTGAAGAGGAAAGAGATAAGGAGGAAGATGGGGACAATATGACTTCACCCCCTCTCCCCTCTATAGAAAATAACCAAGGCCATTAGCCTTTGTCTCCCATTTATGATTTTACCATACTACCCTTCCTCAAAACCCAACACAGGCAAAGCCCAAAACCCCCAAACAAGCCCAACAACACATAGAGGCCCATTATAGCCCAACGTCTTAGCCTGACACGCCGGTCTAAGACCTGGTTCAACGTCCATTATTGACTCGAGAAATCTGGGTCGTTATAATATTTTAGGCAAAATAGGTGTCTAATGTTTCATTACGTGACCCATTTAAGGTTTGGCCGTGACGGACATTAAAAAAGATTTTGAGTTCTTCGAGGATGTTTTGTTGTTTTTTCAGGGTTGTATTTTTGTGCAAGAAGATAAAATGTCTTGTCTACCCCAATAGTGTGAAATTTTGAGTGCTTGTTCACAAGGAAGTTGAGAGTGGAACAATGACGTGAGTCAAAGTAATTGAGAACTGTGGATCATGTGATCGATCACTAGCTAAGTAAAGTGAACTTGTTAAGTGATGGACATTATGAAGTTTAGTTCGGGTTCAAGTATCATGCCACCCATATGGGGCGATCGAGGATTGCAAGTGATGGTTGTGCGAGGGAGTACCAATGCTAGCTCTACGCGGTACTGGTACTTGATTCATCTGGTGTTGATACTGATCGGTCAGTATCGATACCCGTGTGTTTTATTAGTTAAGCTTCGAATTGAGGATTGGTTAGCTTCAGAAACCGTGATAAATAACCTCATTTATAGCTATGTGAGTACAATGTCATGGTTGAAGTTATGTTTTATGGTTTCAGATAGTCTTTGAGATCTTGTCGTGTGAGCTCTTGAGGAAGATATATCAAGAAAATGAATCATTCTTGTAAGTACAGTGGTCAGTACATGGTATAATCCGAAAGTGATAGTTTGTACCAACTCTCACCGCATGTTTTGGGAGACAATGTGGAGACGTGTGTTTGAGATAGTGATAAGTGTTTGACTTGCCATCAATTGGGGGTCAAATATTGAGTCCCTCTGAGTTGTTGTGATACTTCGATATTTATCGATGGAAATTAAATAGTTGACAGTGGATCTTGTAAAAGAATTACGAGTGTACAATTTTGTTGGGATTTTGTTGAGTAATGGTATTTCACTTTGTATGTATTGTTAGTTATTTTCAACAAATGCGAGATCCAGATAGGAAGTCTACTTGGATTGTTTATGGGTTGAGTTGTACGACACTATGGTGTCTATATGCTATTTTTTGGCATGAATTCAAGGTTCATGGTGGGACCTTATCCCTTCATGGAAATTTAGGCGATGACAGATTCTAATGAGAGTATAGATGACATATTTTTCTAACATATTATAGTTGGAGTGTAAGACTCTTACGTGAACCGAGTTTGCGGGAGCTGTATTAGTTTTCGTTTGATGTAAAACACGCCAAGATCTAAGGTCAGCCTTGAGACATGTAGATACGTCTTTTGCCTTTAAAAGTTTTGCACCTGGTAGGCAATGATATTGATAATGGATGCCGTCAGAGTATCCTTCAGAGAGTTGCCGCGAGACGAATCATTTTTTTGGTTGTAATAGTTGTTTAATCTCCTATTCTTTTTAGACCTTACAAAGTTGTGGAAAGATTTTGTATGCAACCACCTTTTGAGTTCTACAGCATAATTTAAGTTTATTTGATAACGTATTTGTTACACTTTTAACGGGGTACTGTTGGGTTTTGCTTGTTGTCTATAATATACCGGGTGAGGATGGATTAAAGAATTAGTTAAGATTATGTTTGTGTCGTTAGAAGACATAGTTATAGTTGATAAGTGTTGTGAGAGATCAGAGTAGCGCAACGGGAAATATTCAAGGACGATGAAGAGTTATAAAAGTGTTAGCATCTTCTCTGGTTTATTAGTATAAATTTTGAGGAAGAAATTTCTTTTAAGGAGGAGAGAGTTGTAACGACCCAATTTTTTAGTTTAGTAATCGAGTCTCGAACCCAGATTTTAGGCCTTTTAATTTGTGGTTCAAATAAATGTTTTAACCATTTTGTTGGTATATTTAAATAAAAGAAAAGGGGACTGAAAAGAAAGGAGGGAGTAGAAGATGATATGATGGGGAGTGAGAGAAATAGAAAGATATGAGAGAAAATGAGACAGTGAGCCTTGAATCCTGATCTACCATAGTCTAAGCCTTCGTTCGTGACACCGCTAGCATCGTTGGAAAAAGCTTGTTGAGATGAGTCGGTTGGTGGTCACCTTGTCGCCGCTACTGCCGCCCGCCTAGGTGAGGGGAAATAAGTTGCAGGTTATTGTGTAGAGGTGGTTTCGGTGGTCAATATAAGATTTTAAGGCCACCAGTGTGCTCATTGACGACGGGACAGTAGGGATGGAGCTCGCCACCACTGTCTGACCACCGGATGACCCTTCATGCGTCTCCATGCGCCACCTTCGAGGGTGGACGTATATATGCCTAGGCGGGTGAACCATGCAGCGGTGCACCGTGCCACACTGGATCGGGTTACCCAGGTGTACATGCTCACCGCCGTACTAGATCATTACATGCGAGTGCACCCTAGCAGTTGTGCACCGCACCGTACTAGATCATTTGGGTAGCTGACCAGCCTTTGATTGCGTTGACCAACCGTTAACTGACCGTTGACCAGCCATTGCCTTTTTTTGAAAGACTTTATTCGGGAGTTTCTCGATGCTTTGAGTCCGCTGTCACAATCTGTTTTTCCAAATTTGAACCCAGTAACTTGTTTTTATGCATTTTATCCTTTAAAGTAGTCTCATAATGTAAAATAGCTTACGTAGTTGTTTTATCCGAAGAATTTATGAACTCGAATATTGGATTTAAAGAGACGGTTGGTGAAGCTTGGTCGAGGATTTATTGATAACCGCTTAAGGTCAGTACACCTTGAACTTCGAAATGCTTCATGAGCATCATAAGTGTAATTGCCTTGCTTGTTAGTGTTCGTAAAATATGTAGATGATAAATAAGCATGTTTAGAGACCGGTATCATGAGACTTGATATATGTGCAATGCATGATGGCGTTGAGGATATCTCGAGACTTGTATGAGCTTTAGAGACCGTGTAGGGTCGCTCATATATTTCTATAATTATTTGATGATTGAATTAAATTATATATTGTGATGCTTTGGTGCTAGTGTATGAAATTGACATGTTTGATGGAAATTACACTTAATGGACTGATAAATGGTAATATTTGAATAAATAATCAATAAGTCGAGATTTAATATTAATTGATTAAATACGTTAGTAAGCAAACCCTAATGACTTTTATAAGCTTTAGGGATCAAATAAAACATCGTAAAATCGTAATTTAAGGAATTGGTATGAACCAGTAAGTAGGGTCTCGGTACAGGCTTCGACCGTGTAGGGTCTCGGTACAGGCTTCGACCGTATCCGTACGCAATTAGGGTTTGTATCAGTACGAGTCAACCCGTATCGATACCTATAGAAATCTAGGATTTATAGTAAGCAATATCTGTATCGGTACCCATGGGTATCATATCGATATTCGTGTTCAAATATCAGTACCCATTGAACGAAATAATCTATAATACTAATAAAAAGATGCGAAATAACATGAAATATTAATGAGATAACGTGAATTAATAGAGATAATTATTGAGGATAATTAATGTACATTTCCATAATATATTAACAAGTTGGAAACTTAAATGGTGGCTTGATATTGGATAGAAACCATAGATATCGGTAATTATGTAGATGTTTTGTGTTGTATGGTAACTGTGTCCTTGCTATGTGCTGAAATGGACTCTTGGTTGGTTGAGTCACCGTTGTTGATGGGATCCGAATACCCAGTGAGAGAAAGAGTGTTGCAACACCATGGTTGAAGATTTCCGAATGTATGATCCTGATGCTTAGTGGAATTGGGCCGCATTCGATGATGCTTGACGAGAGATTCCAGACGTCGAAAACATTAGGCACCTATTTGGCCCAAAACAAAGTTTAGGCACCTAACTAGAAAAGGGTATAATTTGGGCACTTATTTGACTGTTAAGCCTATTTTTTTAAGATATAAAATTCATTTATGTCGCACAGACAAAACTTCTCGAATTCAGATTTTATAGAGAGAATAACATTCTCTATTTTACTGAGAGAATTCATTGAGTTCACACCAAGTTATTTTTTATCATCCATGACGCCTTGAATCTTGATATATTTCTAAATGCCAGAGATATGACATTTCATTCCCTATGGCTATTATCATGAAGCCCTACCATTCCTTCATTCATCCGACACTTCACTAATTCAAGTATCATAGAATGTCTCTGACGTCGGATGAGTTTAGAGTAAACGTCATGTATTGATATATACCACTAATTATATGTACTGATATGTATCATTAATTATTTTAATAACTTTTAAAATAGGGATCTAAAACATAATTATTCTTTTTTTAAAATAAAATGCGTCAAAGCACTTTCTGTACCACTTTTCAGATTTTTTTTAATTAAAAATAATAAATTTATTAAAATAAAGAGTGGACAAAAAATAAAAACTAAAAAAATAGACCGAAAAGTGTTTTAATATATATTATTCTAAAAAAATAATAATCATGTTTTAAGTCCTCATAATTTCAAAAATTATTAAAATAATTAATTGTACGTATCAATGCATATAGTTAATGGTGCATATTGGTACATAACGTTTACTCGTAGAATTTTTCCTCCTATGCCTCTTAATTTTATAAATTTCACAGTCCTCAACTTGATCCAATTTCCAAATCTAACTCCAAATAAAAGGACATAAACGATTGTTATTTAAATAATTGAAAATGTCAAAATGATTGAGACTTTGTTCACTTAATTTACTTTGGAAAGTAATCATCCCTAAACGACAAGTAGACAAGCTAAAGTTGGAGTCTGAATCACACTCCATACTTCCATTGTATTTTTAATCCATTATATACTTAATTATTATTCACAAATATGATTTTATATTGTTGAGGACGACTCTTTCGAAAGACGTTTAAGAAATGTCGTTTATTATATAGTTGGTTGAATTGAACCCCTAATAATCAAATATACAGTTTATGTATCAGGATTATGGCTCTCATATTTTGTCAGGAGTCGTGTCCGGTTTTATTGATGGTACTCAAGAGGGATATGTGGAGGCCACAATATCTAGAAAATTTTAAAAAATTAAAACTCGGGTTTATATAATTTATTGTTGGTCTCCCATAAAATTAGATATATTTTATTTTGTTTGTCGTGTGACTTAAACTGTATTTTATTTTGTTTGTCGTGTGACTTAAACTGTCGACCTAAGGTTAATAACCTATTAACTTATGGCAAAATGACAAAAAAATACCTTCAGCGTTTGCATGTTGTAACATCCTTAACGTATACTCGTAAATCGAATGTACTTTAAAGATGTTATGGAGTCGTTTAAAGAAATCTCGACTTATAAATTTATTTATACAAGTATTTACAAATTTTAGTTTGTAAATCTAACCCTTTCTCGGTTTTCTTGAAAACACAACTTATGAACAGTTAGCTAATTTCAACCCTGAACTAATTATTTTAAAATATATTTGGCAATTATTAAAAATAATAGTTCAATTCAGGGTGAAAACTAAATTCGCTATCTAAGCCCTTTCTTGACTTTAAAATCGTTACGCGATTACCGATTATTCTTATTAGCAAAGTAATTATCCTTTCTACCCTAGCTTCATTCTATTACAATGCTAATGCCTTGTTTTGGTTTATCCATATACGATTCATCATCAAAACTGATTACTTATCTATCATTTAGTCTAATTTAATGCATCATACTCTACTAGCAATTAAATAATTACATGTCCACTAGAGATTATCATAAGCTAGAATATCTTACTGATGTTTTGTAGATTGAAGCTTGATCAGCATGCTTGACTCCTCTTCAAATACTCCATCTTAATCTATGTGTGAAACAAACACACGCTAAGTACGAACTTAGTGAGGCAAAACTTATAAATCAAAGTAAAGCACTTTAATTTTAATAAAAATTGCATAGTAAATAAAATACTGAATATAACATATAAGAATTTAAAATCGTATCGAATGACTTATCGAAGTCGTTCCTCTGTCATGTAACCTGTAAAAATCAACATCTTATATATATATATATATATATATATATATACAATATATGTTATATCAATACGATCCATTGTACTTTCAATTTCAATATAGCCCAATGTACTATGGATGAGAATACATGGTATGCGAGTCAATGATGAGTATGCACATGTGCCCAACAACAACTATTTAGTTGTGCCATTAATAAAACAATGTATCAATGTATCGATGTATTTATATCAATGTATCAATACCAATGTATCAATGTCAGTGTAACACTATAAACATTACCGTAACTTAACGACATCAATAATAATAATAGGTCATTGTTGTAGAACACAACTCACTATATAATTGCCGTAACTTAACAACAATAGGTCATAGCCGTAGAACACAGCTCACTGTCACATTACTGTACTTGACAATAATATCATATTAATATACTCCACCTCTTTGGCATGCCAATATACCAAGACTCTCAATAATTATACAATGGGCTTTCAAATAATTTACTACTATGAACATTTCATTCATTTTTGATAATATCAATGGATCAAGATAATCACTTCAATATGTAAAAATATGCATTGGACAGTTCATACCCAAAAATCATTCATAAAGCATTTCAAAATCATTTAATAAAATTCATATCCTTTTCTTTCAATAATCGAGAATAACTTATCACCAGTCTTTCTCATTTCATAAATAGAGTAAGTAGAATGCACTCACCCGAGCCATGTAATAGTATGCCTCACTAAATTCTACTCGATCTTTTCCTTTATAGTATCTTGAATCCTCTTTGATTCGTGTTCGGCTTCATTAACCACATAAATATAAATATCATTTGTTAGATTCAAATCTAACAATATTCTAAATATACTATCAAATCTAATTATTCGAATATGTAAAATTCCCAAAACTTTTTCTTCCTTCCTTAGACTGTCCCAAAAATTCATTTTGGTCCCCAATTGACCACTTTGAACTTCAAATAATTCTTCCAAGTTTGCTAACTACCATTAGATACCAAATGTCTCAATTTCCATTTTCTGACAGCTTGCACTACCTTCAAAGATTTATTTCTATAAAATAATATAAACTAGGAATTTGATTCTGTTTGTTCTGAAAGAAATTAGATTTAATAAGCTTTTCACCAATATAAATTAATAGCCCAAATTCAACTTGTACGATTTATGGCAAATTTTCAAAGTCAATTTCCAGTGCTGATTTCGGAATAGATTGCCATACTGTTTTCTGACCTTTCACCACTTAAAAAGTCAATTTCTCAGTTTCCGTTTGTTGGAGGCGAAACTAGACAAACAAATCTGTACATCGGTATGAAATTCACCATCTAAACATTTTTGTAGAATTTATGGTGAATTTTCAAACTTACTGCCAAATCCAGTTTTCCTACACAACTTCCATAAACAACTTCAAACTTTATACTAATTTCTCCTTACTTTGCTATTTTTCAATTTAGTCCCATTATTTACTTTAAATCATCAACTTATCACCTTCTTCATCAAATAATTATTCACAATAGTTTCCCTTAATTTTCCTTCTTAATCGAAATAGCTACTAAAATGCAATGATAAGGATTCTAGCTTCTTAACTTTGCAATTTAGTCCTCAAATCAGCATTACTATCTTAATTCCATCATTATAACTAAAAATCAGATTTAATCCTTCCCTAAAACCACATTTCCGAATTGGTCACTTAACTTTGACAATTTGTCAAAATGGTCACTAACTCGATTTAACATCGGTTTTGCATTCTAACTTCAATTCCATATCTTCAACATCCCTAATAACATAAAATACATACCAATTCCATAAAAATCAGATTTATTCCTTCAACTTTTAAACTTGGTGAATTGGTTCCTAAACATTTAAATTTGGGTTTTGCTTCCAAACAACAAATCAAGCTTACTAGATCATTTATCTAACATCACAAACCCTAAATCAAACTTGAATCCATAAACCCTAATCATCTTCATAATAATCAAAACATGTAGAGTTTAAATCCCCAACTCAATAACATGATTTTAACATCACAAAAACTTGATTTCAACTTGAATTTCAACATGGAATCATAAAATCTCAAAACCCCCAATTGAGTCCATAAAACCTATTTTCTTATCATACAAAATTCTCATCAATCAAGCATGTTTTCCACAAACTATTTACACCAAAAGATATAGTTTGATGAGTAGAACAACTTTGTAGTTCGAAAGATTACCTGAAAATCGAGTTTCGGAGCTTAAATCAAACTTGGAAAATTTTTCTCCATTTTTCTTTCTTTCTCCCCCTCATATTTCGAAATTTGAAGATGAAGAATGGTCTTCATCTTTTTATTTTCATCCAATTTGGCCACTTGTCTTGTATAAATGAATTTTAAATTCATTTAAATACTGAAATTACTAAAATGCCCTTTTTATCGAATGACCAAGATTTAATCTCATCAAAACTCAATAGCCAAGATCAAATCCATGTGTAATTGGCCTTTAAAAATTGCCCTTAAAGTTTCAAAACATTTTAAAAATCCATCCATGGCAAATGTCCAATTTGCCCTCCAACTAGTCTTTATTTACAACAAGTCTTGAAAATTGTCATTCCATTAAAATCTAACTAACTTAGTTCCTTCTCAACCGGCCACATGTCAATTTATTTATCCAATGGTTAAAAACAAACCAATAAGTTGGTAGTTACCAACTTTACCCTTGTAATTTTTCAAAATTACGATCTTGCCATTTTTTATCCAACGGCTCATGTTTAACATGGAAAATCAACTTAAATCCAAGAGTTCATATTCTTCCAACACAAATAAAATATCTTAGACATATAAAATGACATAATCAACCTTTTCTTATCATCCTTCAAAATATAATGGATATTCGATTCGATCCGATTATCCGAATATTCTTCCAAACTTTATCGCTTTATAGCCAAAAATACAAAGCTCCGTACGAAAAATTTGAGTAACACGGAAAGGTCACTCTTGGGGGGGGGTGAACTATTCATTTATAGGGTTAAACTACATAACTTTTGAAAATTACACTTTGGCCCCTAAACTTTCCCAAAGTTTATACTTTGGCCATAAAACTTTCAAAATTTTCATTTTGGTCACTGAACTCACTTCCCATTTCAATTTTCCTCAGATTTTTACCAACTTTGAAAGTACCCAATACAACTCACTATCTATCACATGATACTTTTAAACCTTAAAAATTTCCTTTCATAAAGACTTAGACTGAATTTTCTTAACTCAGTCTATTATTTCGATAATTATTGACATTCTTCATAACATAAGGTTCCTCGTAGAAATCCTTTACTTGAAATCCATACGAATATTTTCTACTTTTACTGAGTCCAAAATATCGATCAGAAACACTTTTATAAGACCTTTCCAAAGGCCACCCATCTTTGTATTTCCCTGGCCTAAGCACGCTTAACAATTTCATTGGATCCAAATTCGGTACCTTTTTCTTCATCTTAATTCTTAAAATTGATACCAAGGTACTTATTTCGATCTGATTCACTCTTTTACTGAATAAAATTACTTTTTGGGAAAATTTACACTTTAGTCCCTAAACTTTTCAAAGGTTTATACTTTAACCCCCTAAACTTTCAAATTTTACAATTTAGTCACTAGCCAAAATTTGGGATATTACACATGTTTTGTCATTTGGCCCCCTATTACTTTTTTGGAGCAAAGAACACCCCAACGTTTCAATTTGGTCCAAATATGACCCTCGTTAGATGGAAACCGCCAGTCAATAACGGTCAACGGCTAGTGTTGAATGGACTTGCCATGTGTTAAGATCTGCTGAAAGGTACTTATTACTTCTCCCTCAATCTTGCTTTCTCTTCGTCTTCTTGCTTCCACCTCTCTCTCTCTTTCTTGGAGGGGCCAATGAGTGTATTTAATAACTTGTTTGTAATATGCATAAGTCAATGAACTTCCCAATCTTTTAGGTTTTAGTATAAACATCTGAGTCTTGAAGGATTCTCATTTTGATCTTTAAATTCTGTTTGAGATACATATCATTCATGTTATGATACTTATTGTATTTATTCAACACATTATCCAGGATTATTGATACTTTCCAAGGGAAAATAGTGTCTTTAGTTGAAGATGCTATTGCCAAGAACATCTAGAAAGGAATAATAAAAACTCGACGCGAAGTTGCAGTCAATTTCAAAGCAACTGCACGTTAATAGTGTCATTGCATTGAATGTTACGTTCATGGATGACCCTTTGTTAACTAATTCTTCCGTGGAGCTTGAAATTAATGGCTTATTCAATGAAGCAAATGAAATTTTAGTTTCAAACTATTACCGTAAAAGATCATAAAATTTTCTTTCCGACAATGGTTTAGCAAAGATGTTTGAAATCTCTTTAAATGAAATTTTTTTTGAGTCTGCTGCACCAGTGTACTTCAATGTAAGTTTCTATGGTGTGAAACCTGAATCATCATCGAACTTCAAAGAAATAACTTCTTTTCGATTGAAAGTATATTGAGTTTGCAGAAAATTACATCTAAAATGTAACTTGATGTCAATTAGATGGTTAAACAAATAGATATATGCCCTTCTGGTGGTCTGAGGGATTATATGCCTTGGACTGTTAACGAAATATCAGAGTCACTGATAATGATTGTCAAAGCCGCCAAAAATAAACCTGCTCAAAATAACTTGTAGAAGCGGTAAGCATGGTTGAACCCACAGGGAATGGTAAGAGATCGATTTTTTATAAAACAAGTAATTAAAGTAAGGGAGGATTTGTGTTTGAGTAGAATTGAGAAAACAAGAAAACTATTAAAATAAAGAAGAATTCAATAATGAGATGAATTCTAGTCAAGGTTGATCTCGACATATTAATTCAAGAATTAGTTCATCGATCTTCACAAAATATAATTCTACATCAATTTCAAATAGCTTAGTTATAAGTTACCAGAGAAAAGCACATGTATAACATAATCTCTCTTAATTAGTAGATAATCACTAAGAAGTGCATGAATAATTTCTACCTTTATTATCAAGATTAAAACCCTTAGATAATTGCATATAAGAATTAAAACCTATCAAATAACTTTATTGATTTAAGAGACCCAAGCACATAAACTATTATGCACTAATCCATTAACTTAATAAGAATATGAATCCATACCTTCAAAACCCGTTGCTTAGGTTAATTATCACTTACCAAGAATGTCTTGATTGATTGTTGCATATAAAGATGAATAAATCGAAGAAAAGCATGCGAAGCTTATAAATCGATATATACTTATTGAGTAATCCCAAAAGATATAAAAAAATATTTGAAATAGATGAAGATGATGAAGAACAAGAAAACCTCACTAAGAACTTGTATTAATAACCTTGAATCAAACCTTAACTAGAAAGAAAGAGTTTAGCTACTCATGGAGAGGTATGCGACAATGATGAGAAGAATGAGAATTATGGGGATGAATGATTTCTCTTCTCCTCATGGCCCTATTTATAATAGAGGTCATTTAAATCAACTAGGAGGAGGAATTACAATCAGATTTAATTTAAAACTCCATCCTACTCCAAATATAAAATGAAAGTGAAAGTTTAACTTGAAATAGAATTCCTCTTCTTGTGTTAAGTGCTCCATAGAATCCAAATCCAACTGAAACTTCTCTTCTAAGCATGTATTATCTTTTAGTTGTCAAAATCCCTACAGAAATCAAATACTTGTTGTCGAAACCATTTTTTTACGCGAGAAAATAGCTTGACAATTAATTTCTAATATTAAGGTTTTTTTAATTCGATTTTGAAAATCATTAGTCTTGAAAAAACAGATTTTCCATTTATTTAATCTTGAAATTAACCCTGAAAATTATTTTTCTCTTTAATCTTAAAAAATTATATTTTTCCTTTTAAAATTGCACTTTAAATTAAAAATCAGATTTGTCCCTTTTATTTAATTTTGAAAACGTTTTGGAGTCGCCACTGATCACTTTGGTAGACCAGACACCATAAAAATAACCAGAGATTCATTATTTTAAAATTTGGGTTCGGGAGTCGGTTACGTGTGGGAAAGGATTAGCACCCCCACAAACACCCGTTATCAGTACCTTTTAATTTTACATGGTCTTTTGGCATTTCGAATAATATTTTGAATTTAGTTTAACCCTTAATTATTAATTGGATTTAAATTTCAAATGGAGATATTCTTGTTATAAGGAAATATATTTTTATTCGAATATGAGATTAGAAGCACCCAGGTACATTAGGACACCCCTATTCATATTCAAAAAATATATTTTCAACATAAAATGTTTTAAATGTATGACCAATTATTGTCATGTTTATTTTAAGTTCTAACTTAAAAATGTTCTAATTAATTGTGCATTATTTATTTCTATGAATATTATTTAATTTAAAGGCTTACATGAGATAACACCCAATTGCTTGAGCACCATCCATATTTAAGCCCCAAAATTATAAATAATATTCCTAGTCCAATTAATTAATTTAATTGTTTAAGTTCCAATCCTAATTAAGGCTCTAATTAATTAACTAAGTTAATTATCTTCTTCTAGGTTCTTACAAATATTATTTGTTCTATCCTAAAAGTTTATGTTGAATAACACTCAATTGCTTTAGGGCACCATTCAAATTAAAACTTCTAAGTTTCCAAATAATACTTGTTAACTTTCTACAATTATTATCCTGTTTAAATTATTAAATCCTAATTAAAGAACCTAAAGACTAAGGCTCTAAACAATTAACAATCTAAGTGATTAAATTGTCTAATAATTAAAACTATATGCCCAATTTAAAATATGCATCACACATATAATTTAGAGCAATTAAAATTACATTAAACAATTAAATTAAGGACTAAATTGAAAGGAATACAACTTTAAAAGACCAATTTCATTGATTTAGTGACTAAAATGAATACAAATGAAAGTACGAGGTTGAATTATAAAAAACACGCGGGCCTGAGTGGGGATTCACGACCTCCTGGGCCCGGTCACTACGCCTATATAAAAGCTATCTCATACACACATTCTTCTTTTATTTTTTATTTTTTTTGAAATCTCACTCTCTCTCCTCATTCAGTTCTCTCCCCTCTCTCTAAGCCCGGACACTCCATTCCCAGAAAATAGTATCCCAAACGAATCAAAACCCCTTTTTCTTTGCATATTCAAACCCTGTTCTTCCCATTTCCCTCATTTAATCTTCACAAACACTTAAAACCCTCAATTTTCTTGTTTCCTAAGATCAAAACCAATATTCTTTACTAAATTCATCTGAGTTCACACACTTTCCTTCATTCAATCCATCACCGCCCTACTCCAAGCACCAAACTTGTTAGCCGGCCACCGTGCCACAACTTTGACCACCATCTACCTTTCGGCCGGCCACCATGAGGCGATTTTCGGCCACCGCTTCAGAACCTTAAAATATCCAAATTTCCTCCTTTTTTGATCCTATACTCTAAAATTAGCCCCGGCTAGATAGAGCCACCTAACTCCGACTACTTAAGGCCTAAACTACTCGTAACCACCCCATATTCAACTCTGTCGTCTTCATAAACCACGTCGGCCACCAAAACTGAGTTTCAGCCACTCATTTTCACCATTTTGTTTCTGTTTTTAGTTAGACTAACATGTTTCCATATGATTTACGGGAATCGAAGAGAATAGAAAAGATTATACCTTTTTTAGCGTGAGATAGTAGTCCAATCTGTCACAGGGCTAGACTTCTGAACCAGCCCACCGTACGGCCTTAGTCGAGTCCTTAAGACAAACGACTAAGTAAGCCTAAATCTTCACTCCGAAAGATTAAACTTCTAAGGCACCGAAGAACGCAAGATCGTTCTTAGCGGAAGCAAACTATGAGATCGGCGACAAAAAACTCTGAAAGAACGCGAAGAACAAAAGAAGAACAACTCAGAGAATTTAGAGTGAATGCGCTCTCTATTACTCAAGAATAGATGAAAGAATGGATGATTACAACTGAGGTGGGGAGGCCTCTATTTATAGTTGAGTCCCCTCTAATCTGACGGTCCCTACTGATTTACATTAACGGCCTAGATACAACTTTATCAACCACAAGACATAATGCCACGAATATTCCTTAGCTATCTATGGAAAGAATCTCCCATGTTCACATGGAGTGTTCACATAGGTGTGGATGAATAAGCCTTCTTGGTTCTTCCCACGGGTCGGGCCAGTCTGGTGGTCTCTTCAAGCCCAAAATGTGCCCCAGAACCTCATGGGCACCCTGGTGTGCACCCTGTGGTGCTAATGACCCGAACCTTGGTTCACGTCCCGTGACATTCTCCCCTACCAAACTTGGCGAAGCCCTCGTCGCTGCTCCAGAATGAAGTCAGAAACGATCCTGGGACCTCCTTGGCACCTTAGCTTTCTCCCAACTCTGAATCGGGCTTGGTTGTCCCCCCATAAAGACCGCTCTTCCCATAAAGAGCACCTGACTCGTGCTGGGTCATCCACTCATATGGACTCCTCCCTTCGATTTCCACCACCATGTAACATCACTCGTCGAACCACCTCGCACATCTCGACCGTAGGAACTCTTTCCTAACAGCTAGGATTTGTCTCCACTTGGATCACCATGACCCTCAAACAAAGGTTTGGATGTTGCCTTTGAACTTTCACCATCTGATGGGTTAGGTTTTCTACTGCCTACACCCAACAAATTGGACAAATCAAAACCAAAAACACAAAGATTGTGTTCGAGATGTACCTTCTTCGGGATGAACTCCCTCGCGTTCACTCTAAAATGCATCGGCCCTTCTACATCCTTGAAGTCCGACGCCCAATTTTTCATTGCCACTTCTTTCTCCATGAAGTTCAATGCACCTTCCACCTTGCCCAACGGTGGCACTTCACATAACGAATCGAGCTTCAAAGCCTCGCTCTCTTTGGGCTCGTCTTGTACCTTGGACTACTTGATTCTATGTGGGCAATCATGCCAATGATGTGGCTCCATGCAATGAAAACACTTCCATTGCACTTTTCCCCCCCTCGACTTGACTCTGTCGGGGCAATCGAGCCAATTGTGTGGCTCCTCACAGCGAAGACACTTTCGCTGCACCTCCGGCTTGACCGTTGTGGACGAAACAATCATGCCAGCTCTAGCTTCCCTTTTCACAGTCTCATCGTTTACCTTGATGGCTGAAAGGTCGGCTTCCTTGGAACAATCCTTTGACCAATGCTCGCCGTCACAATAGAAGCACCTCCATGGCTTCCGTTCCCATGGTCGAGCTAGCATCCTGGGCTTGTTCCACCTCGATGGTTTTTCCTCGCCATGCGAAGTCCTATCGATCTTTGTCGAAGCCTGCACCTCGGCTCCAACTGCATCACTCCGTCCCTCCATTTTGTCTGTCATGCTTGATATGCCTTCTACTCCCCCCTCCTGGCCCTTCACCTCGAGGCTCTCCTTGGCAATCACGAAGCTTTTCCTCTGGAACCTGGTGGTTTTGAACTTGGCCCATATCTTCTCACACGACGCCACAAAGTCTCTATGTCTCTGGGTCCTTCCTTCGACAGCCTGGGCCTCATCACCCTTCTGTGCTGCAGCGTTTTCTCCTTTCCTTGTCGCCATCTCGAACAGTGACTTCCATGAACACTCAGTTCACCAACCGTGGCTACGAACTGTGGGCTCTGATACCAACTGTCACGGAGCTAGACTTCTAAACCAGCCCACCGTTCGACCTTAGTCGAGTCCTTAAGACAAACGAATAAGTAAGCCTAAGTCCTCACTCCAGAAGATCAAACTTCCAAGGAACCGAAGAACGTAAGATCGTTCTTAGCGGAAGCAAACTATGAGATCGGCTATAAAGAACTCTGAAAGAACGCGAAGAACAAAAGAAGAACAACTCAGGGAATTTAGAGTGAATGCGCTCTCTATTACTCAAGAATAGATGAAAGAATGGATGATTACAACTGAGGTGGGGAGGCCTCTATTTATAGTTGAGTCCCCTCTAATCCGACGGTCCCTACTGATTTACATCAACGGCCTAGATACAACTTTATCAACCACAAGGCATAATGCCAAGAATATCCCTTAGCTATCTATGGAAAGAATCTCCTATGTTCACATAGGTGTGGAAGAATATGCCTTCTTGATTCTTCCCACGGATCGGGCCAGTCTAGTGGTCTCTTCAAGCCCAAAGTGTGCCTCAGAACCTCATGGGCACCCTGGTGTGCACCCTGTGGTGCTAATGACTCGGACCTTGGTTCACGGCCCGTGACAAATCTCTAACCCCAACGGCAGCCTACGGCTCTAGTGGCGGTTCAACTTCTCCAAACCGGTTTGGCTCCCAAGGTTAGTACTATCTCTCTTCCCCTTTATTATTATTATTATTATTATTATTATTTATTACTTATTATTATTTTAATGGTAGGTAGTTAATGATAGGTAATTAATTATGACAATTTCTCTTTCTTTGGTATTTATAGGTAGTCAAACCCGTGACATCATTTCTGACGTTTCACGAGTGACGTCAGGGACCAGCTTGCTTTAAGGGTAAAACCCGTGACATCATTTCTGACGTTTCACGAGTGACGTCAGGGACAATCTGCTGTGAGGTCTTTTTAAGCCAATGACGAGTTTTCACATGGCAAATTTATGCGGAAAAAGAGACTTTTTAGATATATTTGTGTTTGTTGATTGTTAAAAAAAGGGTAAAAAGAGTTATAATAGCTATAACGGGCTAATAATGGGCTGTCATGAGATGTAAACATGAGAATTGGGCTTTTGTTGGGCTTTGGGTTTTTAGAATGTAAATGGACAATTATTATAATTAAATGTACATTGAAAATAGATTTTGGACTATTATTCAAGTTTATTTATTGTTTATGTATTTTTGGTTTTATTTACAGTGAAAATATAGTATATATAGGTATACCCGGGTAAAACTCGGGTCTTACAGCTGCCTATTTTTGTTCATTATTGTGGAACAGGAATTGGGCAAAGACTGAAAAGACACGAATTTGTCTGAACCATCTAGCTATCATCTAAGTTGCATGTTCTACTCATTATGAACTTTCACTCTTTCTTCTCCTTTCGAAAGCTTGAACAAGTTCTACTTATTATGAACTTTCCAATCCTCCTGTCAAGGCTAATCGCAAAAATTGAACTAGTTCTTCTCATTAGGAACCCATTCATTCCTCTTGGCAACACTGATTCACCTCTCTGCAAAGGCGTCGAACAAACGAACTCTTCTCATTAGGCTTTGGCTTTAATTGTTTGGGCTTTAGGTTTTGCATGATGGTGTGATGATGACTCACCAGAACCTAATTGCAAGGATGTCGGTGCCTCATATCTTTAACACGAGCCAAGGCGAAGGTAACGGGAAGTCACGGGGATCGGTGACTTTTTTGATGGTGCCTTTGTTCCACGTGTTCGGTTTCTTTATGTTGTTGGCAGTGGTTTTGACAGCGAACTCGTTGGTTTGGGTGGAGAGGTTTGATTTCGAAGAAATGCTAAGTGCAGTTGAGAAATAAAAGGTTACAGACACGCCGGTGTCACCGCTGCTTGTGTTGGCAAATCAGTGTTGACTAGTAAGTATGACCTCAGCTCGCTTACGCTGCTAGGGTCTGGTGGCGCTCCGCTCGACAAGAAGGTTACCGAACGGTTCAATGAGAAATTTCCCACAGTTGAACTTGTTTTTTTGACAAAAAAAGGATATCATTAAAAGCAAAAAAGAACAAACATCACAAAAAGAAACCCCAATGAGGCGACGTAGAGCCTTACAACAAAGCCATGCAACAATAAGGAGGAAACACCCACGTAGTGGGGAAATAAACACAACAAACAAGAGCAAAACCTGCCAAACAAAAGAGAAAAACATCATAACATAATCCAAACATAACTCCCAAGTGAGCGACCAAACCAGCACACAAGCAGGCGACACCGTTAAGAGAGCTCCATCCAAAGACAAGCTTCCTTTCTCGAAAGAGACAAGGATCTTATCATCAAAGATGCTAAATGAGCATGGCATAGAACAAAGGATAAGGCATAGAAGGCGTTCTACGCATAAACAAAACCTCCAACCTGAGCAAAAAGAGGACCCGAGCGGTAGGATATACCCTCAGATAGCCCGAAACAAGACCATAGATCAAACATCATAGAAAGCGAACAAGCATTGGAAATGATGATCTATAGGGAAGTGGGAGAGACAAAGTTAACAATCAGACCTTCCACCCATCGATGTTGGCTAGATCGCAGCAACTCATGGCGCTTGCAGATGATCCCTCACAAGATCATCCGCATAAAGACCATCATTATCAATGTGAAACGCTGAAGAAACATCCAGCTCGGCTTCTTTTTTAGCATTGATCTTAAAAGAAGGTAAACATGCAAGTTTGTAGACAAAAAGATCAATTCCTAATTCCACAATACCTGTATCCTCGTGGGCAACCCGAGCAATCTTAGATCAATATTTCTTACAGGTTTTTTTAAACCAACTCAGCCTCCTTCCCCCGTACGAAACACCACGTTTGGATCGCTCAAGTTTGTTCAGAATAGAAGACGATTATGTTATTGACCCAGGGAAGAAAGCCAACTCAAGGGCATCATCATTTGTGATTGCGCCAAAGCCACAATCTCCTCAGTTATCGGGTCTTATTTGAACGACTCCTTCAAATATCTTTTCCAGAAGCTCTCTCTTTTTGATGCTAGAGAAAGCTTTCTCATTAACACTACTACGCTTTCTTTATCTGTTGACAGAGATATCCATAGCTAAAAGGGAGTCAGCTATATTATCACTTAGACACAAGGTTGTCCCAGGGCAACTAATCTGAAAGAAAGCTGCAGGAGGCGAGAAATTGACCAAAAGATTGGTTGCAGTCACATCTTGTAGCGATCCTTTTTTTCATATCAAAATCACTGAAGAAATATATGTTTTTTTTTCGTCTTTTGCTGAAACATTTTAAAAAATGGGGTGAATTGAATTTTTGGGAAATTTTATTTAAAAATTTGTTTTTGTTTTGACAATAAAGACTGGAGTCGCCACGGCCATTTTTGTAGGCCGGACACCATTAAAACTAGAGATTCTTTTGAAAACTGGTTCGAGAGTTGGTTACGTGTGAGGAATAATTAGAACCCCCATCACGCCCGAAAATCGGTACCAAATTATACGTTACTTTTAATCGATGGAGATTATTGAAATTTAAATTAGATTTAATTAACTGTTCCTAATCAAATATAAGCTTTAATTGAACGGGCTTTAACATTTTGGTCGGTTTGAATTAATTATCCATTTAATTAAAAAGGGCGACTGCACATCAAACCGTAGATTAAACCGACATCGAATAAGCCCGATTGCCGTGTTAATTTGCGGTTCGAATACTGTACATCACCTTTATGCATGATGCATACAGTTAAAAATGATGTTACGAGTTGTCAAGATTTTACCCATTTCAATATTTACCTTCAGACGATAAGAATTAAATCAAATATTTGGTCTATACCTATTAAGCCAAGATTAAGACCAAAACAATTGAGTTAATAAATATCTTCTTTATATAATTTAGATTAATTAATTAACGATGTGAGTGCGCAATTAAGTTAAGGGTGAAATGAATGTCAAGTTAAAATATGTCACAAAATTTGCAAATAAATGAAAAACGAACAAGAAAATAATTACGAAAATTAAAGAGCGAAAATTAAAATATTCGAAAAAGGACCAGATAAAAAAAAGATAAAAGTGTGTAAAATAAATACAGAAATTAAATGTGGTAAAGTAAAGGCGAGAAACTAAATTACAGAAAATAAAAAGTTAGATGTTAGTTGGCTACACTAAACAGGCCATAATAATACAGGTCATCCCCGTAGCGGATCACCATAAGGCCGAATTGAACAAAAACTAGTATAGATAAATATAACATATATATAATAAGATAAAGTACCATATATACATATAATAGATACTATATAATATATAAATAATAATATATACTATATACATGTATACGCATATATCATATAATAAATACTATATATCATGTAATATACTATGTAACATATAAATAGTATATAATATAATATGATATATAATATATACATATATGTGCATTCCGTACGAAAATAAATGAATAATAGCAGGGTGAGAAAACAAGAACCGATAGAGGAATCGGACCACCGGTCATTAAACAAAAATCAACAAAATATGGACGAAATTGAAAATATCAAAAAGGGTGTGAGGACTGGACACGGGAATAACCCAAAAACCCTAAAACGCTAAAATGGCGAGAGAGTTTTGAGTGCCTATAAAAACCCTAAAACTCAAAAAGGTTGGTTCACCGCGCGGGTCTGAGGCTACCCAAAATGGCAGCGTTTTGAGTGCCTATAAAAAGCTAAAAATTTGACCAAAAAAATCATTTGTACCCTGATCTTGAAAAAAAGCTTACAACTCTCTCGAAAAAACTCTTCCCACGCCCTTCCACTTTTCAAAAATTGGCGAGAGAGTCGTCGCCTGTCGTCTCCTCGATCACCGCTAACCGATGGCCGACATCCTCGAAACCAAACCAAAAAGATTTTTTTTTTGTAAAACGTAGATCTGATCTATGATTTTCGAAACAAATCCTCTTTTTCCTCATATATGTAAAAACCCAAAGCAAGTCCTTATTTTTTCAAAAAATTATGGGCTTGAAAAGAACCTTCTTTTTTGTGAAAACTTGGGACGTTTGAAGAGCGAACGGAGAGGAAGACGATGATGGGTAATCGACCCACCCCTAAAGGTAATCTTAAATCCTTTTTGTTTGTTTTTTATTCAAAATCAAAACTTAGAATAGCTTTGAAACTAATATTGTATTGCTTTTTTGAATATACCCCGTCTAGGATTTACATGTGGGATTGATTCAGTTTTATAGCCGAATATTACAAAGATTTTTAAATAAATAAAAAACAATTGATTGGTTGCTCTAAGGTCATCTTTGTTTGTATTTGCTACTTCCATTCTTTGAAAATCCTCGTTTTTTCTATGATATTGTCATTTGTTTTGTGCATATGAGTCTGTACGAGAGAGGGAGACCATTTTGTTTTTTTGGCCGGATGTGGAGAGTCTGCTGCATTGGTGATGATATGGCGACCAGTGAATGGCTCCGATCGTAGACGTGGCAATGATGAGGCTATGGTGGCGTGATGTGGCATTGACGTGTTCGGAAGGCAAAAGGGCTGCTAGGGAAGGTTCTGGAAGGAAAAAGGTCAGCGGCTGAGAGTTTGGATATTAGGGTTTCATTTCATTAGGGTTAGTGTATGGGATATTTGGGGTGGTTAGGTTATTTGGGTTTTAGGTAGTGGATGTAATGGATACATGGCTAGGCAGATGGTATTGTAGCTGGGCTCGGTTGTGTAGATGTAATGAAAATGGGTTATGTTTGGTTTGGTCTTGTAAAATGTGTAATAGATTTGTAAATTGGGCTAAGGTTGTTGGGTCATTGGATTGTAAAATGGATATTAGAATTTAAATGGATTTTTTTTGGAATTTTCTGAATTGGTTATATATATATATATTGGATTATATTTTTTTATTTCTCTTGGATTTAATGGTTTATTCATTTTGAATAAAAAGGGCAGACGGAAAATGGTGATTACAGATGCCACTTTTTGCTCATTGTTATGAAACGGCAATAGAGCAAAGACTAAAAGATAGCAATTTTCGTTCGGTCAAGTTGGAGCACTCCTTCTTGCACGACCCTTCCTTCAAACTCTAACTGGTCCATCTTCCAACTCTTAGAGAAATAGAACTCATCGTTGATCCGCTACACCACCAACAGAGAGTCAGGATCTAATCGACTCATCCAATTCATATTTTTTCGAAAAGATAGAACCTACAAGAATAAAAGGAAATCGTTTCAGACTAAGTATTCACTTATTTTATTTAAAACTTGTAAAATTAAAAGGATTAGGTAAAGAGATGTTTGAATATGGGTGATCCACTACGCCTCCAACGACGAGACAAGATTGGGAGATTGGATTAGATTAAGCTATAACTCTGATGAAGAGGCATGATCCGATGATTAGATTGCGATCAAGCTACAATTATGATGAAGAGACATAATCTGGAAAGTGGTTTGCGATCAAGCCACAATTCTGACGAAGAGGCATGATCTAAAAAGTAAGAGGCGATCAAGCTACGACTCTGACAAAGAGGCATGATTTAAAAAGTTAGTGGCAACCAAGCTACGAATCTGATGAAGAGGCATGATCTGAAGAGTTAGTTGCGATCAAGCTACGAATCTGACGAAGAGGCATGATTTGAGAAGTTAGAGGCGATCAAGCTACGACTCTAGAGAAGAGGCATGATCTTGGTTATTAACGATCAAGCTGCGACTCTGACGAAGAGGCATGATCATAATGACAATTTTGGTTGCGATCAAGATATGACTCTAACGAAGAGGCATGATCTGAGTTATTAGTTGCAATCAAGCTACAATTCTGACGAAGAGGCGCGATCAGAAGGGAGATTTTAATCCACTACACCACTGATGATGAGTCAAGATCTGAATATAGACTTTTTATCAAGCTACAACTCTGACGAAGAGACATGATTTGGAGAGTGGTGATCAAGCTACAACTCTGATGAAGATGCATGATCTAAGTTATTGACGATCAAGCTACGACTCTGACAGAGAGGCATGATCGAAAGGAAGATTTCTTTTTTAGGCCACACCACTAACAATGAGTCAAGATCTAAAGAAGAAAAATATGACCTGCTACACCACTGACAGAGAGTCAAGATTTGTAAAAAAAAAGATAATCCGCTACACCACTGACGGAGAGTCGAGATCTAAAGAAAAGTCTGCTTCGCTACACCACTGACGATGAGGCAAGATCTAAAGAAAGAGTATGATCCGCTACACCACTGACCATAAGGCAAGATTTAAAGAGAAAAAGGTTGATCTACTACATCACTGACGGTGAGTCGAAATCAGAAAATAAATGTGAGATCCGCTACACCACTGATGATGGGGCAAGACCTAAAAATAGAAGTAAACAATAATTAGTAATTGTCCATTTAGAGTTTGATTTTTAATCTGGCTTTCTTTTCTTTGAAGGTTTGCCATTTTGCTTTGGTTGTAGTTATCCATCATCTTGAGGTTTCAACTTCTTTGTTGGTCTGGCTCCCTTCGTGGCTGAGGGCTTGCCAATTTGTTATTGTCATACATGATTGAGGCTTCTCATTCTAAACCTATTTTTTATGTATGAGTGGAGTAAATGCACTTAGCATGAATGTGTCCAACTTGATGTGTAATGTATGCACTTAATGTGAATGCATAATGATGAGATGAATGGCATGCAATGTAACACCCTTAACGTATACTCGCAAATCGAATATACATTAAAGATGTTACGGAGTCGTTTAAAGAAATCTCGAGTTATAAATTTTTTTTTACAAGTATTTACAAATTTTAGTTTGTAAATCTAACTCTTTCTCAATTTTCTTGAAAACACAACCTATGTGCAATTAGCTAGTTTCAACCCTGAACTAATTATTTTAAAACATATTTGACAATTATTAAAAACAACAGTTCAATTCAGGGTGAAAACTAGGATCGCTATCTAGGCCCTTTCTTGACTTTAAAATCTTTACGCGATTACCGATTATTCTTATTAGCAAAGTAATTATCCTTTCTACCTTAGCTTTATTCTGTTACAATGATAATGCCTTATTTTGCTTTATCCATATACGATTCATCATCAAAACTGATTACTTATCTACCATTTAGTCTAATTTAATGCATCATACTCTACTAGCAATTAAATAATTACATGCCCACTAGAGATTATCATAAGCTAGAATATCTTACTGGTGTTTTGCATATTGAAGCTTGATCAGCATGCTCGACTCCTCTTCAAATCCTCCATCTTAATCTACGTGTGAAAACACGCTAAGTACGAACTTAGTGAGGCAAAACTTATAAATCAAAGTAAAGCACTTTAATTTTAATAAAAAATGCATAATAAATAAATTACTGAATATAACATATAAGAATTTAGAATCGTATAGAATGACTTATCGAAGTCGTTCCTCTGTCATGTAACCTATAAAAATCAACATCTCATTTACATATATAAGGCAATGTCATGTCAAATCAAATATCCAATAAATCACTCGTTTTCATTTGAATCATATCACTTTCACTTTTCACTTTCATTTAGATCACTTGTACTTGTTACTTTTTATTCAATTCATAGCCCAATGTAAGATAAATGAGAATCATGGTATGCGAGTCACTATTGAGTATGCACATGTGCGGCATCAACTAATTTGTTGTGCCAAAATAAAACACTGTATCACTTTATCACTTTATAACTACTGTAAACTTATACAACATCACTGTATCACTAGGTCATAGCTGTAGAACACAACATCACTGTTTCACTTAGTAATTGTTGTATATTTATACAACATCAATTTATCATTATACTCCCACCTCATTGGCATGCCAATTATACCAAGAATCTCAATAATCATACAATGGGCTTTTAACCAATTCACTATTATGATCTCTTCACTTATTTAAAATTTCAATAGATATTAACATATCACAATATCATATAAAAGTGTATTGGGCAGTTCATACCCAAAATTCATTCATAATTCATTTTAAAAATCATTGAAAATATACCATTTACAATTAAAAATATTTATTTATTTTAACATTCGAGATCGACTTATCGCAAGACTTTCTCATATCATAATAAAAATATAAGTAAGAATGCACTCACCTGGGCCATGCAATAGTATGCCTCACTAAATTCTACTCGATCCTTTCCTTTATAGTATCTTGAATCCTCTTTGATTCGTGTTCGGCTTCAGTAACCACATAAATATAAATACCATTTGTTATATTCAAATTTAACAATATTCTAAGTATGTTATCAAATCTAATTATTCGAATATGTAAAATTTCCAAAAAAATTTCTTCCTTCCTTAGACTGTCCAAAAATTCATTTTGGTCCCCAATTGACCACTTTGAAGTTCAAATAATTCTTCCAAGCTTGCTAACTACCATTAGATACCAAATGTTTCAATTTCCATTTTCTAGCAGCTTGCACTACCTTCAAAAATTTATTTCTATAAAATAATCTAAAACTCAGAATTCAATTCCATTTGTTTTGAAAGAAACTAGATTAAATAAGATTTTCAACCATATAAATTAATAGCCCAAATTCAACTTGTACGATTTATGGCGAATTTTCAAAGTCAATTACAATGTTGGAATTTGGAACAGATTGGTGCTCTGTTTTCTAACCTTTCGTCACTTAAAAATTCATATCTTTTTACTCGGAACTCGAAATCAGTTTTCGTTTGTTGGAGGCAAAACTAGACAAAAAAATATTTATATCGGTATAAAATTCACCTTCTAACCATTTTTATAGAATTTATGGTGAATTTTCAAACTTACTGCCATAATCCAGTTTTCTACACTGCTTCCATAAACAACTCCAAACTTTATACTAACTTCTCCTTACTTTTCTACTTTTTTAATTTAGTCCCAATACTTGATTCAAACCATCAACTTATCACCCTTTTTCATCAAATAATTATTCAACATTGATTCCTCCCTAATTTTTCCTTCTTTCCGAATTAGTCACTAAAATGCAAAGATAAGGATTTAAACTTCTTAACTTTGCAATTTAGTCCTCAAATCAAAATTACTACTTGAATTCTATTATTTCAACTAAAATAAGATTTAGTCCTTCTCTAAAACCTCATTTCTGAATTGGTCATTTAATTTTGGCAAATTGTCAAAATGGTCACTAATTCGATTTAACATCGGTTTTGCATTCTAACTTCAATTTCACATCTCCAACATCATTAATAACATAAATAACTTCAAAATCATAAAAATTCAGATTATTCCTTTAGCTTTTAGAATTGCCGAAATGGTCCCTTAAACTTTAATTTAGGGTTTTGCTTCCAAATAACAAATTCAAGCTTACTAGATCATTTATCCAACATCACAAACCCTAAATCAAACTTGAATCCATAAACCCTAATCATCTTCATACAAACTAAAATATGTAGGGTTTAAATCCCAACTCAAAAACATGATTTTATCATCATAACAACTTAATTTCAACTTAAATTTCATCATGAAATCATAAAATTCCAAAAGCCCCAAACTTTTTTCCATAAACCCTAATTTCTTCTCATGCAAAATTCTCATCAATCAAGTATGTTTTCCATGAATTATTTACACCAAAAGATAGAGGTTGAAGAGTAGAACAACTTTGTAGTTGAAGAGATTACCTGAAAATAGAGTTTCGGGGCTTGAATCGAACTTGGAAAATTTTCTCTCTTCTCCCCTCTCATTTTCAAAATTCATGGATGAAGAATGGTCTTCATCTTTTTTTTAATCCAATTTGGCCACTTGTCTTGTGTAAATGAATTTTAAATTCATTTAAATAGTGAAATTACTAAAATGCCTTTTAATCCAATGACCAAGAATCAATCTCATCAAAAATCAATGGCCATGATCTATTTCAAGTATTATTCACCTTCCAAATTCTCCCTCAAAGTTTTAAAGTATTTCAAAAATACCATCCATGGCAAATGTCCAATTTGCCCTCCAACTAGTCTTTATTTACAACAAGTCTTGAAAATTGTCATTCATAAAAATTGAACCAAATTGGTTACAATCTAACCGGCCATCTCCCAAAATATCTTAGATTTTTATTTATGGCATTTATTCGGTCCAAAATTTGAATTTCACTCAATACGATTTCCAAATTTTCTTCCTTTGAACTTTAAAGCTTTATGGCCACTAATATAAGCCTTGTAAGAAAAAACCGAGTAACACAAAAATGCCATTCTTAGGGGTGAACTATTCATTTATGGGGTTAAAATACATACTTTTGAAAATTACACTTTGGTCCCTAAACTTTCCCAAAGTTTATACTTTGGCAACAAAACTTTCAAAATTTTCATTTTGGTCACTGAACTTCAATTCCCATTTAAATTTTCCTCAAATTTTTACCAAACTTTGAAAGTACCCAATTCAACTCACTATCTATCACATGATACTTTTAAACCTTAAAAATTTCCTTTCATAAAGACTTAGACTGAATTTTCTTAACTCAGTCTATTATTTTAATAATTATCGAAAATCTTTAAAGAGTAAAATTTCTCTTAAAAATCCTTTATCGTAAATCTATACGAATATTATTTACTCTTACTAAGTCCAAAATATCGATCAGAAAAACTTTTATAGGACCTTCCCAATGGTCACCCATCCTTGTATTTCTCTGGCCTGAGCACGCTTAACAATTTCATTCGATCCAAAATTGATATCTTTTACTGTATCTAAATTCCCAAAACTGATATCAAGGTTCTTATTTCGATCAGATTCACCCTTATACTGAATAAAATCACTTGTTGGGAAAATTTACACTTTAGTCCCAAAACTTTTTCAAAGTTTATACTTTAACCCCTTAAACTTTCAAAATTTACATTTTAGTCACTGGCCAAAATTTATGGTATTACATGCAATGTAGTTGGCCATGATATTGATTTCCAAAGAGGATGCCCCATAACTTTCTGGTCACATAGATGGCTCGGTCTTATTTTTGCTCAAGTTCTATCTTGCATACAAGATAGACAACTTTTGTCTTATGTGCACTAATGCCCCAACCTCTTATGAGTTTGACCATTTTCTTCTGAAATGTTACATTTCTAGGCGAAGGTCAAACTGTGAGTGCTTTCTTTAGTCGAAGCAGAAATCTGAGGGCACATTTGTTGTTGGTCCCTATACTTTTGAACTTTTTGTGAGTAATGCAGAGAAATCTTTTATTTCACTACTGAGTCATAGACACATGTTCTGAATTCAATGTGAGATGCTTATTAAGAAAACTGGGCTTTTCTTCTCAAATTGTGAATATATCAAGCTAGATTGAATAACCTAAATATCAAGTGCACGAGCAATACTGAAATGGCTTACCGAGGATTGCCCCAAGCAAATCTTGTGTCTAGGAGACATCAAAGCTGAATTGATGTATGAAGATGTGAAGTGCATTTTTAAGCTACTTCGGTGCTTGACCAACTTACTTTTGGCAGGTTTTTTTTTTGTCTTATTTTTGTTTGGGGAATTCAATTCATCACATTCCTTTGGCTCGAAATAAATGATGGAGCAAACAACAAATTCTTGAGCTACTCGGCATTGTCATGATTTTAAAAATATCACCATCACCATGAAGTAAAGAGTTTTGATTAGAATGGGCTTCAGCTGAGTGCCCTAAAAATTTTACACTCTTATCCGAAAATGCTTATTGCCAGGTTTCGAACATTGGAGTGCTTTTTGATTAATATTAAAAATTGAGTATCACCAGGCTTCGAAAGTTAAATGCCCATTACCGTGCCTTAAACATTATATTGCATCGATTTGTTATTATGTGTGGTCCTTATTGTGACATGCGAGTCACATAGTCATAATCTCCGCAGCTTATGACTTCAATTAGACACAGGCTACTCGGACTCATCCTCCGAGTCAAAGTCAATGTCTCTTGTGCAATTGATATACGGGGACCCAATAGACAAAAATATTTACAGAATGGAAAGAATTGAAAACACATATTGCATCTTTTTATTGAAACTTTAAATACGCAACCTTAAGCCATTACAAAAGATTACCCACATTTGGGCCTTTCTTTTTTTATGTAAACTTACAAAGGGGGTTCCCGGATGCCCCAATGCAGAATCACTTACACTATCTGAATTGCAAATGTGGGTTATGAAGCTTGTTCTTTTTTCTTCGGTTGGGGCATTATCTTTGTTGAACATGGCAGATTCTTTATTTTGAACCGATGTGATGATGAATGAGGAAATGTATAGCTCTAAATGCAATGTTAATGTTTAGATGTACATATGTTGATGCAAGCTAATGAATAACTAGGATTTTAATATGATGTGATGAAACTATGATGAGAATGAATGGAATTATTGCTAAATACTTGTATGATGCAATTACCATGCAAATAGTTAAATTAATGTTGAATGCTCGTATGATACAATTACCATGCAAGTGAGCAAAATTAATGTGTGATGCAACGGTCATGCAAATGAATGAAATTTATGTTGAATGCCAATGTGATGCAAATGAATAAAATTAATGATGAATGCCAGTATGATGCAACTATTGTGCAAATGAGCAAGATTAATGTTGAGTGCAAATGTGATGTAATTACCATATAAATGTATGAAATTTGTGCTAAGTGCTCGTATGATACAGTGTAAGTCAAAGTGTGATGATTCTAAAATGAATGCATGTAAACGCAAAACAAATACCCTAAATGCAAAGGTATTGATACAAAAATGATTAATTCAATACTATGATGCAAATGAATGAAATTAATGTTGAATGCCAATGCAATCACCATAACATGAGTGAAGGGAAACAATTAATAATGCACAAATGAATGCAAAAGTATTGATCGACAAACATTCTAGTTGAACAACTTTCCATAATGAAGATTGAGTCCCATTACAACGAGAAAAAGAGAATGACTGGCATATAAGGTACATCTAGATTGGCCTTTGCTCAACTCGAACTTCAAGAATCTTTAGCTCGTCATTATGGACTCTTTTTTCCATTACAAAGTCCCTCAATTTTGAACTATGTCTCAAATCAACACTTTATATGAAAATGTCATGAATATGCACAAAAATAATCAAACAAGCAAACAAGACAATAGGAGTATATTAGTAACAAGTATACAAATAAATCAATAAAGAATAAGAACTGAATAATACACACCAAAGCGGCCTAACGACATGAATTGTAGTTCGCTATGGTTATCTGCATGGCTCTAAAGGGGTGGGTTTCCTATATTCTCACACTTGTGGTTTGGGTTCTAAAGAGGGGTACTCGAGCCTATCTTATTATCTACTAAGATAACAAGAACCTCAATTCTAGCCCATGATAGGCTTACGAATCGGATTCGGTTAGAGGGAAAGTATAACCTAGTAACGTGGAGGGCTGCTCACGTGTCAAAAGGTGTGGATTTTGGAAGTGAATTACTGACCCGTGGAGGGCTGCTCAATTGGGTATGTGGCATTTCACTCCTACTTAAGGGACATAGCTCGGGTATAGAGCTTGATGATCATGATGCAACACATGTTGGTGATTCCCTAAAAATTAAATGAACAATTAATGCGAGATCACTAATTATCAAAGCCCGTTGAATAAAATATATCGTAGAGAAAGAACAAATTAATTAAAGTCAATTTGAATTCCAAAATTTTCATCGATAAAAAGCAACGTATATATTTTGGCTTAACTCTAAAAAATAGTCCCCAGCGGTGTAGCCAGCTGTAGCGACCCTTTTTTTTCAAATCAAAATCACTATGAAAAATTATATGTTTATTTTTTTCGTCTTTTGCTAAAAAAAATTTGAAAATGGGGTGAATTAATTTTTTGGGGAATTTTGTTTAAAAACTTGTTTTTGTTTTGAAAATAAAGACTGGAGTCGCCACCGGCCACTTTGGTAGACCGGACACCATTAAAACCAGAGATTCTTTTCAAAACGAGTTCGGGAGTTGGTTACGTGTGGAGAAGGATTAGCACCCCCATCACGCCAAAAAATCGGTACCAAATTATACATTGCTTTTAATCGATGAAGACAATTAAAATTTAAATTAGATTTAATTAACTGTTCCTAATCGAATATAAGCTTTAATTGAACGTGCTTTAACGTTTTGGTGGCTTTGAATTAATTATCTATTTAATTAATAAGGGTGACTGCACATCAAACCGTAGAATAAACCGACATCGAATAAGCCCGACTGTCGTGTTAATTTGCGGTTCGAATCAAGTACATCACCTTTATGCATGATGCATATAGTTAAAAATGATGTTATGAGTTGTCAAGATTTTACCCATTTTAATATTTACCTTCAGACGATAAGAATTAATTCGAATATTTGGTCTATATCCATTAAGACAAGATTAAGACCAAAATAATCGAGTTAATAAATATCTCTTTTATATAATTTAGATTAATTAATTAACAATGTGAGTACGCAATTAAATTAAGGGCGAAATGAATGTCAAGTTAAAATATGTCACAAAATTTGCAAATAAATAAAGAACGAACAAGAAAATAATTACGAAAATTAAAGAGAGAAAGTTAAAATGTTCGAAAAAAGGATCGGATTGAAAAAAAGATAAAAGTGCGTAAAATAAATACAAAAATTAAATGCGGTAAATTAAAGGCGAGAAATTAAATTGCGGAAAATAAAAGTTAAATGTTAGTTGGCTACACTAAACGGGCCATAATAATACAGGTCATCCCTTGTTGCGAGTCACCGTAAGGCCGAATCGAACAAAAACTAGAATAGATAAATATAACATATATAAATATATATAATAAGATAAAGTACCATATATACATATAATAGATACTATATAATATATAAATAATAATATATACTATATATATGTATACGCATATATCATATAATATATACTATACATCATGTAATATATATGTAATATACTATGTAACATATAAATAGTATATAATATAATATGATATATAATATTTATATATATGTGCATTCCGTATGAAAATAAATGTATAATGGCATGGTGAGAAAACAAGAAGATAAAAAACAAGGAATGATAGAGGAATTGGACCATTGGTCATTAGACTAAAATCAACGAAATAGGGATGAAATTGAAAATATCAAAAAGGGTGTGAGGACTGGAAACGTGAATAACCCAAAAACCCTAAAATGCGTGGATCCTTCCCTCTGGGTCGGGTCACTGCGTGGGTCCGAGGCTGCCCAAAATGGCAGCGTTTTGAGTGCAAATAAAAGGCTAAAAAATTGACAAAAAAATCATTTGCACCCTGATTTTGAAAAAAAAAAGCTTATAACTCTCTAGAAAAAACTCTTCCATCGCCCTTCCACCTTTCCAAAAATCGGTGAGAGCGTCGTCTCCTCGATCATCGCTAGCCGATGGCTGGCAGCCTCGAAACCAAACCGAGAAACTTTTTTTTTGTAAAATGTAGATGCAACCTCTGATTTTTGAAACAAATCCTCTTTTTCCTCATATCTGTAAAAACCCAAAGAAAATCCTTATTTTTTAAAAAACTTATGGGTTTGAAAGAACATTTTTTTGTGAAAACTTGGGACATTTGAAGAGCGAACGGAGAGAAAGACGACGGGTAATCAACCCACCCCTAAAGGTAATCCTAAATTCTTTTTGTTTGTTTTTGATTCGAAATCAAAATTAAGAATAACTTTGAAACTAATATTGTATTGCTTTTTTTGAATATACCTCGTATAAGATTTACATCTGGGATTGACTCGGTTTTATAGCCGAATATTACAAAGATTTTTAAATAAATAAAAAACAATTGATTGGTTGCTCTATGGTCCTGTTTGTTTGCATTTGCTTCTGCCATTCTCTGAAAATTCTCATTTTTTCTTTGATATTGTCCTTTGTTTTGTGCATATGAGTTTGTACGAGAAAGGGGGACCATTTTAGTTTGTTGGCCGGATGTGGAGAGTTTGTTACATTGGAGATAATATGGCAACCAGTGAATGGCTACAATCGTGGATATGGAAATGGTGAGGTTTTGTTGGCGTGATGTGGCGTTGATGTGTCCAGATGGCAAATGGGCTACTAGGGAAGGTTCTAGAAGAAGAAGCAGGGTTGGCGGCTGAGGGTTTGGGTATTAGGGTTTCATTCCATTAGGGTTAGTGTATGGGACATTTGGGTCGGTTGGGTCATTTGGGTTTTAGGTAGTGAATGTAATGGATACATGGGTAGGCAGATGGGTATTGTAGCTGGGCTCGATTGTGTAGGTGTAATGAAAATGAGTTATGTTTGGTTTAGGCTTGTAAAATGGGTAATGTATTTGTAAATTGGGCTGAGGTTGTTGGGTCATTGGACTGTAAAATGGACATTAAAATTAAAATAGATTTTTTTGAATTGGCTATATACATATTGGATTATATTTTTTATTTTTTTGGTTTTAATGGTTTATTTAATTCGAATAAAAAGGCCAGACAAAAAATAGTGATTACACATCTGGCAGAGATAGGGATGGAGAGAAAATTTGACTTGTAAGACTCAACCTAAGACAACTACTAATAGGCGACTCATTGGGGCTAACGCTTTCAATTTTTTCAAAGGATGACACCTCGAAACAAGCTTGATATTGGTCTGATACAATCTCTATAAAACCGGAACCTATATTTCATTCATCATTGTTGTTGTCATTCCTTGCTTCCTTATCAAGAAAGTGAACATTTCCCTTGTCTGAATGAACATACAACTTAGGATTCCTTGAGTCGAGAGCATGGATTACCTCGACATTTGTACATGGACCTTCATTTCTAGTATGGTAAAAATCTGTAATCACTAATTTTATCCGGGGATCGACCCGTTTTTAGTGGGCTTTGGGCTTTGCTTATTAATACTAGTGTATTAGGTTTGGTTTAGTTTTGTTCTATGTCCTTCCTTATTTTGAAGAGAAAAACAAAAAAAATAATATTATAAGGTTTTTATTTTAATTAATATTATATTATTATTTAGTTTACTTTATTATTACTTTAGTAATATATTATATTATTATAATATTACTACTTAAACCAAAAAACAAAACAAAACAAAACAGATTGAATAATAAAGCCCAATTAAATACAAAAAGCTCAATGTTTTTAAACAGTCCATTTACAATAAATAAAATCCCAAAAAATAATAAACAAATATTACAAGGCCTGATAAAGCCCAAAATCTAATTTGCCCTAATGTTTAAAACCCTAATATGATCTCGTTCCCTTTCGCGCAGCTCATCCTAGGCCATTGGATTTGGAGATTTGAACGGACGACCCAGATCGCCCCTAGAAGCTTCCAGATCCCACGCGTGACTCAACAGCTACCTTCACGCGCACGTATGCTATACGCCCCGACCCTTCTGGATCCTCACGCGCCCACGTTCCTGACGCCTAGGCTCTTCTGACTCCTTGATTGTCAAAATCAAGGATCAACAGATAGCCTTGCTCCCCAAGCCTCTCCTCACTCTGGTCCCCCATCTCCCTCATCTAGCCACGTCTATTCATGCAACCAAAATGGAGTAAACATTAGCCAAAAAACACAGATATCAGACTAAGCAAAAATAACAAAGATCAAACACAATATTGGCGGATTCTAGAGAGAATTAGAGATTTTTTTAGTTTCTTACATGTAACAACTATCCGGTTATATAAGACCAAACCAGAGAACCTTGTAAACAGTTTAAAAAAAAAGTAATACAAGATATCCAGAACCTTTAGAGGTATACACTTCTTTTTTTCTTACATGCATGCAAAAATACATAAAAAAAGATTTGAAAGTTTTTTCTACCCTTGGGGTTATGAGCCATCCGTTCGTTCTTTTTTGCCAATAATAAACCCAGTGCTTCCGGGCTTAAAGGGTGAGTCGACAATGCTTCTGGTGGGGTGTCTCTTTGACTCCCTCTATCGGTGACAAACCCGAGGCTGTCGGCCCTTAGTGGTGAACTGGTGGGAAGTTCGAAGCCTTTTGTTTCCAAGGGAAATCTAGATCTAGGAAGGGGAGCGTCTCTGGTTTAGGCAGATTTGGGGCGTTGAGGTTTGGGTTTTGAAAATCCGAGCTAGGTTTTGAGATTAGAGAGGTGAGGAGAATTGTTTTCTGGGTTTTTGGTTTCGCTGGTCGTCGACGAGCGGTGGCCGACATGGCGAAGGATGATCGACTTCTGGGTTTATCCTCGATGAACGGAGGTGTTCATCAGGGGTGGAAGAGAGAAAGCAGAGCGTTTTGGGTCTGGTTTTTTAAAAAATGAGGCAAAGTTTGCTATTGTCGGCAAAAGTTGAGTTTTATAGTTGTTTTAGAAAAAATGGTTTATTTTGTTTTTAAACCCTTCCGCCCTTTCACATTTACACCCTAAGCCATTTCGTCTTTTAAAGCTACAACCCCAGTCCTCCAAACATTTTTAATACTTGCAATTTCGTCCAAAAATCAAACCGGATCAATTTTAGAAAATGGATTAATTCGGACATGGTCCTTCCGTATTTTTTTGTTAACTTTTAAGGGTTTTTGTCTTTTAAAATTGCACCCTAGGTCCCTTTGACTCTCATCCGTGTTTAATTTGGTCCTTTTTTTAATTTAATCAGTTTCGAATAGTTTTATTTCCTAGTTTGTTCCTTTCAGTTTTGGTTTCTGTTTGATTAGGTCCCAAATCCAGTATTTTTTTTCCTTTTTACCCTTAGCATGCATATTTATTTTTCATTTATATTCTGTTCATGTTTGTTTTTTATTTTGTTAGATTGATCTGTTTATTATGATTGACATTTTATGTTTTTTTTTTCTTGAATATAGCATAACACCTTTTATGAATGTAGTATGTAATATGTAATGTGCACGTTATGTAGATATTATAGCATACGAAAATGCATGGATTACCTATATGTATATATATTATGTTTTTTTATATATTATATAATTTAAATGTTTTAAAAGTGTATATAAGACCTATAATGATCATGACATTGTTAATACATGATATATAGATTTTCTTATTTATTTCCATTATGCTTTCATGTTATGCCATGCCGTGTTGTATATTATTGTTCGAAATTATTTATTTGCACATTTGTTTCATGTTTTTAATTTATGTCTTTATTTATATTTGCCATGTTTATACTTATTTGGGATGCCATGTTGTATAAGTTTGCTTTCGGATATTAAATTATGCCAATGGGAAGGCTTGTTATTCGGCGATAAATGCGCCCAGTATCAAATGTAGTGATGGTGGTCTTGTCGTTTACTTTCGAATAGCGAGGCCCTTAAAATTTACTCGCTTGTATAACCGAATTTTTAAAATAATCATCACTTTAATTCGGAAAGTTTAATATTAAAAAAACGGTAATTATATATTTCTTTTGGTACTAATTTTTTGGGCGGTGTGAGGGTGCCAAAACCTTTCCCATCCGTAACCGACTCCCGAACCTGCTTTCGATCGAATCTCTGGTTTTTATGTTGTGCAGCCTACGTTAGTGGCTGGTGGCGTCTCCAAGTTTTATTGTTTTTCAAAAACACAAAATTTTAAAGAACTCCCCCATTTTCCAAATATTTTTCCCGAAACAAAAAGAAACCTACTACTCCTTTTTTAGCGATCCCATTTGAAACTAATTTAATTTGAATTTCGAATTTTCAAAAAAGGGTCACTACAGTTGGCGACTCCGCTGGGGAATGGTTTTGATTTTTCAAAATTAAAGTGAGTCAGGCCATTTTTCAAGAAGAACAAAAATAAAATGTAATTACCACTTTATTAATATCGGAAGTTGTGAATTAAAGTCACAACTAAATTGATATTCGTTTATAAATATGAGTTTATTTTAACGTATTTAAAATTTGACATTTAAACTCGTCCTTTTAAGTGGGGGAAAACGCTAGTGCTTTCGTGTGGATATTGTTCCTCCGTATGGGCCTAGTATGTACCTTCGGGGCTCGATTACCCTATGTTTTCGTGGGAATATTGTTTCCCCGTATGGACATAGCGAAAGGGTCCTCCTGAATTGAACCCGGTTGAAAGGAGCCTATAATGGGTGATGACCGGGGGCATTGCTATTCTTTAGAATTGGACAGCGAGGACAGTTCGGGTGCCGTTTAGAACCAAAACTGCATGTAGAGAACATAGAAAGCCCACCCATTTTAGAGCCATGCAGTTAAACCTAGGTTTTTTAGAAAAGATAAGGTTGTGCTGTTTGATGTTTGATTTAAATTATTACTTCATTTTTATATGTTTATTGATTTTATCCAGTACTGACTTGTTCTCTTTTTTGTCTTATTTTGCATATTTTTTCGCATGTGCATTGCATAATGTTACCTCTCCAAAAGTATTGTTTTTAATGACAATCTTACAATGTTTTTCCTTGTTTTTAGGTACATTTAGTTGCATTAGGATGTTAGAATCATTCATTTGCATAAGGAGTTTAGAGTTTTGTCTATGCCAGTGTGAAGGGTTGTTTTGTTGGCAATTTTGCAGGTTTGGCATAGTATTTGGCCTAGAAAAGAAACACAAGAATGAATGCCAGAGAGAATGCCGAGTGTTATTGGCACAGATGGACCAGACAATGCCAAGCA